>CM064486.1:6824256-6898788 GCA_032716605.1 Paralithodes platypus | reverse complement strand
ATCATGTACGGCAAATTGCCGGAGGGTGGGGTCGTCTTTGCTATCCTTTCCTTCCACTTTCTCTTAGGGTTGCTATATCTACTAGGATTAAGTCCTGGCCACCTCACAGGGATTGTAAGATATGTGTGGCCAGTGTATATATATAAATCTATGTAAATCTGTCTGTCACCCCTTCGGCAGCAGGAACGTGACGTCACAAGTTTTCATTGTTATTGATGCTGGTGCTGTTGTTGTTGTTGTTATTGTACGTGCGAGTTATACCAGAATGTTTTACTGGGTTTGCATGTAAGTTTGTGTATGTTTATATGAATGTTTGTGATTGTATAGTGTGTGTGTGTATGTGTTTCTTTTATTTGTGTTTAATGTGTGTGTATTACAAGAAAGTACATACATACACAGGCCTCACAAACCTTAAGGATACGAATTACGATGAGCTAGTTCGTCCTAAATAATACTGTCGCATAACTAAACATTTGCAACTAAAACAGGAGAGAGAGTGAGTGAGAGTGAGAGAGAGAGAGGGAAGGGGTGCACAATTCGTCACCAGCACTACATTACTGCTAATATTATTGCATCTAATTCAACTACTGAGATATATTATGTAATTCAAAACACACTGACACGTAGATAGATACACGCTGCACAGAAAGATAGATAGACATATTATTCAGAGATATAGAGAGCAACAGATATTGCCAGATTGGAATTCAATATATGTAAAGATAACAGATAAGGACAGACAAGATAGATAGATAGATAGATAGAAAGAGAGAGAGAGAGAGAGAGTGTGTGTGTGTGTGTGTCACTTGACTTGATAACCTTAAAGAGAGAACATACCAACCGTTTTATATATCCCCTCAGATAAAAAAATATATATCCCGGAGAGAGTGAGGAGTGAGAGTGACTTGACTTGATAACCTTAAAGATACAACATACCAACCACACTATTTATATCCTGAGAGAGAGAGAGAGAGAGAGCATTACAGGAAGGGATAAGGAAAGAAAGCCTTATAATAATAATAATAATAATAATAGTTCTTAAAGCTAGCGCATGCTAAGCTAGCTAAGGATAGCTCAATAAGGCCGATTAGGCGTATTTCCATTGGGGTCCTGTACTACTACCCCATCCCTTTGCTCATGAGGGATGGTAACGACTCAGTGCTTGTGAAAAATCTTTAATGCGCCGAGCGTGGGCGCGAACCCAGGCCTTCTGGGTGGAAGTCCGAGACGCTAGTCACTACACCAAGCGAGACGCTATAACAACCATATTATTCACACTTTGTTTACATTCGTGCTGGAGGGGCTACGAGTGTTCCTTATAAATACACACACACCATTATCGCCTCTTCCTGTTACCCTCATCATGCCGACGATATTTCTTTCAGCTGAGAGAGAGAGAGAGAGAGAGAGGTGGGGTGTAAGGGGGGGGGGGGGGGGGGTAAAAAGGCCATAACAGCCATATTGTTCACACCTTGTTGGCATTTTCCTCCCTATGGGCTACGAGCGCTACATAATAAACACATAACACCATCCTGTCCCTGTTAGCTCCATCACGTTTACTGTATTATCCTCTCCCACATGTAGCCTAATAAGAATAGGCAGACGGAAAGACGAGAGAGAGAGAGAGAGAGAGAGCGAGCATAACACACATATATTATTCACACATACAGTATTATTGACATTCTCCTCCTTAGGGGCTACGCGCGCCCCATATAAAATCATCTAATAATAGTAAAATTTAAAAAAAAAAAATCATAAACGCGCCATGATCCTCAAAGGGTTAATTAACCTGATTTATAGGACCTATATTCATGACTCGAAAATAGCGACCAAGGATCAAGGTCACCTTTTTTTTTCCAGCTTTAGAGTCCAACCACTTTCACACTTAACCAGAGTCACCTGAATGTTTATAGCTCGCTCCTCTTACTCTCTCTCTCTCTCTCTCTATATTCTCTCTCTCTCTCTCTCTCTCTCTCTGTGTATCTCTCTATCTCTCTCTCTCTCTCTCTCTCTCTCTCTCTCTCTCTCTCTCTCTCTCTCTCTCTGTATATATATATATATATATACGACTACTTACTACTGTGTGTGTGTGTTTACTGTGTATGTATGTATGTATGTATGGGTATGTGTGACTGTGTTTGTCATAGCAATAACGTCCCTGAGTCTCTCCTTCCCAATTAATTGAAGTTAGGACCTCTGCTGCTGAATCTTTTCTTTTATTTCGGTTGTTTTTATTATTAGTGTATTTGTTCATTGTTTTATCAAAGGAGTCGACACACGCGCGCACACTTACACATAATGATTGAATATAAATGAGAGAGAGAGAGTTAAATAGATACACAGACTGCACAGACCTTGCAGTCCATACTAGACAGTCCGGACTTCTAACAAAATTAGCTATACTAAGTGGAAGGAAGATAAGGATAGCCAAGCAGAAGATAGAGAGAGAGAGAGTGTGTGTGTGTGTGAATGAGAGAGAATTAAAAAAAAGAAGATGGGAAGAGACAACAAAAAACGCGCCATACTAGGTATAACTAAAGGTTTTGAGGAGGAGAGGTAGGATTCACTATGATAAAACACTGACATTACTGCACGACCTTGATCCTATCCTACCCGGTATACACGTTGTTCTTCTGTAGCAATGTTTGTGCTTTTATGTTTATGCTAGTTTGGCAAAATATGAATAGACTATTTATGGAAAATATTGTTAAAGATTTAACAAAATGCAATTTACATAAGACCGCTCGCAATGTTCATGTATTGGATGATGAGTTTATGTTGACGACTAGTGATGCTAATTTTAGCTGTTTTCCTTGTGTTACATGTATAGGACCGGGGGTTTATAACCACATCTAGCAATATTCACTTGTTCTCTTCTCCCTTTGTAACATCTATAGGACGAAGTGTTTATGATTATATCTAGCGATGCTTATTTGTTCTTTTCTCCCGATGTAATACATGTAGAACAGAGTGTTGGCCTATAATATATAATATTCACATATGGCAGTGCTCATTTTTTCATCTCTTCCCTTATAACATGTATTACAATGTGCTTATATGCACATCTAGCAATGCTCATTTGCTTCCTCTCTCTTCTTTACAGTGTTGAGGTTGGTGGTCCTGGTGGGCGTGGTCACCTGCTCCCCCCTGCCTGACGACCTCACCCCCCCTGCCGCCACCGCCACCCACCACCACCACCACCACCACCATCACCATGCCGATGCTCTCTCCCACCCCTCCGTAGCTGATTCAGCACCCCATCTGTCTTCCGCACATGAGTTCTCTCCCTCCGCCCATGAGTTCTCCTCAGCCGCTAACCCCTCGTCCGCTGCACATGTGGAGGTCACCCATGAGGTCAGACACGTGACTTTCGAGGTGAGCGAGGAGGTTAGGGAAGGTCGTGATCCGGGTGATGACCTGACCACCCCGGGGGACCTCCCGGAAGATGACCCTCCAATCCCCACAGCCACTACTCCTCCAGCCCTCCCAGACACCCACCAACATGATGGACACTTTATTGATGACATCCGCCAACCAAACGAGGGACATTTTGACCAGGGGCCATCTCAAGATAGCCCCGATATTGATGTCCAGTCCTTCACCGCCAGCCCTTTGCAGGAGGAGGAGGACATACTGGGGACCACAGAACCCAGTGTCCACTCCCAGAATGTCCCCTTCCTTGATGTCCCCTTCCACAATGTCCACACACACCAAGAGGAGGCGGAAGTTGTGCACAGTCACAGCAGCGAACCCAGTGAGGCCCAATCAGAAATTGAATCCCATGTTGAAACCAAGATGGGAGATTCCGTTGTTAATCAGCCAAGATTGATTGAGTCAGATTATGACAGACTGAATACAGAGTCTGTTGAGAGAGACCCTATAGCCGAGTCATTTGAGAAAGAATCTGTGGAAAGAGACCCATCCAGTGAGTCAGTTGAGCATCCATCCGTTGAGTCGGTGGAAAAGTACCCATCAGGTGAGTCGCTAGAAAAGTACCCATCTGAAGAGTCGCTAGAAAAGTACCCACCAGTTGTGTCCGTGGAAAAAGAGTCCGCTCTAATTGAGTCAGTGGAAAGAGACCTGCAAATTGAGTCAGCGAACAATAAAGATGAGTCAGTAGGTGAGAGTGTAGCTAGTCAGTCATACACAGAAGGTGATGATAGTGTGAATGTTGAGAAGCATGTAAGTATTGGTGATGGTATCATAAGTGTCGATGGTGTTAGTGCAAATAGTGATAGCGCAAGTGCAAATAGTGATAGCGGACACAATGGTGACGAGATTAATGGTGGAGAAGACAGTGAGATCAGTGAAGGGGTTAATGTAGGTAGTTCCACCCCATCTGACTCTCTCCATCATCGGGGTGGAGAGAGGGAGGAAGATGGGGGAGAAGTGATAGGAGACAATGTACCAATGGTTGACGTAAGAAAGGAGGACTCAAGTGAAGAGAAAATTCTGATTGAAAGTCGAAATTTGCAACATAGCCATAAGGATGAAACCAACACGGGAGAAAGTGAACAAATGGGTAAAGGTGCAAGCAGCAATACAGTAAAGGATCGTTTAGAAACTCCATCACAAGTTGAAGATGGAGCAAGGGGCACAGAGGGAAAAGGTGCCAGTTCAACTCATGAAATCCTGCGAGCGATAAAGGCATGGAGTGGAGCCGAGGAGTCGCTGGAGGAAGGAAGTGACGGAGAGGAGGAGGAAAGAAGAGAAAGGAAGACCAGACCTGAGGATGAGGAGATACCAACTTTCATCATGGACAGCATGGCGCCCATTGACATTGTGGAGCGCAGCGGAGCAAAGAAAATCGCAGAAACTCTGGAGACCTCAGCATCAGAGATAACAGCGGAGGTGGTCAGTGGTGAAGAGAGAGAGGAAGAGACAGAGGGGGAAGGGGATGAAGGTGATCGCAAATCCCGCATCTACGTGGAGCCCTCAACACTGGCGGAAAGAGTTGGTGCCATCGCTCGTAAGGTCCCCAAGATCCTCCGAGATGGCCTGGAGATCATGAGCATGACCTCGCCAACCCCACTCACCCCCCAGGAGACCCAGGGAGAAGGGGTGGATGTAGCCAGTGGAGAAAAGTCGCCCCTGGAGGATGACGAGGAGTATGAATCCACCGAGTCCCCTAACGAGGCCAGCTCGGAGGAAATAATATTAAGCGAAGGAGAGAGCAATGGTGATTCCAAAAGCGGAGAAGGAGACGGGGATTCCGAAAGCGAGGAAGGTGCCCCGATATTGGACTCCCCTGTCTCCAGCGTGGCCCCAGACTACTACACAGACAGTATTACCGGGGGTGATCTGTTGCCAGATTTCAGTGTGACGAGAGAAGATCTGCCATCTCTCGCCCACCCTCATCCCGACCCCCCAGCACTTCCCAGGTAGGTTGGAAGATAGATGAAGAAATAGATTGGTTTAAAGTAAGTTAGATTAAATTAGTTTAGTAAAGGTTTTCCTAGATATGAATGAGACATTTTGGGTGAAATAAGCCTATGGCAGGGTATGTTTAATTTACATACATAGTGAAAAGGAGGGACGAGAGCTGGTGTTCAATGTGCAAAAATATCTGGTTGCTAATTGATTCAGATTGGGTAACAGAAGAACTAACGAGGAAATGTGTTTGAGGATAGGTCCTACTTGGATGAATGGCCATGTGCATAAGATGGATGAAAATAACAGAATAAGAAGTCATATACAGTATACTGTATAACCATGAAGAAAGCTACACATAAAGGGAGACTGGGATAGAACCCTCCCTATCATAAGTCAGAGTTATTATTAATTACTTCATGCTATTGTTAAACCAGAAATTTGGAACCCTACCCATTATTAGTCAGAGCTGTTTTACCTTATCTATTCTTATACAGTATAGCTAACCCAGAAACCTATGTATCACAAGTCAGAGCTATTACTGTATACATTACAGGGTTGTAGGGCATGCTGAAAACAGTGACGAGGAACAGGGAGGTGAACATGGAAGTAAAGAAGTCATTGCATGATAGTGTGGTGATCCCGACATTGACATACGGGAGTGAAACGTGGGCATTGGTGGAGAGGCATAAATCGAGAATGAGAGGGGTCAAAATTACAGTACTTACTTGAGAAGTGTGTGTGGGGTCACATGGACAGACAGACCGACAGACACATGAGGAAGTAAAAGACACATGAGGAAGTAAAAGAGCGATGTGTTGTGGAAGTAGATGTGTTGGAGAATGTGAAAAGGAACACCTTGAGGTGGTTCCATGCAGAGCGCATGGAAAGTGAGAGAATTATGAAAAGAGAGTATGAGAGTGAGATGTAAGGGCAGAAAGGGAGAGGTAGCCTGAGAATGAGATGGAAGGATGGAGCTGAGAGGTATGCAAGTGTTAGTGGTGTGGAGTGGGAGGAGGGGTGTCGGCTGTTGGACAACAGAGGAGCAAGGAGGCAATTCATTTGTCGCCATCCCCTCAGGTATTGAAACGTCTGGCAATAGATAGATACGAGTACTCTTTTGTTTAGCAGGAATGCTAGTGTCAGGAGCAGAAGATACATTACCATCTTAACGGTCATCTGATCATAAAATTCAACTGTATTCTTCCTCTTTTCCATATACAGAGCAACTTGCAACATCATTCATAATTAGATCTTTCCAAGTTAGTTAGAAATTGTTAAAGTTTAGCGGAATAAAATTACATTCTCCCACTTTTCCTTACACCGAGCTACTTAGAACACCATGTATAGTTATTGCTGCAGTTACTGATATTTTATGTACTCTCGACAGCAACCGCGGAAAGAGCGGCGACCCAACATGGCAGCTTCCCCCCCAGCAGGAGCAGGTGAGCGTTGCAGCCCCGGCGTCTCTCACACCGGGCTGTATCGTCGCCATCGTCTTCGGGGTCATATTATCAATAGCCATCATCACCGGTTAGTTACAGAAAGATAGAAAGAATGTATATGTTTACTGTATATGTAGAGAGATAAGAGTATATGTGTGAAGAGAAAGGATAGTGCATGTGTAGGGAGAAAGATTCTGTAGTGTGGAGGTTGTGGAGAGGATAGATGATAAACTGGATGAAGAGAAGCAAGTCTGTAAATGAGGAGCTGCCCTGAGGGGGAGACCTAGAAAGACATGAGATCATGTCGCACCATCTGATCTTAAATTTATATAACTGACAAGGGAGTCAGCCCTAAACAGAGCTGACTGAAACACTGCCATAAGGATATTAGACTAAAACCGCACCACGTGTGGACCACTCGGTCTTTAAAATTATATTTGTATAATATGTATGTACAATACTCTCCATAGATCTGGACACTAATAAGCTTCTGGGTGTGTCCATTATCTGTTGCCAACTTCTTGTGAGTCTGCATGTTTCCCATAGAAGGTTACTTGGTACTACAAATAAAGTAAATATGTTTGGCGAGGCGATGTACTCACCTAATTGTAGTATACAGGATTTGAGCCTAAGCTCGTGTTGTCCTGTCTCTCTCTCTACATTTATCCAATTTTGCTTTAAAAGTTTGGATATTTCTTGCTCCCACCACCTCCCCATCCAACTTATTCCAACAATCAATGCTTCTATACGGGAAGCTGAACTTTCTTACATCAGACTTACATACAACTTTCCTCAACTTACATTCATGACCCCTGGTTCTTCCCTCGTCCCTCACCACAAAATCTCCCTTGTCGATCTTCTCAAAACCTTTCACACACTTAAACATCATGATCATGTCACCTCTCTCTCTCCTCTCCCTCAGCGTTGGCAGCTTTAGCCTCTCCAATCTCTCCTCATATGGCAGGTCTCTAAGGCTAGCTATCATCTTAGTGGCAACTCTCTGAACTCTTTCCAGTTTTTTATTATGTTTTATAAGGTGTGGAGACCACACCACTGCTGCATACTCCAGTCTTGGTCGTATTATTGTCCCTATTATTTTTGCTAACATCTCTTCATCTAAATAATTCAGAGCTATTCTCATGTTAGTCAACACTGCATAAGTTTCACCAGTTATTTTATTTATATGCTGTTCAGGTGACAAGCTGTCTGCCATAACTACCCCTAGGTCTTTTGCTTTCCCAGCTTTACTAATTATTTGATCTCCTATTTTATATTCCCAAGAAGGTCTATATTTACTTTTTCCCATCTCAAGAACCTGACACTTACTCGTGTTGAATTCCATTTTCCAAGTTTGACTCCACTCATATAATTTATCTAGGTCTCTCTGTAATTCTTCACAACTACTCCTACTTGTAATATGCTTCATTAATTTTGCATCATCAGCAAACATAGATATATATGAGCCTATTCCCATTTGAAGGTCGTTGATGAAAACCAAAAACATGATTGGGGCCAACACCGATCCTTGAGTCTCTAATCTCTTGTTTTCTGTAAAACCCTAGATTATTTTATTATTATATACATTCTCGAGACCTCAAAAGAGGTGTAGACTAATGAAAATCCCACAGTCCCGAGGTTGAAACTTAAAAATATAAAGATATCAAAGGCGTATATAAATCCAACTAACATCCATCCGTTTCTCAGGCATCGGAGGGTTTGTGGTGTGGCAGCGTCGTACCCTGAACCGCCCCAAGGCCCTGGGCTCCGACCGAGGCTACGCCGGCTCCGACTCTCTGGGCTACCTTGATGACCAGGTTCACGTTTCCTATGTTAACTCACAGGTCGACTCCACTAAGGTAAGGCATGGGTTTTGTTGTTTTATTGATTCTTTTTACTGTTGATATGGTTGAGTCTCTTATGTTACTGCTGACTCCATGGATTTCAGTTCTTTTTACTGACTACATGCTGTTGATATGGTTAAGCCTCAACTGTTACTTTAAAGGTTGACTCCACTATGGTAGGAGTGTGGGGTTTATATTTTTGTATAGAGTTTATCAATACATTTGATTTAAAGTATTCATTTAGTTCATCTTATACATTATACAGTTGAGTTCAGCTAGGCCTATGCAAAATACTTCAGAGTATTCACATCTTGCCAGTTTTAAGGGTAAATTAGGATGATTTTTCGTAGACTGAATCAATAGTCATTCTAGTGAAGCTGATGCTGGAGTATATTTTTATGTGCTACTCGGAATAACATTTTAATAATACATGTACAGTACTTTTGTTAGTATCCGGTTTCTAACTTTTTGCATCCATTTTATTTTGTAGACATGACAGCAGTGAGCAGTATTTCTTTTACTGGTGTTATTACGATCCATATACTGTACCATAATTACAGATGATGATTTGTTATTAATTATCCATCGATTCACAGTCCAGCTCTTTCAAGGTAGTGTTTTTTGTTTTTTTCAGCTCTATGGAGTTCTAGATGGCTTTAGATTATGGCCATTCACCTTATCAGTACTGGTGACATCCTTTACATAATTTTTTGGCAACTATTAGACGAATATATTCAGCTTAGGAAGGATCTATGGTAGCTAAAAGGATTACATGAGATAGTCAGTAGCCTTTTAATTGCCAGAGATCCTTCCTAAGCTGAATAAAATAATCTAATAGTAGCCTGAATAAAATTAAAAGGACATCACCGGTACTGAAAGGTTTTAAGTGAGAACAACCTTACCCAAAGTCTCTCTCATGTAACAGGATTGTGGTGCGGACAAGAGACTATAATTAAATGTTAAATTAATTTAAGTATTATTGTTGATTAAAAATTTAACTACAGTACATGTTAACTACATAAATGTTTTGATCTTTCTCACAGCTACGGTAATTCAAAACGGACAAAATCCTACATTTAAACTTTGTATGAACCCCCCCTGGGGGTTAGGGAATAGAATATGCCCCACGTGCCTTCTGCGTGTCGTAAGAGGCGACTAAAGAGGTTGGGTCGGTGGGCTTGCGACCCCCACCCGGAAAAAATATCTAAGCAAAGAAAAACGAACGAACAGCCTCGGATGCGGACGGAACCTACGTTGACGAACCACGACCGACTAAGGACATTCCTTCGGACATTCTGAGAATGGCTATGTGGAATGTTAGTGGCATGAATGATGGCACAAAAGAGAGAGAGGTTCTGGAAGTGTTAGTGAATGCCAGGCTGGATATTTGTGGAATGACAAGAGACCAAATGGAAAGGTTCAGATGTGAGAGAGTGGGAGTGTGGAATGGGTGTGTGTGCTGGAGTGAGTGAAGGAACAGCGAGAGAAGGTGCATGTTTGTTTGTAAGTAGCAAATGGAAGGAATGTGTAAGAGAGTATGGGTCTGTGGGTTCAAGGATTGTGTGGGTGAGAATGAAAGTAGGAATACAAACGTGGGTGATTGTATGTGTGTATGCCCCGACAGAGGATATACTTGAAAGAAAGAAAGAGGAGTTCTGGATGAATGTGGAGGCGTGCCTGGAGAAGTTTGACAAGAACGAAAGAATATTTCTGATTGGGGATATGAATGGTAAGGTGGGTGATAGGAAAGTTGAGGGAGTGGTGGGAGGGTGAGGGGTACCATCAGAGGTGAATGGGAATGGTAGTGCACTTGTAGACGTATGTGTGGGGAGGAGGCTGTGGATAGCCAACACCTTCTTCCGACACAGAATGATCCACAGGTACACGTGGAAACGGATGTTGACGATGAAGGATAAGACAGTGGTGGAACGAAAGTCATTGATTGATTATGTATGTGTGGATGAACGAATGAAGAAATCTGTGATGGATGCTAGGGTGTATAGGGGTATTGGAGGGGGTCTGTCTGATCATTATGTAGTGGTAGCTAAGGTTAGGATACAAAAGTGGGTGAGGAGAGCTGGAGGGAGGCGAGAGGAGGGTGGAATGGAGAGGAGGGTGGAGAGGTTGCAGGAGGAGGAAGTCAGGGAGGAGTACAGGAGAGCAGTGGAAAGACGACTAGGTGGGTTCGACCTGGAAGTTATGGAGGAAGTGGAGGAGATGAGCAAGGTGTTTAAGGATGAGATCTGTGCAGCATATGAGGAGGTGTGTGGAGTGAGGAGAAGAGGGAGGGGAGTGAAAGGTACAGCATGGTGGACAGAAGAGGTAAGAATAGCTGTGGAAGAAAAGAAGAAAGCATATAGAGAGTGGTTGGGTAGTAGAGGGAATGAAGATTTCGAGAGACAGAAACGAGCGAGGTACGTGGAGAGTAAGAGGGTGGTGAAGAGAATAGGGAAGGAAAGTAAGAGAAGAGTAGATGAGGAATTTGGAAGGAATCTGAGTGTAAAATGGAGGGAGAGTAAGAAACTGTTCTGGAAAGAAGTCAAGAAAGTTAGGGAAGGTAGCAAGGGAAACAGTAAGGGTGTGAAAGATAAGAATGGGAGAATGCTAGCCGAGAAGCAAGAGAGAGTCGAAAGATGGAGGGAGTACTTCAATGAGTTGCTAAATGTAAGGAATGAAGAGCCAGCAAACATAACTGGATATGGTTCAGACAAGACCGGGCTGTCGGCGGGGGCGGTGGACTCATCACCCTGGTACACAATGAAATATCATACATAGTAACCAGTGTACAAACCAAATCCCTCCTCCCCCCAAATGATAACACAACAGAAATACAATCAATTAAAATACGCACTGGCAACAAATCCAACATAACCATCATAAACACATACATCCCTCCCCAAACATCCCCTACAGTACCAAATGAATACAGACCACACTTACAACACATCACAAACACCCCACACATCATCCTGGGTGGTGACTTCAACGCCAAGACGTCGGCCTGGTTTGTCGACAACCCCGACACAGACAGAGGGCTGGTACTACAAAACCAAACAGATAACCTCATCATCCTTAACGACATCCATCAACATACCCATATTCCTCACCAAGCCCTCTATAACCCATCATCTCCAGACATCACCTTTTGCTCCCCAGAACTCGCCCCCACAACATCCTGGAGGGTGGTCAGAACCTTAGGCTCTGACCACCTCCCGATCATTATCACCACCAAAACCAGACTCACCCCAGCTAGCCACAAACACACATACACCAATTATAAAAGAGCTAACTGGGAAGCATTTACAAATGAGACAGAACAACACTTCACAACTCTAAACAGTACACCCATCACTAACATCAACAATGCTGTACACATACTCAATAAAACTATCCAAAACACTGACAAGAAACACATTCCAAGAGGTAACAGAAAAAGACACAACCCCAACTTCACACCAGAAATTCAAAACCTCATCAGACAACGCGACACACTGAAACACTCCCCAGCACCCCACACACAAGACATCACACAACAAATTCAAGCACTCAACACCCAAACTAACAACAAAATGCACGATATAACTACACCCAATACTCCCCAAATAAACTTAGCCTCCTATGCGGATGACATAACACTCACATGCACACACCATGACCCAAGAAGAGCAACAGATCTCCTTCAACCCTATCTCAACACACTACATGGCTGGTGCACTACAGACTGAATCTAGCCCCAGCCAAATCCACCGCAACCCTGCTCACAAGCTGGACAGGTGAACACGAATACATCCCTCAACTCACCATAAACAACACACCCCTAACACATACACACACAACCCAAAATCCTGGTAACATATGATACTCATATGACATTCAAACAGCACACCACAAACATTAAAAGAAACTGACAGCCAGACTTAACGCCCTCAGGTCACTTGCTCACACAAAATTTGGACACAACAAAGAAACTACCACCACAGTATATAAACAATACATAAGATCAGTAATGGAATACGCAAGCCCAGCCTGGGCTTCTAACCTAGCTGAAACACATCATAAGACCTTACAGACTATCCAAAACAAAGCCCTGAAGATCATTACAGGCTGCACAGCTACTGCACCCACAGATCATCTACATCAAGAAACCAAAATCCTCAAAGTCAAAGACCATCTGGACATGAGAGGCACTCAATTCCTGGCAGCAGCCTCCACGAACCAAGACCACCCACTAAACTACATGGCAACACACCCACAGACACCAAGAAATATCAAAACAACACCCAGCACACGGTATCACACACAGTTATTGTCCTCTCTCCCTCCCTGCCCACCCCGAACCAACTTCCAGAAGCACATCCATACTCATATCTCTCGCCAATCCATCCACTCACTCACAGACAACACGCAGCTGCATGCACGACCTCCCGAAATCCATCCTTCCGAATCCTCCCTCCCTCGCGAGGACAGAGTCCACCTGGCCAGGCTGAGATGCGGACACCATCCAGCTCTCCTGAGCTATCAGAAGAGACTGGATGACTCCGTTGTCGACGCCTGCCCGGGATGTAACACAGCACCCCATACCATTAAACACATCATAGAAGACTGCATTTCACACAACCACTTACACCAACAACACAACCTACACTCAATGAGAGCTCTGTGGGAAAGCCCGATCGTGGCCATGGCCTTCCTCAGGGACTCGGGGCTGTTCGGCCAGGCAGCTTAGGGAACAACAACAACAACAACAACTGGATATGGTATGGGAGGGAGAAGAAGAGAAGTAGTGGAGGAGGAGGTGGGGATCAGGAGGTCAGAAGTGTGGGAAGCCATGAAAAGAGTGAAGTTGGGGAAAGCACCAGGAACAGATGGAGTGTGTGGGGAAATGTTGAGGTATGGTGGTGAGATAGTGATAGAATGGGTATGGAAAATGTGCAAACTAGCATGGGAGAAGGGGAGTGCACCCGATGACTGGAAGACTGGCATAATAGTCCCCCTATATAAGGGCAAAGGGGAAAGAGGAGTGTGTGGTAACCACCGAGGAATATGTTTTCTAAGCGTAGTAGGGAAGGTATACAGTAGGGTAGTGATTGAGAGAGTGAGAGTGAGAACGGAGAAATGGATAGGCGACAAGCAGGGCGGTTTTAGGAAGGGAAGAGGATGTGTAGATCAGATTTTTACCCTGAATTGTGTTGTGGAGAAATATCTTGAGAAGAAACAAAAGGTGTATGTTGCCTTTATGGACTTGGAGAAGGCCTATGACAGAGTGGATAGAGAAGGTTTGTGGAAAGTACTTAGAATATACGGAGTAGAGGGCAAGTTGCTGAAAGCAGTGAAGAGCATGTAGAGGGTGCAAAGGCGGCAGTACGTGTGGAGAGTGAGCAGAGCGAGTTCTTTGACCTGAATGTTGGTTTGAAACAGGGGTGTGTGATGTCCCCGTGGTTGTTTACTGTATATATGGATGGAGTCATGAAAGAAATACTATCAAGAGCAGTGGATGTTGGTGTATCGCTGAAAAGGGAGGGAATTGAGTGGAAGCTACCTATAGTGCTGTTTGCGGATGATACAGTTCTGATGAGTGATAATGAATGGGAGTTGCAGGGTCTGGTAAATGAGTTTGGAACAGTGTGCGAAAAACGGAATTTGAAGGTAAATGCGGGGAAGAGCAAGGTTATGGTCTTCGAAAGGGGTGAAGTCACAGAGTGTGAGGTGAAGCTGAACGGTCAGGCTATGGAGATCATCAACTCTTTTAAGTATCTGGGCAGTGTTGAGTAAAGATGGGACTATGGATGAAGAAGTGCGGGAGAGGGTACAACAGGGCAAGAGGGTTGTAGGAATGCTAAAAGCAGTAACAAGAAATAGGGTGGTCAGTATGGAAGTGAAGAAGTCCTTGCATGACAGTGTGGTAATCCCGACACTGACTTACGGAAGCGAAGCATGGACGTTGGTTGAGAGACTCAGACCAAGAGTGAGAGCAGTGGAAATGAATTACTTAAGGAGTGCGAGCGGAGTTACATGGAGGGATAGACAGACTAATGAGGAAGTAAGAAGGAGGTGTGGTGTGGAGGTAGATGTGCTGGAAAGTGTGAAAAGGAACAACTTGAGATGGTTCGGCCATATGGAACGTATGGAAAGCGAGAGAATGACTAAGAGGGTGTACGAGAGCGAGGTGGAGGGACAGAGAGGGAGAGGTAGACCGAATGAGAGGTGGAAGGATGGAGTGAGGATGTACATGAACGAAGGCAGTGTTGGTTGGGGGGAGGGGCGTCGACTGACTGGGGACAGAGGTGCATGGGGGCGGTTCGTTCATGGTCACCCCTTCGGGGATCACGGCGTCAGGCAATAGATAGATGAGCATTTCTACCTTATGGTTTCACTTCGTTTTTTTCTGGTTTTAATTTCCTTACATATATTCTTTGTTGGGGCTGTCTGTCAGTAGTGTACCCCCACATTTTTATCTTCATCCTAAAATCTTTGCAACAAAACCCAACATAGGGTCAGGCCCAGGTGCATCCCCCAACAATACCACTCAGGGAGGAGAGGAGCCCCAGGGAAGAATCAAATTAGAAATGAGGGGGAAGAGGAATAGATTCCAACACCGCGAGTAAAAGTCTTCCCCCATGTCATCATCAAAACGTTGTCCGTTTTCCAGTCTCTATCTCTCTTTTTTTTCTTGTCTTAATGTGCATGGGTATTTCTTCTTCATGGTTCCACTTAATTTCCTAGCCATTATTTATCAATTTTGTTTTATTATTTGCATTACTAATATTCTTTGCTGAAGGTGGTAATCAAAGGTGATCGTCCACTATCATTCTTTCTTCATCGCAACTTTAAAATTAACCCAACATAGGGTCCTGGCCCAGGCGCGCCCCCCGCTAATTGCACTCAGGGGGGAGGAGAGGAGAGAAGTCGAACTAGAAGCAACGGTGCAGGAGACGGGCAAACTCAAACAGAGCGAGCCACAGACATTCCGCAGGTTATGATCCATCTCAGGAACCTCAAACCAAGTCTACCGGACGGTCTTGGAGAGAAGATGAAGAAAGCTCTCCCAGGGATGCCTAAGCTCCCCAAGCTGACTGCCCCCACCTTCGCTCTCCCCAAGGTGGCTCCTATCTCACTCCCCAATATCCGAGAGATGGTTGCTAAGTCCCGTGAGTGCCCGGATTTTGATCCCCGGCGGCTCAGAAAATTCTCTCGCTCCCTGATCCATCTGCAGCCTACCTAGACACCAATGGCACCCTCATATTTACACTGCTTGACAATCTACTACTGTATGCTTTGTCTCCTGAAGTATTATTTGATAAACTAGCTTATTTTACATTATTATTTTCCTTGTAGTGTTTTTGTTCTCATTTGCTGTATTTTTTTGCCTGATTAATTTACAAATCCTGCAACTATTCGTTCTTTCACTAATCTAAATACGCAGGCCACATAATTATGTGGCCTGCATATTTACAATCTTCAAGCTCAACAATGATCTTGCCCATCATTTTCAAGTACAGGTATTCATTCAAATTGTTTACATACAGTAATCTCCTGTGCTATGTAAAATAAATATTTCAGAAGATTTATATGCCAGTTATTAAAGTAGTGCTGGTCTTGTACTGCAGATCTTCTTTGCATTGGTATAAATGTCTGGCAGTACTGGTAGGATATCGTTGGCAAGAATAATCCGGTATTCAACCCCTTGTTCCTAGTATGGTGATAAGGAAGTAGCTATGTCCTGTGCCAGCCTACTTGACAAAGGAATACCACCCTCTCACAACCCATACCGCAGTTTTGCCCCGGGAAGTACGCCGAGGTTGCGGTACTCAATTGAACACTTGCGAGTTTGAGGCTGTAAGGAAGTTGGAGCTGTAAACATTGATATTAAACAAATGTAATAATGATGTAGGTTTCTAATAAATACAAAGTATGTTGAATTTTATTTTATGTATTTATAAATGCACTACAACTGTAATTATTTTGGAATTTCTGCGATAAATTAATGTTGACGGCTAAAACTTCCTCATAGCCTGAAACCCGCAAGTGGTCAGTTGTGAAGGGTATAGATTGTGTGGTCACCCGAGGCCCTCCATAACCCTGGGTCGTGTCTTTGGGTGAGGTTCAGTAGTTGATAGACATTTTTATAAGGTGGTTGTTCTGTAAGTTGCTAGCTCTCGGATTAGCTAGAGTACGTTTGAAATTTAAGAGCTAGTGGTATTAGTAAATTGGATTATTCAACTTCCATACAATGTTATTAACCCCTTCTGTACCGGCGACGTCTGTTTAAGTATATTTTTGCTATATTTAGACAGTTTTGTGCAGTTTAAGAAGGATCTGTAGTAGTAGAAAGGGTTAAGTGGGATAGTTCGAAGCTTGTTTATTGCTGGAGGCCCTTTTCAAACTGAATAAATGCGTCTAATGGTAGCCAGAATAAAGTTAAAAGGACGGCACGGTAATGAAGGGGTTAAGGGATGTATTCTTGAATATTGTCCATTTTATGCAGATTTTTCCAGCAGTGTGTGAAGGGGGTGTGGGATTACCACCCCTTAAACAACTCCTCCCCTTTGTCCACAAGGGACTACTAACTGAATATCATGTCTATCTGATTATCCCTTGATCTATATGTCTGCTCACTAACAAAAATATAAAGTATATTTTTAGCTAACCTGTTAATTTGTTGTGTACCATTTATTTGCTAATCTACTGTTATATGGTTATCATATTATGTCTCTACTTAAATAATTAATTGTCCATAAACCGACTGTCATATGTCTATCTTATCTCTTTACTTAATTACCTACTAACCGACTGTCATATGTTTATCTTATTATCTCTATTTAATTACTGTACCTACTAACCGACTGTCATATGTTTATCTTATTATCTCTATTTAATTACCTACTAACCGACTGTCATATGTTTATCTTATTATCTCTCTACTTCATTATTCTCTAGCTGACTGTCATATGTTTATCTTATTATCTATCTACTTAATAGTCCACTAACCGACCGCCACTCTTTCCATAGGGGAGTCCGGAGGATTTAATCAGCCTGGACATGGACAGTGATTTCTTCCTCAACAGCCTGGAGTCCATGACCATCCAGAACCTGTGGCCGGAGAACATCAGGCACACCAAGTTGTAGCGCTGGGTGTAGGTGGTGAGCTAGAGGGGCGTAGAGGGGGATTTACAGTATGGTATTTTTATTGGGGATTATTTTTGAGAGGTATTACTAGGGGATTAACTTGTGTGTATTACAGTAAAGCCCCTTTCTTTCGGCTTCCCGGAAACCCACAACTTTTGGACTAGGTCTTTAGTCCGTACTTTACCTCAGGATTTTCAGACACAGTCTGTAAGACCAAGTAAAATTCTGAAAGATCAAGGCGAGTGTCCAAACAATTATATTTAATCTGGGCATATACTTTTCTTTGGAAAAAGTCTGAAAATTTGGTGTAGGTTACAGTATATGTCTGGACACTCGATATCTCAGGTGCATCTCATTTCTGGAAAATTTGACTGTACTTCCAAACAAAATCCTTCCAAGAAAGAAAGGGGTTTGCTGTGATTTAAAGGCATACATCCATGCGAACATGTGTCAGCCTATGCATACATAGGCCTACCCCATGACAGTTCACCAGGGGGTGGAAATAATACCTACGCCATCATCATGGTGCGTCGCCGGGTGTAGCAGAGCCAAAGGTCCACCTGGAATGGTGCAAATCTAGCAAGTCACTGATGAGAAATAAGTAGATTTTTATGACAGATTTCATGAACTTTTATGTGGAATTTAATGGATTTTTTTAAGGATATAGGAGATTATCATGTAATATATAATTATCCAAGGTAATTAGATAAACCCAGATGTAGTAGATCACATCTTGGACACCAGATGTGATTTCTTCCTCAACAGCCTGGACTCCTTTAATTAAGATCCCATTTAAGTCCTCTTAGGTCCATTTAAGTCCCATTTGAATCCTCATGATCTCATTTGAATCTGTATAGTCCCATTGACCCCTTTAATATCCCCATTAGTTTCCTTATAACACCCATCGTAGGTTTCCCTCTAGATCCCCATAAGACCATATATTTTTATTTATTATATTTTATTTTACTAATCCAAGGTGAACTATTCTTGCCAATGTTACTGTTGAGCTATTGGGCAGAGTAGGATAAATTGTACGGTAGAGCCTCTCCCTCTAGAACCAAGGGGAGCTAGAAACTTGAAGCTTCCGGACTAGATATGTGGTCCAAACTCAACTTTGGTCATTATTACTAGACCTCATTGTTGTTGATGGTAATTACAATAGCTTTTTCATATTCCTAGCCAGTCAATATGATACACTATATTCGGTTTCATTTCATCTGACGGTAAATTGAATCCCTCAGCAGCTAATTTCTCGATAACTAATGGGAAAATATGAAATTACCATGTCTCTGGTTCATATTACTGACAAGTTTTCATAATTAACAACAGATTTTGCTACAAAACCTGCATAATAGCGGAGTAATCAAGATCCCATCAGATGAAATAAAACAGAGTACTGTACAGTATAGTTGTAATTACAATAAGATGTACAGTACTAGAACATTATTACAGTACTCTTATTGCAATTACAACAACTAGCATATATAGACTGGCTAGGATTACAGGAAAACTATAGTAATTACCAATAATGATGATAGAACCAGTCTAATAATATAAGAGACCGAATTAAGTATGAGGACAACTGATCTCCATTTGGCACCATCACCCCAGTCTTCGTACAAACTTGAGGTGATTCGTACTGTACTTCCATAAATATAACTTCCGTACTGGTTCTCGTCCCAGACACAGGCACTCCTCACTTAACCCTCTCACCACGGAAGGGCTCTTGAACGCCCATAAAAAAGCATATAACAGCTGCCCGGAAGGGCTCTTGAACGCCCAGTGGTTGAAAGCCTGTGAGCTTCGTGTGCGAGGCGTCGGTCCGACGCATGTAAACAACAGCCGGCTGGACCGACGCCCCGCATCTCCGGCCACAAGAAGGAGAGCATCGCTTGTTCGTGTGTGCCTGTATGTTGTTGTTAAGTATCGAAAAGTAGTGTAAAGTGGCTGTTTTGGCCATAAAGTTATCTCCAATGAAATCATCATCACAACTCAACCAGTTGACTTAGAGAGCTCTACTTAATGCCATTCTACAGGTAAATAACACAGCTACGCTTGGGGATGCGCGGGAATGCGGGAAGCAGTCAGATTAACACATATACGGTAGCCTAGCCTAGATGTTTTTCGGCCAAAACACCCGGGTTTCGAGGAATATATATATAATACATAGGCGGGGCTGGAGGGTTAAAGTTCCCTCATTATAAGTGGTTTCAATATTATACTTCATTAATTAAGGAACCAGTTTAACTTAAGGGGAGGTCTTTAGTTTGCTCCCTAGACCTCCATCAATCTTAAAAATAATACCCCCAAGACCCCCCTTTTGAGATAAATTTGTACATTTTTCGGTAGCAAGATGTTCTGGCCGAAGGCCGGTTCCTCCTAAATTGAATTACAGGGTCGCTTTCGCTTGCCAGGAAAAAATCAATACCTAGATAGGCCGAAAGGTCTTAAAATCGCCAAATTAATGGGGCGAACGTCTTAAAATCTCATAGCTAATTAAGCTAAACATGAAGGAGAAGGGGTCCAGAAAATAATATAATCCTTCCCCTTAAGCGAGGGCTTATTGTAGTCGGAGGGAGAGGTTTTAATTCTGTATGTTGTGACTAACCTGTCCTTTAGTATTGTACACTCGGAAACCATTGTCTCTAGCCCACTCATAAATATTCGTACACTTCTTATACATCTAACAATGGAAGTATATCTCTGGAAACCAACTTATAAATACAATTTTCTATAAATCAACTACAAAACTATATACAGTACAGTATACTATTTATTGAAAAGAAAGTTCTATCCAAAAATCAGTTCAGATAGTTATAATTGCATACAGAAAAATGTATGAGGTCCATGATTTCTTATGGATGGGCTAGAAACTATGGCATCCGACTGTACTATCAATTACAAAGAGTTATGTCACACATACGCAATAAGAAAACACTGATATTTTGATGTCTTTGAATGGGTTATGACTTTTACCTTGAGTTTACCTCGAGTTGTTTCGGCATCTCAAAGGTTAAGACTTATAATTGCCTGGCCCTATCCTTAAGTATTACATTATAGAAAATTGTCAGTTAAGTCAAACACATAGACAAAATTAAAATGCTAATATCTTGAAAATTTATACTAGCTTACAATTATTTTACTTTAACAAAACATTGGATCGCTGAATGTGACATATCTTCATAAATTATAATGGTTTTGCCAGGCTTTTAAAAAAAAATTCATTTTGCAATCCTCAAACTATGTATTGGATGAGACAGCGATTGTCAGTCTTTTCTTTTTTACTATGTGTGACATTCTAGCTCATTTTGGCATCACGTCTACTTATACAAATATAATGTGGAACTCGAGCCAACATACGTATAATAATATCTTCACAAAACATTACTTCATGCAAACATTCACTCACAAACGATACACTGTATAAACCTTTTTCAAACATGCTAACTTCAGCTACAAAGCCGTAAGTTCTTCCTAATGTAGAATAATAACCTCTTGTATTTATCCCGTAGTGAAACCTTATTGCATTCCAGACGTTTATGTCTATTAGCGTAAGTTTTTATAATAATATTTGTGTAACCTGCCCAAATGGTGCGCTGTATACATTAGCATTGTATTTATATTCATGCCAAGAGAAAGGTAGCGAATTTACCATTTATGTCGGCATAGAAGAAACCCTTTTTTATATGACGCCCTCCTTGTATAAGATGCACTCCCATTTTTGGCTCTTTCAATTCATAAAAGGAAAGAGTTACTGCTCGAGTACAAGACACACAATAATTCTGAGGAGGGTGTCGCAATAGAATAATTTGGTTTTAAGCCGGGAATGAATGCCATTGTTTTTGCCAGCTTATCACTTCCAAAGACACAATAGGAACTGTAAAGCACCACTTTAACTTTATATAAGGCCACAGGCCATAGCGCGGTTGATCGAGCACTCGCCTGCAAACCTTGAAGTCGAGAGTTCGAGTTTCGGGCCAGCCAGAGCTGTGGTGGACGCGGTCTAGCAATCTGTGGCAACTCTTCACTGAAGTCACTGATACATCAGGGTGCCCACCTTAGCCCATCTCTTGAGCAGGGAGTGCATGGTGGTAAAAAAATGCATCCATGATTAAAATGAAAAGACTCAGTTTTAGTATTCGTTAGAATAGTCTTTTGTTTGCCAGCCTGATTCTGAGGGTTATACTTATAAGAAAAGGGGCATCTTCTCTGCCAGCATGTGTGGTAGGTTTGCGGCATGCGTCAAGATTGTACATTCCATTGCTAACATAATTTATGATGTGTCGTCCAGATTATGGTAATGGAGAATAATATATTTAAGCGGGATGAATTGGGGACTATCGCAGGAGATGGCCAACCTAACCGATATACCTCAAGCTGTAACAAGTGCTTGATTTCTTTGTTCCCATATTGTGTGGAATCTCAGAAGTGTGTAGTGTAAATATATGCTTGTATGTATTTGTCGTCCGATTCGTACCTGATGAGGGCGACTAGAAAGCAAGATGGGAAGACTGGAGAAGCTACGTAATGGCTTGAGTTCATGGGCACAAGCTGATAGGATGAACTTGCCTGAAAATTATGGAGAGTGTGAGAGTAAAAGGATATGCATTTAATGTGTAAATTACTTTGAGGAAATTAGCTTGGAATTTCATTTAACAGAATTGTAGTGTAGCTTATTAAGCATAAATACTTGAGGAATTATCTTGCAGTTCCTGACAAGCTCAGGACAAGAAAGGGCATTGGAATATGATCTTGCAATAACCCATGAAATTATTATCAATATATATTTATTTTTATTTTTTTGGTATAAGGAGACAAAAGGCAAAGCTGCCTGTAGCGAGTGTCCCCTCAAATTGAAAGAGTGACAGAGAGCCAAATTCAAGTTACGTTAGAGCTAAAATTTCTGGATACACAGAACTTGAAAAAAATTTAAATCGTAGGATGAGGGAAAGATAGACAGAGGGAGAGAGAGTTTCAGAGTGTATGTATAGTACATAGAAGGGCTTGTATGTTGGAAATTAATCTTAGCTTAACACATGGAAGTTACAGTAATTGTTCCTATAGATCATACAAGACAAATGATGAAGGAACAAAATAACGCATAGAACAAACATGCAAGACTTGATCCGAGAGTGGAAAGAGTAATACGGTTATTCCTTGTAACTTGTGAGATTTGATTTGAGGGTGGAAAGAGTAATAATTCCTTATAACGTGCGGGACTTGATTTGAGGGCGGAGAAGAGTATTTATCCTCGTTCATCGTTAGTGTCCACTCTCCTCCCTATTCAGTGTTTCTGAATTGCGTGTCGCCGTTCCTATTTACGAGTTATGGATATATTATAGCGTCAGAGGTTTAGATATGTTGATTGTTGTCGCATAGCAGTTCTAGTTTGATACACCGTTGTACCTTTAGTGTTTACATATTGGCAGTCCAGTCATCTAGTTTGTAATACAGCGCAGTCTGATCCGAAAGTTGGGTCTTACTGCCTTGGATTTTTTTTACTTGGAACTTCAGCACATAAGTCATAAAGAGAAGCACTTATTCTTTTTCTGAAATTATTAATGAAAGTCAAAGGTCTTAGTTTTCTCATTTGAAATTTGGAACACAAGTTTTAAAGAAAGGACTAAATTCATTCTTTCAGCTTTGTTTTTATTAGAATTATCACTAGAATTGTTTTTATAGCTTCTCTTCAAAATTGAGTTAGATCCCTTTGGTATTTAGTGGTTCTTTGTAAAAGGAAATTAAAGAAATAACTTGGACGTTTTGTGAATAATAAACTTCATCTGATTGACGTGAAATGAAGCCCAAAGCAAATTGCTAGCAGTATGACACAACCTTTGGCTGTGACTGTGCATTTTAATATACATTGGCAGTCCACTAAAATAAGCTCTAGGTTAGTACAGAATCTTTTGTACATATTGGCAGTCCATTACATTGTTAAGTACTTTCTTCAGTCACTTGATTCATTCACTATTTTACGTACATACACTGAGAGCAATGGTGAGACGGAACTATGGCTTCTGGCTATACTGTACAACTAGAAACTGTATAAGCCAATTGATTTTCTGCATTATCTTGAGTGTTTGCTGTATATAATATGTTACCACGATCCTCGCTAACTAGAGGCAGGGATAAGATAGATTGTTATTGGTACAGGGTTTGACACACATAAGGAGGGTGTCTTGATTCTGTAGATGACCCAGGACATAGGACCCGGGCAGAGCACAGGTGGCCAGATTTTGCCACGAGGTCGAAGTGTGGCATTTTCACGGCCATAGGCCTACCTGGCCAACCCATTTTAGTCGCCTCTTACGACACACATTTGGTTAAGTGGGAATTACTTTTTTGCACTCCACCCCAGAGTAGAACAGTGGTCCTTTAACCCCTTCTGTACCGCAGACGTCTTTTTCATTGTATTCTAGCTATGTTTAGACGATTTTGTGCTGTTTAGAAGGATCTGTGGTAGTGAAAAGGGTTATGGGAGATAGTTCAAAGCCTGTTTATTGCTAGAGGTCCTTTCTAAACTGAATTAAATCGTCTAATAGTAGCCAGAATTATAGTTAAAAGGAAGCCACCGGTACTGAACGGGTTAAATATTCTCCAGGGTTATTAAATTAACCTCCTTCATAATACTTCCACTCTGTCCTCCACACCATCACAACAACTAAGGTACAACAACATTACGGGCGTTCCGGGTCTCTCTGAACACCGGCTCAGGCTTCTACATAACAAAGCTGACCATCGTGTATCAAGTAGCTTCATATTCCGCTCATCTTCCACATGAAAAGACTGTGCACGCTAAGGATGTTTGAACCATTAACCCTTTGAAGACTATGACGCATTTTGACAGTATATTCTGGTTATCCTTAGACGATTTTATACAGCTTAGGAAGGATCTGTGGGAATTATGAGGGTAACGACTAGCTCATTTAACCCCCTGGCTTCTCTGTGCCCTTCCTAATCTGAATAAAATTGCCTAATGATCGCTAAAAACTGAAAAGATATGCATCATTGGATCTTCTAAGAGTTAAGTGTAGTGGTAATTTTCCTGATTGATAATGTACAGTATTTTAATTATCTGTACGTTGAACTCCCGTATTTTGCACACTTTAATAGACTTCATTCAGTTTTTGTTTTATCATAATCTATAACACAACTTATTATCTACAGAACACATTTAATTTACTATTTAGAGATTTTATTTAAATGCATATTCAGTAAGCCATTATATACAGAACACATTACATATACAGTACTATTTAAAGACTATTTAAATGCATATTCAGTAAGCCAAGTTTAATATGTATCTATCTCGCATTTAATTTTCCTCAGCGTGTTTTGTTTTCATGGTTTTAGCAGTTGGATGATGTGTTCAAACTGCCGTGATGATTTGCAACATCAATGATTTATACAACAATTAATAAAGTTGTAAAGATGTTTTTAATAAATAACATCATATAAAAATTTCAATGCTTCCAGGAGGTTTTGTTAGCACTTTTGTACTGTACAATAAAATTAACAGTTTTAGTATCGTGAGGCATTCTGTATTCTATTTTGGCTACGATTAGACCATTTTATTAAGATTTAGAAAGGGTCTGGGGCAGATAAAGGGATAGTTGAGATGGATCTGACAACTTTTATTGTCTTAGATCCTTCTGAAGCTATTTAAAGTCATCTAATGGTAGCCAGAATGAAATGAATAAACGAATCCTCATATACTGAAAAGGATTAGCAATGCATCATTCAATTATGTGCTAGTTTTTACATTTTGAATACGTAATACTTCTGCAGTCGTTTCCTACTTTCCCAACTACTGCAAATCCCTTCCCAAGACCCATTTGAGCCTGTAAAAGCAACCTGTGTACAGTTTCCAACATGTTTAGTAATCACCGGTAGTTATTGTAGTTGTATATATTCATCACTTGGGGTATAGCCGCTGGAGGGAGGCTCTGTATTAACTATATTTGTTATGCTTCAACATTTTGATAGCCTGTAACTCTTCAACATTTCGGTAACTCCTGTAACTCTTTTCAACATTTTGGTAATCTGTAACTTAGTGTGGTTTTGAGAGTTTTTATGGTTAGAGCCACTAGAGGGATTCTTCTTAACAAAGACCTACGTGATAAAAGTAAACTCAGTAAAGTTGTCAATGAAAGCATATGTTTAACTTGTTTTACACAGTGACGTCCTTTTTTATGCTGGAAAAATTGTCTAGTGGCATTTAGAATTATTGTACAATAAATCATAAAACTGTAATGGTTAAGCAGGTTTGAGTAATCCTGGAGTCCTTGTGTTATCCTTTTGACCTCCCTCCAGTCAGCCCAGTTTACACGTGGTCGGGTTCCGTTCGTTCTTGCTAGATCTCAGACACCGTTACAAAGTACATACTGGACAAGCTATAATGTGTGAGCGTATGTGCATGAGTGGGCATGTACTATCTGTGAATGTTTATTGGTTTGTGAGTGTGTCGGTGTGCGTATAATATGGGTATGTGTTTATGCATTATTGCAACTGTGTATGTGAAATATTGTATGTGTCTGTATGGTTCTGACAGTGTGTGTGTTGGTACATGTGTATTAAGAATGGAGCGTGTACGGTACTGACTTTGTGTGTGTGTGTGCTGGTACGTGTGTATTAAGAATGGAGCGTGTCTACTTCAGCTTGATCTTGACTGTGTGTAGATTTGTGTCAGCCCCTGCACACGGTAACAGGAAGAGAATTTTGGTAATAAACTTCTTGCCCAGATGTTCAGCAGTCTTCACAAAAGATTAAGTACAGTATCAATGTACGTAGAGGTAGTAAACATTTCATTACACTGAAGTACCGTATGTATTACTTAAGGCTACGCTACCTTGTTCCCAATTTTACATATTACGGCTCTCACAGATAAGAAAGTGTATATTAATTATTAAATCTGTGATGTCCAATTAGAAATACATTCAATGTAATCTGTTAGATAATGATAATAATAATCATAACTATTTGTCAACAGCCGTATTCTGTTGGAAGTTGATTTGAAATAGAACTGAAATAATTTGCTAATGGTCTAAAGCTATTTGTATGTTGACCTGCACGTTGATATACAAATGTTGAAGCCGTCTTATTGGAAACTGATGAGAAACTTTGAAACTTGCTGTGGCCATGTTTCTCCTTTTAGAAATTGATCTGATCCGTACGTTAATCCTTTTCTTACAGGTGACTATATTTTTCAATATATTCTGGCTGTCATTAGACAATTTTATTCTGCTTAGATAGTATCAGTGTAGTCAGAGAGTTAATGGAGATATATTGTACCACTTTGCTTACTTGACATCCTTCCTAAGCTACATAAAATTGTCTATTGATAGCCAGAATATAAAGTCAAATAACGTCATCCGTACTGAAAGAATCAAGTGAACGTTCATTTAGAAGAAACGCCTCCTTTGGTGTAAGATTAAAAGACAATTAGCAATACACAGCTTCCACAACTTAATAGAATCCAACTATCTGTACTTAACAATAATACAAAAATAAGTACACTAGTATCGGTTCATCAATTTTGGACTCGCGATAGAAGTCCCCCATTAAACTCTACTAAAGATAAATTGCAGTACTGTACACAGCTTTCACATTTTTATACAAGTCTTCTACATAAAATACCAATATAAAAATAAAAATGAGTAGCATATGGGTTTATCAGTTGAGTGTCCCCAGCCTCCACATAAATGAACACAGATCATTAAACACACAGCTAACGGTAATAGTGACCAGATAACTCGACCAGAAGACCATTTCAACCAGTAGTCCATTTCAACCAGTAGATCTCAACCATTGGCACCTGAAGTAATACTGTTTGATTAGGTTGGCTTAGGGCTTTAAATTTGAGTAAGTCGTCTCAAGAATAATAAGATTAGAACCTAAATTTAAATATTAAAAATCATGAGCTGTCCTGTTGGCCTTCTTCTGGAAGTTTATTTATGTAACTCTTCACATATTTGGTTAGCACGGATTTATTTGGCCCTGGTATAGTTGGCACTGGTTGAGATTTGCCTTTTTACCATTGATTCTGGGTAAAATTAGACGAGTTTATGCAGCTTTTGAAGGACCTACTGTATGTTACTCAGAGGGTTTATTGAGATCGTCTGTACCCCTTCGAGTCCTAGAGGTAGATTATAAGCAAAAGAAAATCGTCTAATGGTAACCAGAATACGATGAAAAATACGTCATCGTGCTGAAGGGGTTAAATGATCTACAGGTGGAGGTGAAATTATACAAACTCACACTAACGTTTGCGGCTTGAACACCCTAGTGTGATGGCCCCTTTTTGCTTCTTACTTCACTTGGGTGAGTACAAACCCCACTGGGCTTCAACATGTGATATTAAACTCGGTCCGAAGGTTTGCCCGTGGAGAGGGAAGGGGCGTCAGGGGCGGAGAAATTCAATAGGGAGTAGAATTATAGTTTGAAAGTACAATAGCCAGATTATGTAAATTTGTAAGGGATTTGTTGCTGTAAATTTATAAGGGTTTTGATTATCTGTGTTTTTTACTGATTATAACTTCCTCCCATTTCAAAGTTGTAAATTTAGTTTTATCGTTTTCTTCTTGGATTTCAAGGTGCAAGATATTAACATAATTTGAAATAAAATTATACGCTTCCAATGTCAATCAGTACTACTATTGGCTTACCTCTTTGGAGTGAATTAGGGTTACTTGACGATATTGTAACATTGATTTTATATTTTTCTAGAATTGTGCTCTGGCGTTCCTTCGTGGAGTGCGGCAGAGTTATTTACACCCTCCAGGATACGATGACGCTTTTCTTCATTATATTCTGGCTATTATTAGATGATTTTATGCAGTTTAGGAAAGATCTCTAGGAATCAATGGGGTATAAACTATCCTACCTTCCAAAATGTCTTGCTAATCTGATTAATCATCTAATGATAGCCAAAGTAAAAGGAAAACCGCGCCCTCAAATACTGAAAAAGTAAAGATCAGAGTCGTCAACTAGGAAGAGCTAAGCCAACTTCATTTCACTAGCCACCTCGTTGTGTACCTTATTGTGTAAAGATTATGTATAATAAACATTAAATATCTGTTGGGCTTTTCCTAAGTGTATGTGTTTTGTAAATTATTGCATAGAAAATTCCAAGTACTGTACAACATAGTCAAACATTAGATGAAGCCTTAAATATAGGATTTTATAATTGTATAACAAAAAATGTTCAAGACACAACAGGTTCAACTTTTATTTGAATTTGAGCTGGAATTTAGATTTTATCATGGAGTAATGTTCACCAATACTTAATCGACAACAGTTCATGATTAATAGTTGTACATTTCTCATGAATGGAAGATACTGTTAAATAATAGACTTTGGTTTAATTTTGCTTTGTTACTTTTTTTTAGTTAAAATTACCTTTGTTATGTGGGTATAATATAATCCATTGCTTTCATATGGATCAGCAAAAAATATTAACTGATATGTGGGTATAATTTGCTCCATTCCACAAGGCCTGCAACATGGTGTCAGTGAAATATAGATGGCATAAAGTCTCCCTATCGTTGTCTCTGTTCACGACTATATCTCTTCACTACCGTAGCCTGTGTTTTTAACGTGTACACACCATGTCCATTTTCCAAACCAAAGATGTATAGTTTTAGGGGCGATGTTGAGAAGTATTAAAGATTATGGCCAGAAGGGCATTAAAAGTATCTGTGTCTTATTTATACCTCTACTACACCTGTACTATGTTAACACGATCTGGTCCGATGTATTAGGGATTATTATGATTATTATGTTTAATTATTATTGAGGACTTTGCTTGCTTTTGCCATCTTCCGGCAATGTTTATTAGTTTATCCCCTAGGCTAACAAAATCGCCTTCCCAGACTTCCTTCAAACTAAAAATTCCCACCCAGACATTAAGCTAAATTTCTACATTTTTCAATGTAATAAAGTCCTGGGCAAAGGCCTTGCTAGCTATCACTCGCCCCCCCAAAAAACGACACCTTAATAGGGTGAAGATTATAGCCAGAAGGGCATTAAAAGTACAGTATGTGTGATATTTCTACCTTTACTTCTGAGTTAAACAGGGAAGGTAGCGAGTATCTGAAGGAATCTATTACATGTACAGTAGTATTAAAATTTGAGTATCTATCTACAGTATTTGTCTATTGCTAAGCGCCTTGATCCCCGAGGGAGTGATTATGAATGATCACCTCCATGCTCCTCTGTCATTTGTCAGCCAGTAACCCTCCTCCCACCCCACACCACTTTCACACATATACCTCTCCGACCTACTGACAAGATTGTATTCATTCGTGTCAGATCATTTATGTGTCTGGAATAGGGTAGCCTACTGCTCCCAACACTCCCACATGGATCCTAGAGTTGGCAAGGTAGTGCTGAGTCGAGAGGCTCCCAAGAAACTGCTGAGTTGTAGTTGGGTATTCTACTCTGTCGTACAAGGCGACAACAAAATGGGGATAACGCTCCCGAAGAGATCCAACTGCAATGGTGACACTGCTGGGGGGCTGCAGATGGAGGAAACATCGCCCCAAAGCTATGAGCTCATGGACCGACGACCTCCTTCCCTGGCTGCCCTCTCACAAACAGATCTTACCACACCTCCCCCCGGGGAAGTGTATCCCCAGGGACTACCTGGATGCCACAGAATTCCCATATAGCCATAGGGCATCTTGGGGCTACTACAACATCAACAACAACTCTGTTTCACTACCAACTTTGGCTAATCAAGGCTCACATGTGCATGCATGTGTCTAAACCTTTAATATTAAATTATTGAGTTTGCTTGTGGATTTTTAGTAGAGTTTCTGTTTAACATAATTTTATGTTGCTTGCCTGGTTAGCTTCAAAGGTAGTCTCTAGCCTTGGAAACTGGCCATGCGAGGCTTACATTTATGGCTGGGATTGTGTTAATCAAAATTGATAAAGAAGATAATAATTTTTTGTTAATAAACTGTATGTATACTCGGATGCCATAGTCTCTAGCCCTCTCATAAGAATTTGTGGACCCAATATGTTTTTATTTATGCAATTATATGTAACTTTCTTCTCAATAAATAGTATATATAGTTTTGTAGTTCATGTATATAAATTTATATTCATAAATTTGTTTCCAGAGATATATTTCCATAGTTACAAATAGGTATGTATGTATGTATGTACATACTCAGGTACATACCCCATTGCTGGGGGTGGCCGACACGAAACAGAGCCCGAAAAGAATTAACATTTAATGTTTCTATTCTCAGAGTCCGGGACCACTTTCGCATTTTATCGCCCGTTTCTCTGTCTTGAAGAGTAGGAGAATTACAAATAGGTGAGGTCCACAAATATTTATGAGTGGGCTAGAGACTATGGCATCTGAGTGAACAGTTTGTACAGTATGTAGAGGGGTAAGAAAATTCAGATAACAAGTGAGTACACATTTTTGCAGCATATACAGTATTACTTTTAGTAAGCCTAGTCATTTGTAAAGTTATTTATATAATGAACACAGTGCTAAGTTATTGCTACTCTTAAGTCTAAGGGATATATTATATTTTATATATAGTATTATTATATCATGGCAGTATAAAGCTTACATTTATATGGACTTACCATTAATGGAATATTTGTAAATGCTTTCACTATTCTGCTATGGTTTACTTTAGATTTTTTTTTTTTAGATTAGGAAGGGTGGATGGAAAGGTTTAATTGAGATAAACTTTACATTTTTAATTCCCACAGACCCTTTCTAATCTGTAATTCTGTATAGTCTAATAATAACTAGAATATACTTTCAAAACTCATCATAATACTCAATGGGTTAATTTCACTCTATTTCTATGTGGACAAAACGGTCTTTAAACTTGTATGTATTAAACTTGTATGTATTTCATATAACACATCACTTGTAAAATATAATATATAACTACATCATGAACATTTTCTGCATTTATCGAGGTTGTGTATTTTTTGCGTGTTCATGATATTCATTAATTGTTAATAATAATATTAGACTAGGCTGGAGTTAAAGGAAAACAGTAAGGGTATATTATGTAATCAATTTTCTTCCTCATTTAGTTACAAAAAATGTGTTCTAATATATCACTTCATGACCTTTTTCTTTTCCTAAGTTTCACCACTTGCCAATAAAACCTTTCAAACGACATATATCATAGTCTAGTTACTATTGATACACACTTCACAGGTAATGCTTCCACAGTAACTTGATCGGTCACATTCCAGTTCAATCACAATATTATTTATTGCAATGTTTAAGTTTGTCATTTATAAAGTCTCCAGCTTCTTAGACACTGACAACTGTTTTCACCGGCTTTATCTTTATCTCCTTTTCTCTCTTTCCCTGGCTTGTATCCATTCGGCCCCATTCAGCCAACTGTTTTAAGACGTTTATCCCCATACAGGTGTCGATTTCTTCCTGGCGAGCGATAGCGAGCCAGCATTGTATGGAGAAATCCGGCTTCACCGTAGACATTTTTCTATCGAAAAATGTACAAATTTAGCTTGCTGTAAAAAATATATATACAGTATATATATGCTGGCTCGCTACCGCTCTCCAGGAAAATATTGACAACTGGATGGGGGTAAACGTCTTAAAACAGTAGGCTGAATGGGGCCGAATGGATACAAGCCAAAGACAGAGGGAGAGAAAGAGAAAAAAGCAAGGTGGGCTCCCTTAAACTCATCACAGCAAGGTTCACTCGGATCTTCCTCAAATAATAATGGATATACAGTACACAGGCTTAAATTATTCTAAGGCTAAGGCAGTGAAGTCTAAGGCAGTGGTGGTTATGAGGTACATTATATGGAGAGATACACATAGATCCAATCATGGGGCTTAACATTTGACTTATGCCATGTTTAATAATGATTCTGAAACTTTATGATTATGCAGTACAGTATTGCCAAGATTTTGAGTAATAGTCAAATACTGTATAGTCAAAATACAACGGTAGATCTTGTTTATAGCACTGCCACTGTTAACCCAGCAGATAAGTGGGACATAGTTTTAGGGGACCACATCATAATTTTAAAAAGGTATCTCAACAACCATCTGATACACAGCGATTAAAACCTTCGAGGAGTTGCGAGTCCTCCAACCAACTTAGCTGGACTAACTCTTGTACAGTATTCTTAAGCAATTCTTTCCCTTCACAGCACTGTTAATGGACGAAATAACTTGAAAAATGTTGCTAGCTTTAGAAATGGGAATGCTACTCCGTGTATGTATGTACAGTATATACTCAGGCACATACCCCATAGCATCCATACTCTACTCCCATACTCCATGTACTCTATGAAAACAACTCTCATTCTCACAGTATTCATTCGGTATCAGGCACTGCGAAGGGAATAATTGTTTAGAATACTAGCGTTACTTCTATTGGTGTCACGATTACGGTCTTCCGAGGGTGCAGTTCCCGAGCCAGGTGTTTTGGTTGTTGTAAATGAGTTCACAGAACGCAGCGTTGTTGTCAAAAGACTGCTCTCCCACCTTGAACTCCGGATTGATCGATAGCTGCAGAGGAAAGGGTGAAAGTTAGGAAAGTATTTTGAGACATGTTGTAATGTATAGTGGTGATAGTTGGCTGACTGATGATTACTATTTGGTGAGCAGATATTTATTTGAACTAAAGAAAGTTAGCTAAACATTGTTAAAATTACAATACAATCTACAAATTTAGATATTGTAACTCCTAGCCTCTTGTAACTAAAGATGGGCAGGAACAAAGGGCTTGTATGTTTCCACACCTATATATTTACTGGTTGACTCTTACCAAATGGTAAAAGTATTAACTCGATTGCTCAATTGCTTATGAGAGGATGTCTAGACTTGTCATACTAAATAGACTATATGAACTGGTTATCTTAGTTAATTGATGTTAATTGAACATTCGCTAAATGGGTATATAGTTTTTGTCATATAAAGTATGTAGAACAATTAGTTGGACATTGGTCATTGATTAAAATGTGATGCTAGAAGAGAGAGTTAGGTGGTAATTGGCTGTATTTGATAGAAATCATTTATTTCAGAATACCTCTTTATACTGTAACTAAGGAACTAAGGAGTTGAAACTATTAAATAATTATTCAGTATTTCATATATGGGGGCAGGGGGCTAGGAATCCTCCTCCCCTTGTAAAATTCACCTACTAGACGAGACAAAGAAAAGGGCAAGGGAACACGAAAGTGGCCTGAACCCTAAGAATTGGAACTTTAAATATTGCTTCTGTTCGGGCTGAGTCTCGAGTCGGCCACTCCAAGCTATGGGGTATGTGCCTGAGTATCTACTACTACATATAGCTGTATATAACAGTGACTACATCGTGTGGATCACCAATCACAGCCAAAATACCAAGTATAAATGGAATTAAAGGTTTAATGGTTCTCTCTGAGTGGTGCCCACAAGGGAGAACACTAATTATGTACAAGCACTATAGCCACAAGTCCCCAAGTGGATAATCATCCTGGTTAAGGCTTTGGGTTTGCTAAACTATGGCCACATCTATAGGAAGAGTTATTGGCTGCCCCAAGCACCCCATCCCCTTGTTCAAGGGAGATGGTAACAAGCTGCAGTGATATGAATAACATTCCATGATCTGAGCTGATGATGATCCCAGAACACTGAGGTGGGACTTCTTAAGACATAAACAACTACACTAGCAAGTTGCTCAAGGTAAAGTTGTTAATATAACAACTAGAGTGAGCTCAATGGCACTTGACTAATTGTGCATATATTGGCTATGGATCCTAGATGTGGCAAGGTGGTGCTGGAGCCGTGGGGGGGGGGGGGCTTCCACATAATTGCTGTGTTGCAAATGATAATTCCCCTCTATGTTTCACATACCAAGAGAGCCATTTTAGGGTGACAAAATCTCATACATGCATGCAAGTCTGTCATACATGTATGTATCAACACTTTTTAAAAGTATTTATTTAAATTATATACATTACTGATTGTGAGTCATGCAGAGTTTCAGGGTCGACCAAGGGTACAGTTGCCGACCCATGCAGATGTCTCACTGTAGATTAGTTCACACACGGCCGCGTTATTGTCGAAGCTCCTCTCGGCTACCTTGAACTCAGGGTTCACAGCCACCTGAAGTACATCAATAGTAAAGGAAGCAAATAAAAGAAAAACAGATAATAATATTAAATATGGCCGAGTCTCTAGTCACTAATTGAAGTGTTAATATTTATTGTCAGAAGTCACAGACGTGACTGGACAACATCCAAGCATCCTATACCAACATATCTCACAAATTCCAATTTAATAACTTGGTGACAAATTTTTAAACAGAAAGATGTTCATATTACAGTATTTTGTTTTCATGCCAGCATAGATAATATGAACTTCATGGAATTAAATATTAATTGGCCAATTTAATTTTGAACACAAATGTCTTCTGTTTATAGGACAATTAGAGGTCCAAGTTAAAAACAAAATATTGTATATACAGCTATGTATAATGTGCGCATTTTAATTTAAAATTGTAGGTTACGTTTTAGAAAAGTTTCTCCAGTAAACAGCAAAATCAGCCAATTATTACAGATACGTTGAGTTTAGAAGATTACTATGCCCTGTTCCCAATAAGTAGGCCAAAACTCTTGAACATTAACCTCTATAACTCACAAGCGACTAGAGTAGTCGAGCTAGTATGTCTACCATTTACGAAGGGTCAGCCAGGGAATAGGTGTGGAAATCTACAGCCCATTTGCTCTTGCCCTTTTGGAGTTACAGAGGTTAGAGTTCACGATTTCTGGACAACCTACTTAGAACAGGGTATAGCATTGCATAACAGTATTCTATTTCACTTTAGTACGATGCAAATATACAGTAGTGACTATGAATAAATGGCAAACAATACTATAATGCTTGATGATTTGTACATGACATAATAATAGCTTTACTTACAACAGAAGTCCTTATGATAGTAGCAAATGTTATTCATGCAATAAAACGGTATATATATATATTACATTGCTTTTTTTAGGAAATGTACTGAAACTGTACCTCTTATGGGTGACTCAGCTTTTAATCCATGGCGTACCAGCGACGTGTGTTATCTCCTATTCTAGCTATATTTAGTCGATATTATGCTGCTTAGGAAGGATCTGTGGTAGTTAAAATGGTTGGTTGAGATAGTTTGAAGCCTTATTATTGCTAGAGATTCTTCCTAATCTGAATAAAATCGTCTAATAGTCGCCGCAGTAGAACGAAAAGGACGTCACCGGTAATGTATGGGTTAAGGTATAAATTCTATATAATAACTAACCTTGAAAGTGTATGTGCCCGGCTTGAGGTCCGTGATGTCCACCCACTGGCAGTCAATGTTGTAGGCGTATGTGTCGGTGCATCCGGGACTGATACCCTGAGGAAACAGATAAATATAGAGGCAAACATATAAATAAAAAAACAAGTAGATGTCACTAGTTAGAGTGCTAATCCATGCTTAGTATGCCCAGAGGTAGTGGTGGTGTAGGTGGAGGAACAGGTTTTTAAAAGTGGGTTTGACAAACACTGGATGGAAAAGGTGACTATAGTCTGTCTTTTTCCAGCTGACTGTAAATTGTCATGCTTCCATCTTCTTTACTAGGCTATTACGACGATTTTGAAGTGAAATATGTTGTTAATTATGAAAACTTTATATTTATAGGATGCAGAGACATTGTAGTTTCACATATTTATAGGATGCAGAGACATTGTAGTTTCACATATTTATAGGATGCAGAGACATTGTAGTTTCACATATTTATAGGATGCAGAGACATTGTAGTTTCACATATTTATAGGATGCAGAGACATTGTAGTTTCATATTTTTCCATTAAGTATTGACAATTCAGTTGCTAAGGGATTCCACTTACCATTAGCTGGGAAACAAACCAGACTACAGTAGCCTATATGAAGGGCAACTGTGACTAGGTAAGCTTCTTTCACCAGTTGAATAGTATAATCTTCCTCCTTGAGGTGACTCGCCGTTGCGGTTTCAATGGTATAATTATTTTTTAATTTTGACCCATTTTTAGGCCCAATAGGCGTATTTTAAAATTTAAAAAATCCATAGACGAGTTATTTATGGACGGATTTTGGATTTTGTTTAAATTTATACCATAAGTACACTTTGGCAAGCTGAATCAAATGGCGCAAACAGAATTAAAATCAGACCATTAGTTTAGGATTTCGATTTTGAGTGGCCTTCCTGGAGGGCCCAGGGGACCGTTTTTTGGACTTTAAAAGTCCTCTGCAGCCCAAACTATAAGTCCTAGAGAATTCTAACTGGTGCCATTCGTTTTTTTCTCGCTGATCTGCTTCTAGACATGGTCGTACATTTCATTTTCGCCCAGCCATTCGCCCAGAATCGAAAATATTTTTTCCAAAAAAAATAGCGGCTCGCTTGGTGTAGTGACTAGCGTCTCGGACTTCCACCCAGAAGGCACAGGTTCGCGCCCACGCTCGGCACATTAAAGATTTTTCACAAACACTGAGTCGTTACCATCCCTCATGAGCAAAGGGATGGGATAGTAGTACAGGACCCCAATGGAAATACACCTATTCGGCCTTATTGAGCTATCCTTAGCTAGCTTAGCATGCGCTAGCTTTAAGAACTATTATTATTATTATTATTAAAAAAACCTTGGGTTTAAGCCCAGGCAAATCCTTGATTTTGGTCGAATTTTGACTAGTCAATATTATTACATATTTGGATTCGTCTCACCATTGCGGTTTCAATGGTATAATAATTTTTTTAATTTTGACCAATTTTTAGGCCCAATAGGCCTATTTTAAAATTTAAAAAATACATAGACGAGTTATTTATGTACGGATTTTGTTTAAATTTATACCATAAGTACACTTTGGCAAGCTGAATCGAATGGCGTAAACAGAATTAAAATCAGACCATTAGTTTAGGATTCGATTTTGAGTGGCCTTCCTGGAGAGCCCAGGGGACCGTTTTTTGGACTTTAAAAGTCCTCTGCAGCCCAAACTATAAGTCCTAGAGAATTCTAAGTGGTGCCATTCGTTTTTTCTCGCCGATCTGCTTCTAGACATGGTCGTAGATTTAATTTTCGCCCAGCCGTTCGCCCAGAATCGAAAAAAAAAAATCCAAAAACCTTGGGTTTCCTTGATTTTGGTCGAATTTTGACTAGTCAATATTATTACATATTTGGATTCGTCTCGCCGTTGTGGTTTCAATGGTATAATTATTTTTAAATGTTGACCAATGTTTAGGCCCAATAGGCCTATTTTAAAATTGAAAACATCCATAGACGAGTTATTTATGTACGGATTTTGTTTAAATTTATACCATAAGTACACTTTGGCAAACTGAATCGAATGGCGCAAACAATTAATATCGGACCATTAGTTTAGGATTTCGATTTTGAGTGGCCTTCCTGGACGGCCCAGGGGACCGTTTTTTGGACTTTAAAAGTCCTCTGCAGCCCAAACTATAAGTCCTAGAGAATTCTAACTGGTGCCATTCGTTTTTTCTCGCCGATCTGCTTCTAGACATGGTCGTAGATTTCATGTTCGCCCAGCCATTCGCCCAGAATCGAAAATATTTTTTCCAAAAAAACTTGGGCAAATCCTTGATTTTGGTCGAATTTTGACTGGTCAATATTATTACATATTTGGATTCGTCTCGCCGTTGCGGTTTCAATGGTATAATTATTTTTTAATTTTGACCAATTGTTAGGCCCAATAGGCCTATTTTAAAATTTAAAAAATCCATAGACGAGTTATTTATGTACGGATTTTGTTTATATTTATATCATAAGTACACTTTGGCAAGCTGAATCGAATGGCGCAAACAGAATTAAAATCAGACCATTAGTTTAGGATTTCGATTTTGAGTGGCCTTCCTGGAGGTTCCAGGGGACCGTTTTTTGGACTTTAAAAGTCCTCTGCAGCCCAAACTATAAGTCCTAGAGAATTCTAACTGGTGCCATTCGTTTTTTCTCGTCGATCTGCTTCTAGAAATGGTCGTATATTTCATTTACGCCCAGCCATTAGCCCAGAATCGAAAATATTTTTTCCAAAAAACCTTGGGTTTAATTAAGCCCAGGCAAATCCTTGATTTTGGTCGAATTTTGACTAGTCAATATTATTACATATTTGGATTCGTCTCGCCGTTGCGGTTTCAATGATATAATTATTTTTTAATTTTGACCAATTGTTAGGCCCAATAGGCCTATTTTAAAATTTAAAAAATCCATAGACGAGTTATTTATGTACGGATTTTGTTTTATATCATAAGTACACTTTGGCAAGCTGAATCGAATGGCGCAAACAGAATTAAAATCAGACCATTAGTTTAGGATTTCGATTTTGAGTGGCCTTCCTGGAGGGCCCAGGGGACCGTTTTTTGGACATTAAAAGTCCTCTGCAGCCCAAACTATAAGTCCTAGAGAATTATAACTGGTGTCATTCGTTTTTTCTCGCCGATCTGCTTCTAATCATGGTCGTAGATTTCATTTTCGCCCAGCCATTCGCCCAGAATCGAAAATAATTTTCCAAAAAACCTTGGGGCAAATCTTTGATTTTGGTCGAATTTTGACGAGTCAATATTATTACATATTTGGATTCGTCTCGCCGTTGCGGTTTCAATGGTATAATTATTTTTTAATTTTGACCTATTTTTAGGCCCAATAGGCCTATTTTAAAACTTAAAAAATCCATGGACGAGTTATTTATGTACGGATTTTGTTTAAATTTTTAAGCCCAGGCAAATCTTTGATTTTGGTCGAATTTTGACTAGTCAATATTATTACATATTTGGATTCGTCTCGCCGTTGCGGTTTCAATGGTATAATTATTTGTTTAATTTTGACCAATTTTTAGGCCCAATAGGCCTATTTTAAAGTTTTAAAATTCCATAGACGAGTTATCTATGTATGGATTTTGTTCAAATTTTAACCATAAGTTCACTTTGACACGCTGAATCGAATAGCGCAAACAGAATTGAAATCGGACAATTAGTTTAGGATTTCGTAATTGACTTGGCCTCCCAGAAGGGCCCAAATGATCAGTTTTTGGACATTAAAAGTCCTCTGTAGCCCAAACTATAAGTCCTATGGAATTCTACTTGGTGTCATTCGATTTTTCTCGCCGAGCCTCTTCTACACGTGGTCTTATATTTCATTTTCGCCAAGCCATTCGCCCAGAATCGAAAATATTTTGGTCCAAAATCCCTGCGTTTAATTAAGCCCAGGCAAATGTTTGCAGTTGGCGGGCGACTTTCGAAATTCGAGTTTTCATGGGTATATATGGATTCATCTCGTCATTACAATTCCAACGGTATAAGATTTTTTTCATTTTGGCCAATTTTTAGGCCCAATAGGCCTATTTTATAGTTTAATAAACACTGTCCCCTACATGATGGCTGTCTAAGTCAGAGAAGAAGCTGTTGGAGTGGCTTTGTTGAGTGTTTTATTAGTTTGAGAAGGGTATATAATTAAAGCTCTTTCCTGTGTCTTCCTTCCACCCAATCTACCCACTTGTTATAATGGAGCAGCCACGTAAGTGATATGTTATGATCAAATAGTATAGTTAGCCATACAATATTTAAGAAGGGATAGTTTTCTTTCATCAATGTTTACAGAAAACGATAGTTTGAATGGGTAACTAATATATTTTATTAGAACGAGGTACATTATCAGTACTTTCCGTAGTTATCTATATAAGGATATTGTTCAAATTTATACCACAAGTACACTTTGACACTCTAAATCGAATAGCTCAAACAGAATTGAAATCGGACCATTAGTTTAGGATTTCGCAATTGACTTGGCCTCCCAGAATTGCCCAAATGACCAGTTTTTGGACATTAAAAGTCCTCTGTAGCCCAAACTATACGTCCTAGGGAATTCTACTTGGTGCCATTCAATTTTTCTCGACGAGCTGCTTCTATACATGGTCTTATATTTCATTTTCGCCCAGCCATTCGCCCAGAATCGAAAATATTGTTTCCAAAAAACCTTGGCAAATCCTTGATTTTGGTCGAATTTTGACTAGTCAATATTATTACATATTTGGATTCGTCTCGCCGTTGCGGTTTCAATGATATAATTATTTTTTAATTTTGACCAATTGTTAGGCCCAATAGGCCTATTTTTTTTAAATTTAAAAAATCCATAGACGAGTTATTTATGTACGGATTTTGTTTAAATTTATACCATAAGTACACTTTGGCAAGCTGAATCGAATGGCGCAAACAGAATTAAAATCAGACCATTAGTTTAGGATTTCGATTTTGAGTGGCCTTCCTGGAGGGCCCAGGGGACCGTTTTTTGGACTTTAAAAGTCCTCTGCAGCCCAAACTATAAGCCCTAGAGAATTCTAACTGGTGCCATTCGTTTTTTCTCGCCGATTTCCTTCTAGACATGGTCGTAGATTTCATTTTCGCCCAGCCATTCGCCCAGAATCGAAAATATTTTTTAATTTTGACAAATTTTTTAGGCCCAATAGGCCTATTTTAAAATTTAAAAAATCCATAGACGAGTTATTTATGTACGGATTTTGTTTAAATTTATACCATAAGTACACTTTGGCAAGCTGAATCGAATGGCGCAAACAGAATTAAAATCAGACCATTAGTTTAGGATTTCGATTTTGAGTGGCCTTCCTGGAGGGCCCAGGGGACCGTTTTTTGGACTTTAAAAGTCCTCTGCAGCCCAAACTATAAGTCCTAGAGAATTCTAACTGGTGCCATTCGTTTTTTCTCGCCGATCTCCTTCTAGACATGGTCGTAGATTTCATTTTCGCCCAGCCATTCGCCCAGAATCGAAAATATTTTTTAATTTTGACAAATTTTTTAGGCCCAATAGGCCTATTTTAAAATTTAAAAAATCCATAGACGAGTTATTTATGTACGGATTTTGTTTAAATTTATACCATAAGTACACTTTGGCAAGCTGAATCGAATGGCGCAAACAGAATTAAAATCAGACCATTAGTTTAGGATTTCGATTTTGAGTGGCCTTCCTGGAGGGCCCAGGGGACCGTTTTTTGGACTTTAACAGTCCTCTGCAGCCCAAACTATAAGTCCTAGAGAATTCTAACTGGTGCCATTCGTTTTTTCTCGCCGATCTCCTTCTAGACATAGTCGTAGATTTCATTTTCGCCCAGCCATTCGCCCAGAATCGAAAATATTGTTTCCAAAAAACCTTGGGAAAAAAAACCCAGGCAAATCCTTGATTTTGGTCGGATTTTGACTAGTCAATATTATTACATATTTGGATTCGTCTCGCCGTTGCGGTTTCAATGGTATAATTATTTTTTTAATTTTGACCAATTTTTAGGCCCAATAGGGCTATTTTATAGTTTAATAAACACTGTCACCTACATGATGGCTGTCTAAGTCAGAGAAGAAGCTGTTGGAGTGGCTTTGTTGAGTGTTTTATTAGTTTGAGAAGGGTATATAATTAAAGCTCTTTCCTGTGTCTTCCTTCCACCCAATCTACCCACTTGTTATAATGGAGCAGCCACGTAAGTGATATGTTATGATCAAATAGTATAGTTAGCCATACAATATTTAAGAAGGGATAGTTTTCTTTCAACAATCTTTACAGAAAACGATAGTTTGAATGGGTAACTAATATATTTTATTAGAACGAGGTACATTATCAGTATTTTCCGTAGTTATCTATATAAGGATATTGTTCAAATTTATACCACAAGTACACTTTGACACTCTGAATCGAATAGCTCAAACAGAATTGAAATCGGATTATTAGTTTAGGATTTCGCAATTGACTTGGCCTCCCAGAAGTGCCCAAATGACCAGTTTTTGGACATTAAAAGTCCTCTGTAGCCCAAACTATACGTCCTAGGGAATTCTACTTGGTACCATTCAATTTTTCTCGACGAGCTGCTTCTATCCATGGTCTTATATTTCATTTTCGCCCAGCCATTCGCCCAGAATCGAAAATATTTTGGTCCAAAATCCCTGGGTTTAATTAAGCACAGGAAAATCGATGATTTTGGTCTGATTTTGACTATTCAAGATTATGGTATATTTGGAATCGTCTCGTCGTTGCGATTCCAACGTTTTTTTTAAGATAAATTTATTTCACCATACTTATAGGAATAATCTTAATAAAATATTCATAATATTGTTAATAATAACTTAATATCAATATAAATGGGGACGCTCCCCATACTTTATTCTGAAGCTAACATTAAAGTCATACCATCAGTGACATTTAATAAGTGATTGCACACATTACATCTTGTTTACCTTCCACCAAATTTTCCTGATTGATACCCGTATAATAGAAGGATAAAATATATATATATTTATTAACCCCTTCTGTACCGGCGAAGTATTTTTGTATTTGTATTGAGCTACATTTAGACGATTGCATTAAGATTAAAAGGATATATGATAGCTAAAGTAATTAATTGAGATCGTCTGTAGCCTTTTAATGGTAGACGTCCTTCCTAAGCCATGTAAAGACTTATTATAATTGCCAGAATATAATCAAATCGATGATTGAATGGGTTAAAGATCAACCTACACATTTATTTCCCTCCTTCCACGGGCCCCTTTATTCCCATTCCCCCCGGCAAACTGCCGGGCAGTTCGACTTGGCCTTCCTGGAGGGCCCAAATGACCAAATTACCGCCGGCAAACTGCCGGACAGTGCCTAGTGACTTCGCTCAACTGCGTGCCCGCTGAATTTGCCCCATATCGAACATTTCCCTTGTGCCCGACGGGCAGTGCTCGATCGTGTGGACGGGGCTTTAGTTGCTACACTTGACTATTGCAGTGAATGGGTATGTACAGTCGCGCTAATAAGTGATGTCTCGGCACCAAGTATGTTTTGATCAATAATTGGTATCAGCAATTTCTAAGCTTCATTTCGTCATATCGAGTGAAACATACAAACATGTTCCTACACTTATCCACCCTATTCAACATTTGACAGATATTAATATAGCACAGAGCAAGCCAAACATAATGCCAGCTGGGACATGACTTATTAGCGCGATTGTACAACTATTGAATCTATATTGTGTATGTCTTCTAACCTGGTCTCCATAATTGGCACACTTGAAGGTAGGTGTGACCCCCGGGAGACAGTTGTTATCTTCCAGACAGAAGGACGCCTTGTGACCCTCTGCCACTCGGTTACCCTGAGCGTCTATGATGTCGTAGTGGGCGAACACCTCCATACTGTGGTAGTGCCTGCAAGCATAAATATGAAGTTAATTAAGGGGGGATGGTTCACTTTTTGGGCGATTTTTGCATGTATTCATTATTTTTCTAGTTTCCTCCCTAGACCTCCAACAAATTTAAAAAACATCCATTAGATCCCCCTTCTAGATTAATTTGTACATTTTTCGGTAGAAAAATGTCCCGGCCGAAGGCCGATTCTTCCAACATTACAGGCTCATTATCGTTCGCCAGGGAAAAAATCGACACCTAAATAGCACGAAAGGTCTAAATATTGACGAAGAAATGGGGCGACAGGTCTTAAAATCGACTAACTAATGGGGCAAACATCTTAACATCTGAAAACTAATGGGGCTAAACATGAGGGAGAAAGTGGTCCAGAAAACCGGGAAAAAATAGGACAGGATATCTAGAAAGGATTGAATAGGATCATTACGTAAATAATGTTTAGCTTCAAATAACATACCTTGATGCCTCACATCAGAGCTAACAGTCAGCCATCACATCTTAACTATTTTATAGCTGCTCTCGAATACCTTCTATCACATATATATAGTTCAGTGATCACTACCTATACCTACCACAATTTAACTGGTGATGGGCTGGTCTATCAGAGTGAGAGCTGAGCGATCTCTACCATACCCATAGCTTACTCTGACTGTTCCTTTTACTTATATATTTTCTAGATCTCAAGTGACGGCGTCTCTTCCGTGGAATGACCTCCCTACTGCCAACCTAGAGGTTGGCAGATTGGGAGCCAAAGCGTCACATTTTTCCTTTGCCCCTCAACTTTCCCTTCATAATTGCTGAGGGAGACAGGGCCTTGGGTTGGGCTTTGGTTTCCCGGGCGTTTCCGCGCCCTCCTCAGCTCCCCGCCTTGGAGTGGCTTCGGCCACTTGGGCTTTATGGCCTTGATCTTGCTTGAGACCTTAGGGCTGCTCGGCCAGACAGCCTGGGGAACAGCAACAACAACAACAACAATTTAACTATTTTATAGATATTCCAGTTAATCAGGCAGTACATTAGTAGCATGTAGTGAAAGACAAATGACATAAAAATCCAACCAGTAGATAAACGGTTATGTATCTTTATATTCTCCTTACATATGACAAGCGTGCCACTCCCAGTACTGTTTGGGCAGGAAGGGTCTGAAGGCCTCGTCCCCCTGGTTGACGATCCGAGCGGTGAATCTTAGGAGGCGTCGAGTGTCCAGATGCCAACCATAACCACTGTCCTGTAATGAAAAGAGGGGATCAGGAACCAGAAAGAAATTGCGATTGAGATAGATAGATTGATAGCATGGTATAAAGACTAATACTAGTCTTTATACCATGGATTGATATTGTATGAGTGTGTGAGAGAGAGAGAGAGAAAGAGGTGGTAGGGGTGGGGTGGGGGGGGGGGGGCCTATTAAAATTACAATGAAAAGGGATTCAATCCTCTACTAATATACGATCCTATCACCTTGAACTTTCGTAATCGCTAGAGATTGGCCCAGGTGCAACCCATATAGCACATGCATTGAGAGAATAAGAGATATTTGATTTTATGTGATTAACAAGCAATTGTATTTTGTTTTGTGTGTTCATTATTTTCTGTTGTGTTGTCCCTATTCTGACTCTGTCTTAAGTCACCCCCCCCCCCCAAAAAAAAAAAAGGAAAACAAAACGGAAAAGTGGGGATTGGGCCTGAGTATTCAGATAGATAGAATACACATTTGATACATTACAAAGGCACATGGAGGACCAACATCTGGCCCGTTAGGCTTAATAGCTATAGAGTTAGAATTAATAAGACATATTACATGCATGTGAGAACTTAATCACATGATATCATGACAACATTATTTCATGAAATATTGCAGCAAACCTTGTTGCATTTAATGCTTCCAAGACCCAAGTTCTCCATCTTACTACCCGTCCGGAACCTCCAGAGGACTATCCCTTATACTTCAACAATACAAAATACAATCCTTCATCTTCTCTCAATATTCTCAGTGTCTCTTTTTCTTCTGCTCTAACTTTGAAGTCTTGCTAAGTCAGCCTCCCAGAAGCTGGGTGTGCTCAACCGCCTCAAGGGGTTCTTCACCCCTGAGCAGCTTCTTGCTCTGTACAGGGGCACAGTGCGTCCTTGTTTTGAGTATTGTTCACATGTGTGGGGAGGATCCTCTCACACCGCACTCCTAGACAAAGTAGAAAGGAAAGCCTTTCGTATCATTAACTCCCGTCCACTCACCAACTCTCTGCAATCTCTCTCTCTTCGCCTCAATGTTGCATCTCTCTCGCTATTCTATCGCTACTACAATAATCAGTGTTCCTCGGAGCTTTCCCAGTGTATACCACCTCCTCTACGTAGGGTACGTAGTACCCGTCTTGCAACACAAACCCACCTCTACTCTGTGCAACTCTCCCATGAAACGCTATTCTCAGACTTTCTTCTATTCAATTGCTGAGCTCTGGAACTTTCTCCCAGAATTAGTCTTTCCCTCTTTCTATGACTTAAATTGCTTCAAACTCCGTGTGTCCAGTCATTTTGGCTCGAACGTCCCTTGATTTTGGCCCTGTCACTCTTTCAACTCTGGAGGAGGCACTCGCTACAGGCAGTTCTGCCTTTGTCTCCCTCATTCACATAGACAAACAAAAATACATGCGCTGGTGCAGGTATCATTGGCAATACATCATTTACTCCCTCTATTAGATGACTTCATTATCGGGATGGGGTAGTTTCATGGAATGGGTAGATTCAAAGAAGAGGTGAGGGGGGGGGAGGGTAGTGGTGGAAAAGCGAGAATTCCAAGAGAGAGAGAGAGAGCGAGAGCGAGATAAAGAGAGAGAGAGAGAGAGAGAGAGAGAGATAGAGAGAGGTGGGGTGTGTGGGGGAGGAGTGTGTGACAGGATTAATGCAATATAGATTAGTGATAGATGGAAGAGTGGGTTACTAGCTGGGAATACGTGGTACACTACATATGAGTCAAGGTATCGTTATGTTCAGGAGTAGTTATCGGAATGAGTTAGTGGTGGTAGGAGAAGAAGATTTCCAAGAGAGAGAGAGAGAGAGAGAAAGATGACAAGTTTAAGGGGGGATGAGCTTATTTATTTGCTCTTTTATGTATCTTTTTATTATTTTTCTAGTTTCTTCCCTAGGCCTCCATCAAACTTAAAAATACATTCATTAGATCCCCCTTCTAGGTTAATTTGTAAATTTTTCGGTAGAAAAATGTACCGGCCAAAGGCCGGTTCTTCCAAAAATTAAAGTCTCACTATCGTTCGCCAGGAATAAAAATCGACACCTAAATAGCACGAAAGGTCTTAATATTGACAAAGAAATAAGGCGAATGGTCTTAAAATCGACAAACTAATGGGGCAAACATCTTAAAATCTGAAAACTAATGGGGCTAAACATGAGGGAGAAGGGAATCTAGAAAAATTACCCATCTCCCCTTAATAAACTACAAATTAGTGAAATACATGGAAGAGTGGGGTAGTCTATTCGCTGTAAGTAGGCGATACATCATGACCTCTAACCTCTGTAACTAAAAAACGACGAGAGTAATCGAGCTAATATTTCTACCATTTGGGAAGAGTCAGTCAAGGAATAGATGTGGAAATTTACAGCCAATTTGCTCTATCCCTTTTTTTAGTGACAGAGGGTAGAGGTCATGATTTCTCGCCTACTTACAGCGAATAGACTATAGTAAGGAATACGTAGTACAGGATGAGTAAAGGTATCGTCATGTTTAGCTGGAAATGTTAGCTCTCTAATGAATCTTCTTGAAAATCATTATATATTGGACACCAAATATGTATGTTAAGTATGATAATTAGGCCTTACTTTAAACAGATATGAATAGGAATGATAGATACTATTTCGTTACTAAAGTACTGTATACACAGTACAAATATCTTTATGACAATAGTTTAAGAGGGGATGAGAGTACTTATTTGGTAATTTATAAATATTTTTATTTAGTACCGGTATGCAATAGACAGAAATGAAGAAAAAAAATGGGTAGGTCAAGTAAGTATATTGTGTTTGCCATTACTTTACTTGATTACTCTATAATAGCATAAATACTATTAGCACAGGGCCAGTTGGATATATAGATAGATATAACATAGATAAGCTATACCATCCCCTTCTTCCTCGTCTTACCATAGTAGCTTTGGCGGATGCTGCCAGACAGTTCTCCTCCATGGCACAGCTGAGGAAAAACAGCTGTTTGTCCTCCAGGTGGGCTGACCGGGCCAGCTCTATGTGGTCAGGTACTAAGTCAGCCATTCCTGGAGGCGGACAGGAAAATATAGGTGGATTAATTGGCGTGTGGATTTGTTTGTTGCCCCCCCCAAAACAAAAAAAAATAAAAAAATTAAAAAAATAAATAAAAATAAAATAAAATAAATAAATAAATAAATAAATAAATATATAAATAAATACATAAAATAAAAATGGAGTAAGTGCCAGAGTATACTGTATACATGCAATGTCATGCATACATACATACATACATACATACAAACATACATATACAGTATACATACATACATACATACATAGCCTACTTATATTTATTTATTTATATATTATTTTCTGTAGTTTCCTCCCAAGACTTCCATCAAGCTTGAAAAATACCCCCAAGACCCCTCATCAAGATGAGGGGTCCAATTTTCGTTAGAAAAATGTGCCGGCCAAAGGCCGGCTTATCCTAAAGTACAGGCTCGCTGTCTCTCGCCAGGAAAACTATCGACACCTAAATGGCACAAATTGTCTTAAAATTGCCAAACTAATGGAGTGAACGTCTTAAAATCTTAACACTAATGGGGCTAAAAGCATTAGGGTGAAAGGGGTCCATATAACAACAAACCTTCCCTTAATTGCTGTATGACGAGAGAGTGGGTTATGTTGTTTGTGGTATTGGTGAGGGTGGGAAGTGCATGTGAGTAATGGTTTGATAGGGTTGTGGTGTGGAAGGTGAGGTGAGTTAGTGTTCTGAGAATGAAGAACAGATGTTTGTCCTCCTGGCTCGCTCTATGTGGTCAGGTACTAAGTTAGCCATTCCTGGGGTTGGACAAGTTAATATACTGTAGGTGGATTAATTGATGTATGACGAGAGAGAGAGTGGTTGTGTCGTTTGTGGTATGGGTGTTGGAGATGGTGATGAGAGTGGTAATCACATGGGAATAATGGTATCTCTCTCTCTCTCTCTCGACAAACTAATGGGGCAAACGTCTTAAAATATCAAAACCAATGGGCTAAACACGAGGGAGAAAGGGGGCCAGAAAAAACGGCCCATCCCCCCTTAAGAAGTACTGTATACACTATAAAATGCTTACTCCCAAAAACTTACTACTGACGCAGGACACGCCCGCAATGTTAGCGTCGTGGTCCATGTGAGGGCAGAAGACGTCACCCAGTTCGTTGTGGAGGCAGTGTTCCAAGAGGCCCTCGTTACCCGTACACTTCACCCCGCTCAGCACTAGGTCGCTCATGTTCCCGCCGAAGTACCCTGTAGGAGTCGCAGAAATAACAAAGTGATAGGAAAATTCTGGGTTTCAAGATCAAGAAAGGAATTACCTTGAATAAGGCACATAAAGGGTGACTATTGTTTGGTAAAATTAATTTGGGATAGAGAGGAAAACAGTTTGCTTGTCAAAAATTCCTATACACAACTCAGGGATTGAACCTTGGACGTTCTGAGTAACGAGCAAATGAGTTAACTGATACTCTACAATAGTTTAAGAAATGTTAAAGGACATAATCACTCACCTGTGGACACGGCCGTCTGTGCGAAGCCGAAGCCCAGTTGACGACACACCACCATGGCTTCAAAGAGACCCCAGCCGTCACCACATACCATCCCCCATTGCTCCTCGCCCTCTTCATCACTCACTATCTCGACGTCTCTCTTGTCTCGTACCTCGCTTTCGATCTCAATGCTTTCTTCATCTTCGAGATCGCTACCCTCAAGATCATTGTTCACTCTGCTCTCGACATTTGTGCTGCTTGTGTTTTGACTACATACTTCAGTTTCAGTGGTTCCATTTCCCGTGTCATCATTTACGCTGTTTTCGAGGTCTGTAGCTCCTTCAATCGTTCTATTTCTTGAATCCACGTTTGTTCTACAATTCTCGCTTTCAACCCTACCTCTTGCCCCACTCTCGACTCTCCTATCTGTCTCAATTTTAACTTTACTGCTATCCACGCCCCCTCCCTTTCTATCCCTCTCGCTTTTTCTGCGGGTTGGTCTCGGGGTCTGTTGAGGGGTTCTTCTCGGCAGCAGGATCTCCACCCGGCCTTCCTCTGGAGTCCTCCCTCCCACCAGCCGCAATTTTATCTTCCCCTCCAAGGCCAGCTGGGTAGAGCAAAGAAAACGGGGATTTGTTTAGATTAATTGCCTATCTAGTTGCATTGTGTGGCTTGCTTGCAGAGATACTTTTGGGTATTTTTTTTTCACACACACACACACACCTCAATAAAAATGTTCCCCGAGTGACAGGGCTTGTACAATAGTGTAAATTGACTCACACATGATCTTCCATCACCTATTTCTTGACCACCAATATATTCGTATTGTTAATTCGAACTTGATGGCTATAGACGGTAACATAGTAAGCAGGTATAAACTTTGCTGCCATTATTCCGTATAGTGTCATCACTTATTCATCCTCTCTACTTGAATATTAAACAGTAAATATATATCGTCACTATTACATTCAAATATATTTGTGTCGTTTAAATATCTATTTGTCTTTGGGTATCTCACTGCAGGTAGCGCCAACGAACTTGACAATAATCTTGACCCTTTAACTTCTTATAACTCGAAAGGAATGAAAGCAATCGGGCTGACGTTTCTATCATTTGGGAAGAGTCCACCAGGAAATAGATGTGGAATTTTCAACCAGTTTTCGCTAGGCCCTTTTGAGTTACAGAGAGGTCAGGGATCAAGATTATATTAAAGTTCGTTGGCGCTACTTATAGTTTGGTTTTATTGGTGAATCTCGATTGGTCTCTGGGCGATAATGCAGGGAATAGATTAGTGGGAGTGACATGGGACCCAGTCCACTGTCTCATCTTCCTTCCCTTTATTTTGACATTCTTCAATCTACCTTGTTTATTAATACGAGGTTGATCGGTGGGTGCCAAAGTAGGGGTCGGATTGGTAGCAGCGAAGTGGGACCTACAGACCCGCCGCCTCTTTGTAACAAACTCTATTATGTTCTTGTACAAATATATATCTTTCTTACCGCCAATTTAGTTTTATTGGTGATATGAGGCTGATCCCTGGGTGGTAGGGTAGGGATGGGAGTGGTAGCAGCGAAGTGGGACCTACAGACCAAACCCGCCGCCTCATCAGTCTCACAGTCATGGTGGCCCCAGCCGTCAAAGCTGCACTCAGTCAGGTTCTTCTCCGTACCCACGCAGAATAAGTTGTCCATCCAATATCGGGCTAAAGAAAGAGAAGGATTTGCATTATTGTTTCTAATAGTATATAAGCCTTTTTACTACCACAGGTCCTTCTTAAACTGCATTAAATCGTCTAAACGTAGCTAGAACAAAATAAAAAAAACGCCGCCGGTACAGAAGGGGTTAATAAAGAGTTATACTTACTCTTAGCCTTGCCATAGAAGCCAGTGAAGGTGACCCTCTCCACCCCCGGGAAGCCCAGCTGGCGACACACTATCTCTCCCTCACGGTCATCCCACTCGTCGTCACAGATATTGCCCCAGCTGCCAGAGTGCCACACCTGGACGTTACCTGGAAACATGGACAGCTGTAATAGAGGTGCTGAAAAATGGACAGCTGTAATAGAGGTGGTGAAAAATTAACAGTGTAATAGGGGTGCTGAATAATACAAGGGTGCAACGGATGATATAATGGTGGTGGTGGTGGTGATATACAAAGGGTAGGGTAGTGATGATATACAAAGATGGAACAGTCGCAATATGGGTGGTGATAATATGCACAGGTAGAAAAGGTGTACTAATGGCGTTTAATGATGTATAGTCGGGCTAATAAGTGATGTCTAGGCACCAATTGTGTTTTGATCAATAATAATTGGTATCAGCAGTATTTACACATGATTTCTTCTTTTCGAGCGAGATATACAAACATATTCCTACACTTACCCACCCTATTCAAGATCTGACATACATTAATATAGCACAGAGCGAGCCAAACGTAATGACAGCTGAGACATGACTTATTAGCACCACCGTACAAGGGTAGAACTCCTGTACTCAGGGTGGTAATTATATACAAAGATAGAACACCTGTAGGCCTACAAAGGGTGGTGATGATATTCAAGGGTAAATAGTTGTACCAAGAATTGTGATGATATAGGGTAGAGCAGGTGTAATCATGATGGTGATGGTATGCAAGGGTAAAATAAAGGTCAATGTTTGTCTGTCTGTTTGTCAGTTACCCGACCTTTGTTACTAAACTCCTCCCACAGTGTTGGTGCCAGGTGGGAGTGTGGGGCACCGTTGGAAAGCCCAGGCTTTGGAGATGGTTTTAGGCGAGTTTAGTAGAAATCAGAGACACTTTTGTTTAATACAATTTTCGGCAGAACTTATGTAGTATACGGGAGCGAAAAAAATGCAAAAACAAAATTGGCGTTTGGGGCAGAAGGAGGCCTCCGATCGAAAAGGCGTATGGAACGAAAGTTGTTCGCAGCTCCCCAAAATGGGGGTACGGATGAGGTCAGATCCAAAATCGAAGGTCATTTAGCGGCCGAAATCGAGGTCGCCGTTTAATGAGGCACAGGGAGGTCGAGGCCGGTGATTATGGTAGTAGTAGTATTGTGATGATTGTGGTAGTAGTGATTGATGATGGTGATTATGGTAGTATTATTTAAACCCGGGCAACGCCGAGTACCCCTCCTAGTCTGTAATAAAGCCGGTGTCACAGGAGCAATTTTCCGTCATTCTCTCTCACTATCTCACACACAGTCTCTCTCTCTCTCTCTCTCTCTCACTCACACACACTCTCTCTCTCTAGCCTTTTATAGCTAACCATGTCACACGCCTGACTAACTGACCCCTTGGGATCATGATAAGAAGACCACTCTCATTCTCCACCAGGACCTTCTTTGTCTTCATATATCGTCCATGTTGTATACCTCTCGCTGCCCTTCTGTTTACATTAATACTATATCTGTATATATATTATACATACCTATATATATATATTTATCTATATATACACATTCATAAATATACAGTTAGTCACACACATTCACACATACAGTATGTATAATTATATACATACATATTTAGATACACACATACATAAATATACAGTATATACACACACATTCACGCATACATTATATACATACGCACTACATAACTACAGTATATACATGCATACTCTAGCATACATACATACTGTATATGCATCATGAACAACACCAATTACTACAACAACAACAACTACTACTACTACTACTACTACTACTACTACTGCTATTACTACTATATATTGGGCCTCTTATGATTTCTTATATATACAAATCATACCATCGATATCATATTGGATTGCATTTATTATTGATTATATTAATTAATTTGTGTACTATATAATATCTACATAGTTGAGTCAGTAAAGGAGATCAGTATTACACCCACATGATGAAAGAGGTGTTTATTATAAACACCACAGTTTCGGTTCTACTTGAGCCCTCTTCTGATGGGTGGTACTCTCTCCACTCAAGCATTCATGTTAAAGGTAGAAAGATAGCTAATAGGTGTTTAGGGGGATTTTTGTATTATTAATATTTTTGTTTTTGTAATTAATTTATGTATTCATTTTTAGCTCAGTTGGCCTCCATCAAACTAACGAAAATAAATTTGTACTACTTATGCAATTTCATCTACACAGCGAGACCCCCAAATGCTGGTTACTGTCATGGAGTTGGTGTGATGGTCTCCCTATAAATGTGTATGACCTTCTCCCTGCTAGGCTCGTATAGTAGTATCCTTCACCCCGGAGTGCATGCCTGTATCTCTAATCCTGACTCACTCATTTATATCTGTCTCTCACTTTCACATTCTCTCTCTCTCTCTCTCTCTCTCTCTCTCTCTCTCTCTCTCTCTCTCTATCTATCTCTCCTTTAGTACTCCCTATCGATGTGTGTAACCTTCTCCCGCTTAAGCTCGTAGATCCTTCTTTTTTGTTCACCCCGGAATCTGTCTGTATCGCTAGCTCTGACTCACTACTCATTTACCTCTACACCTTTCACTTTCTGAGCCTCATATCTCTCACTTTCACACACGGTTTCATTCCTTGCTCACTTTCCGTTTCCTTTTCGACTGACAAGGGGACAGAATACACACTAATACACATGTGTTTACACTATACACACATGTCGACACATGCACACACACACACTCACACACATACACACACACAACAAATATGCGTAAGTATATGCACGTGTGTATTATCTATCTATCTATCTATTGCCTGACTCCGTGATCCCCGATTGGGTGGCCACGAACGAACCGCCCCCATGCACCTCTGTCCCCAGTCAGTCGACGCCCCTCCCCCCAACCAGCACCGCCTTCGTTCATGTACTTCCTCACTCCATTATACGCCTGCATATACGTACTGTACTTTGGCACAGAGATGTGAATAAGCACACATATACACAAACAAACACATAATACAGTATATGTACACACACACTCTTTTTCAGCTGACTATAAATCACACATAAATATCAATAACAGATGGACAGTAGTGTACATTAGGCATTTTCAATATTAATTACGTTCCTAAACACTCATTCAGTCCACTGAATCAGGAATATACTGTATATGGGTATTTGGTAATGTATACTGTATATACAGTATAGTATAACCTATAACACTTAGGGGAATGTTGTGACTGAGGGGTATTTTGCATCCCTTTGTAGTGTACCGTCTGCAGTCCAAAATATGTTTAATGTATCATCCTGCACCCTACACTTGTCAACCTCGTCAGAACTGTACTCGTGTTTGTACAGATTATTGGATTAGTTTGGTCAGAAGAGGCCTGGTGCAAGAGAGGGAGAGGGTTCGGATGTTGTGCTTGTATGTATCTGAGAGAGAGAGAGAGAGAGAGAGAGAGAGAGAGAGAGAGAGAGAGAGAGAGAGAGAGAGAGAGAGAGAGAGATTGGCAAGGATGCAAATGCAAATTGGCAAATGCAGGAAGGTATTTAAACTCCAATTCATGATGGATAATGCTCTAGTCGAGGAACTGTGCTATAAATAATAAGGTAAGATATAAACGGTTCAATTCGTGATGGTTGTGTTTTACAGCAGCTAAATATTAAATATTATGTAATATATGAATATCTAATTGATGACTAGCAAGGTTCCATGACGTTTTTGAACTGAGTTGCGGGCCAATGATATGCCATGGTATGACATCTGTGTATACATTGTGAGTATTTTATGGTCCTTTTCCGAGGGGTGGGGGTGAGGGGGTGGTTGGGGTAGAATGCTTCATAGACCTCTATTAAGCTTAAAGAACACACACAACCAATACCCACCCCTCCCCCTTCTCCCTTCTTGATAAATTTGTACATCGCTCGCCAGGATTAAATCGACCACTAAATTGAATGAAGGATCGTAATACTGACAAAGAAATGGGGCGAAGGGTCTTAAAATCGCCAAACTAACGGGACGAACGTTTTAAAATCTAAAACGTAATGGAGCTAAAGATGAGGGAGAAGGGAGTCCAGACAAATAAAACATATACCCCCCCCCCCCTTAATAGTCCTTTCCCCACACTTCCATACATAATACTTATTTATTTTATTTATTTATTTATTTATTTACTGCCCGTGAATAGTCCTCTGCGGGTCTCTATAGTCTATTAATTATAAGTCGGCCACACATCCTGACTACTAACCTCTTTAACTCAAAAAGGACTATAGGTAATCCAGTTAATACATATATATACCATTTGGTGAGAGTCAGCCAGGGAATAAGGGTGGCAATTTACAGCCCATTTGCTCTAGCTCTTTTTGAGTTGCAAGAAATTTGAGTTAAGAGGAGATAGGTCGTTTTGCTGGGCACCCTTCTCCCTCATTCTTAGCACCATTAGTTTTCAGATTAAAAGACGTTCTGCCCATTAGTTTGGGGATTTTAAGACCTTTCGCCCATTTTCTTTGTCAATATTAAGAGTTTTCGTGTCATTTAGGTGTGAATTGTTTTCCTGGCGAGCGATAGCGAACCTGTAATTTAGGATGCATCGGCCTTCAGCCGACACATTTTTCCACCGAAAAATGTAAAAATAGATCTTGAAGGGGGATCCTGGGGTTATTTTATTAAGTTTGATGGAGGTCTAATGGAGGAAACTAAAAATATAATAAATGCATGAAAAGTCGGCCAAACAATTACCCATCCCCCCCATAACCCTTTCTGTACCGGCAATGTCATTTTGTATTTAATCTAGCTATATTTAGACGATTTTGTGAAGTCTAGGAAGGATCTGTGGTAGTAAAAAGGGTTAAATAAGATAGTTCGAAGCCTGTTAATTACTTGAGGCCCTTCTTAAACTGAATAATATCGTATAATAGTTGCCAGAATAAGGTTTAAAGGATGCCATCGGTACAGAAAGGGGTTAAGACTTCTACCCTAATTATAGTGGACATAATTGTAAGTCCCTTTGAACTCTTACCCTCCCACTCCGCTCTTCCGTCAATGAGCCTCACACGGCCCTCCACCTTCCTCCTGCGAGCCTTCCTCAGTCGCCGCCGCACGAACTCGGCCCGTCTACCCTTGGCGTGGCGAATCCTCCTCGTCCCGCGCCGCCCTTCAACTAGAATAGGAAAAGTAGAATGTAGATACGAGGTGCCGTTGGAAAGGCTTATCCCTCAATACCTTCACATTTCAGATAATGTTTATATTCACAAAATGAAAAACGTATAGTGCTGCATGTATGAATATAAATGTATCTAGTGTAGTGAATATCTAAATATAATGTGTACCTCCTTCCCCCACCAAGCGTCTGCCCTCCCTCTGTCGTCTCCTTCTGCGTCGTCGCCTTCGTCTGCGTTGTGCTTCACTCTCCTCCGTCAGTAGTGTTAGTATCACCGCCACCACCAGTAGGTACAGCAGGAGGCGGGAGGGAGACATGCTGCAGGGTAGCTCTCAAGGCTGGTGCTTCTTTTAGTGCCAAATTCTAGGCTTGCATTTTCGGATTAGCCTAATTATTAGTATTATCTTTTCATTGTCTGTCTGTTATAGGTTTCCATCTTATAATTCAGCCTTCATTTCTTTGTCAGCATGTTTTAGGTTTACATTTTATGATTCGGTCTTCCTTTAACTCTTCCGCTCATTTGTCACTCAAGATTTTTGTTTAGCAAATGCAAAGACGAATTTATTGGCTTCAATCCTTCAGTAACTATGCAGTTAATTATATCAACCTTCTATGTTTAGAGTTTGCTTCAATTTGTTTCCAGTACGTAGATCATACAGTATATTTCGATCTCGCTTACTATAGTTACATAGAATGTTCTCCAGCAAATGAAGTATCGTGAGATAACTGTCGCGTGTTGATTTAAGTTAGCCTAATTGTTAGACTGTGCATGAAAATTGCATACGTTAAATTATAATCATAATTACGTATTATTGTAATAGGCGATACATGAGCAATGTAATAGAACGGCATCTAGTGTCATGCATTTCTACCAAACTATTCCCATAGTACATAATCTCACAGCATCACAACACTTTCTGTACACACTACCATAATAGCCCCACACTTCACTGATTCACTTTCTCTCTCTCTCCAGCCTCCAGTGCCCAGTAGTATTGTTGGTAGTGGAGGTGGTGGCACTACTGTTGTTTGTGTCAAGGTGCCCAAGTAGCCCACCCCACCCCCAACCAGCCTACTCCTGACCCAGCCACCCACACAAGGAAAACGTGTCGTACCGCACTCCTACCAATAGTAAACAAACACTTGAATCTGTTATTGCTGATGTACTTGAACTATACATTTGTGTTAATGCAAAGATCTGTTTTGTGGAAGAATACTCAGGTTTGCCCAACTACTTTAATTGTTCGACACATAATATAAATATGTATGTAAAATGTTAAAGAAGTAAATATTTAGGTCATTTAAGAGCGATGTACACAAAAGCTTCAAATGGCTGCACAACCCACATGGCATGACATTAATATAGGAAAGATGATACAACAATAATTATGATCACTTTAGCGCCTAAGTTGAATTATTGATATAAATCTAGAAAATGCTTAATCCCTTATAATCCATTAACCCATTCAGCACGATGACGTCTTTTTACCTTTGATTCTAGGTAATATCGACGATTTCATGCAGCTTCAGGAGGACCTATGTTATTCAGAGGGCTTAGTGAGATCGTATTTACCCCTTTGAGTCCTAGAGGTAGATTATAAGCTGAAGAAAATCGCCCAGTAGTAACCAGAATAGGATGAAGATTACGTCATTGTGTTGAAAGGGTTAACATATTTATTCAACGCACAGTGAGCCGATTTTATATACCAAATCAGAATAAACAATAAATAAGTAGGCTTATATTCAACATGATGTCTTGTAACTTGTATAAATAAAGACATATTAAAGGGGGTCACCGGCTTTTTTATCTTTCTCTCATTTTCTCTCTTTCCCAGGGCTTGTATCCATTTGGCCCCATTCAGCCAACTGTTTTAAGACTGTATCCCCATCCAGGTGTCAAGTTCTTCCTGGCGAGCGATAGCGAGCCAGCATTGTATGGAGAAATCCGGCTTCGCCAGAGACATTTTTCTATCGAAAAATGTACAATTTAGCTTGCTGTCAAAACAAAAATATATATATGACACCTGGATGGAGGTAAGCGTCTTAAAACAGTAGGCTGGATGGGGCTGAATGGATACAAACCAAAGAGAGAGGGAGAGAAAGAGAAAAACAGCGAGGTGGGCTCCCTTAGAGACGTTGGAATAGACACGATCTCGTATGAATTCACACAAAGCTATTGTTAATAAGAAATGTCACAAACACGACAATTATTTTTGTTATGATATCGTTTAAGTACAACAGAAGAAAATTATAATTTATTGTGAATGTAAAGGAATTGGGTTTTAAGTTACTAAGATAAACAGGGACATGTACAAAAGGAGAGAGAGAGAGAGAGATATATTTACATAGATTTACATATATACACTGACCACACAGACCTTACGATCCCAGCGAGGTGGTCAGGACTTAATTCTAGTAGAGATAGCTAACCCGAGAGTAAGGTACAGTGGAAGGAAAGGATAGCAACGAAGAGAGAGAGAGAGAGAGAATGAATGTGGAGATGCTTATGAGTTTTTTCCCCTGTATGACGTCACTTCCCACCAGGGGGGCCTCCAGCAGCCGTGAATATCTGCACGCACACACACTCAACACAAAATATCTGCACGCACACACACTCAACACACAATATTTGCAGATAATGTCACGCACGCAATTGACCACTTGCGAATTTCAAGGTATAAGGAAGTTGGAACCGTATTCATTAATATAATTATATTTTTTCACCAACCAACTTCACTTCTAAACTCAATTAATTAAATCAACAAATACATGTGGCACTCCAAGGGCTCGAACCTAGGAGACTCACACCGAAATTCCGCGCACTTATGTATTACGCTATCAAGACAATATTACGCTATCAAGACAATATTACGCTATCAAGACAATAATAATGTAGATTTTTGTGGATAGAAAGAAATGATATGGCTTTATGTATTTATATATGCACTACGACTGTATTGTGTAATGTAGAATGTAGAGTATTTATCTCTTACAGATAACTGTAGGTTTTATTAGCTAAAATATGAAATGCGATTATTTATTGCTAGTTAATATGATAGCATCATTGTGACGTCATGAATGATCGTCAGTGGCGATAAAATTATATTATTTTTAGCAAAGCAAATATTGATAATTTGAAATCTAATCTCTATAAACTAAATGATCAGACCAAGACACATACACATCTGCATCAGCAACTAACTAATTAATTTGGCGAATGGACCAATTTACATTTATCCTGATTTATGGCTCCTTCACTCTGTTCTCCTGGATTTCTCGTATTTCAGTATTGTTTTACTTACGACACACACACACACACACACACACACACACACACACACACACACACACACACACATGAATTAACAACCATAAATTTATTATTAACTTAATTGCAAGATAACGTAAACCCACTATCTGACTATAGATTAGAAAAGGGAAACACACACACATAGTCGTACACACACAGTCGAACACACACACACATACATGATACATAAATAACCATATTCGTATTATTGTTTTCCTTGCCAGGTAGCGTAACCCACCATCTGACTTTAGATGAGAAAAGAGAAACACACACACACACACACACACACACAGCATACATACATAAACAACCATATTCGTATTACTGTTTTCCTTGCCAGATAACGTAACCCACCCTCCTCCTCCTCCTCCTCTTACCCAGCACGGAGCCACAATTGCGTAATCCCAGCTCAGCCAACTGGGACAACTTGAACTTTCACGCAGCTAAATTGGCAGAACAGCTGACGATGATATCACGGGTTATTTTTTTCTTGTGGTGCGTCCACTATTTACTTATCTCATTAATTTTCTTCACATTCAGAGTCGATTCACTCTGAGATAACTTAGCCTTCTTTAATCTAGCCTACACCTTGTCCCAAATAGGTAGGCCAGAAGTTGTAGACCCCAGCCTCTGTTACTCATACAAAGGGCTAGAACAAATAGGTTGTATACATTTCCAAATGTATTCCCTGGCTGACCCATCCCAAATGTTTTTGTTTTTTTGTTCTATGTGAGTGAGGGAGACAAGAGGCAGAACTGCCTGTAGCGAGTGCCTCCCCCATAGTTGAAAGAGTGACAGGGCCTAAATCAAGGGACGTTCGAGCCAAAATGCCTGGACACACGGAGTTTGAAGCAATGTAAGTCATAGGAGGAGGGAAAGACTGATTCTGGGAGAGAGTTCCAGAGCTCAGCTGTTGATTAGAAGAAAGACTGAGAGTAACGTTTCACTCTTCGGTTGAAGAGTTGCATAGAGTAGGGTGGGATTGTGTTGCAAGATGGGTACCACGTACCCTACGTAGAGGAGGTGATTATACACGGGGAGAGCTCTGAAGGGTTAACCCTTTTAACACAAGGACGCCCTGGTAACCAGAATATGATAAACATTTATGTTATCGTGTTGAAGGGGTTAAGATTATAATTTAAAGGGAGATGGGGTCGTTTTTCTGGACTCATTTGTCCCTCGTGTTTAGCCTCATTAATTTTGACATTTTAAGACGTTCTGCCTATTAGTTTGGCGATTTTAGCACCTTTAGCTCCATTTCGTTGTCAATTCAACGACCTATCGTGCCATTTAATAATAATAATAATAATAATTTAGGTGTCGATTTTTACTTGGCGAGCGATAGCAAGCCTGTAATTATAAGAGGAACCGGCCTTGCTGAGGGTGGGGTCTAGTTGGTGTTTTCCTAAGTTTGAGGGAGGTCTAGCGAGGAAACTAGAAAATAAATGTTTACGTGGTATATGGTATGTCACACGTCTGGCAGCCCCGTGCGTCTCCTCTCCCATGATGACGTCACCGGAGCCTCTTCACCTACCCTCTCTCCAGCTTTATTTATTAGCCCTCTCCTTATCAGTTATCACCCACATGCCCACTCAAGTCTAATGGGAGCTCAGACGGTATTGTGCAGCATAATTTACTGGTTCGGCTCAATGATTTAAGGTGGGGGTTTAGTTTGCTCTCTAAACCTCTATCAAACTTAAAAAATCACCCACAAGACCCCCCTTCGATATAAATTTGTACATTTTTCGGTAGACAAATTTCCCGGCCGAAGGCCGATTCCTCTTCAAATACAGGCTCGCTATCGTTCGCCAGGAAAAAATTGACACCTAAATGGCACGAAAGGTCTTAATAATGGCAAAGGAATGGGGCAAAAAGTCTGAACATCGCCAAACTAATGAGGCGAATGTCTTGAAATCTCATAACTAATAGGGCTAAACATGAGGGAGGAGGAGGACTCTAAAAACCAACTGCCTCTCCTTAAGGCACCGGGGACTTAAATCAGGTTATGTGTCCTTTGTATGTTGTATGTCTATCTTTCTATCTATTGCCGGACGCTGTGATCCCCGAAGAGGTGGCCACGAACGAAACGCCCCCATGCACCTCTGTCCCCAGTCAGTCGACGTCCCTCCTCCCATCCAGCACCGCTTTCATGCATATACTTCCTAACTCCATCCTTCCACCTCTCACTCGGTTTACATTTCTCTCTCTGTCCTTCCACTTCACTCGTATGTATGTATGTATAATTAGGTATGTATTAATTCATTTATATATTTATTTATTTATTTGTTATGTATTTATATTTTTGGCAGCCATGTTCTTAGAAGATACGATTGCGCATTTCTTGTTCTGTTTTCTGGCTATCGGTAAACGATTGTAATAAGATTAGGAAGGGTATATGGAAGCCAAAGGGTCAATTGAGATAGTATTTACCTTTATAATGCCCACAGACCCTTTCTACATTGTATAACATCGTATAATGATAACCAGAAGAAACTGTCAACATGCGTAATATAATTTTAATGTATGGACGTAATTTGGTTTGCATTAAGTAATCGACATGTTTTTGTATAGTTAAGGTATAAAATATTGCATAAATAAATCACTGCCTATAGAATGTATTTTTTATTTGTTTGTTTTATCATTGTACTCGATACGCATACTGTACTGCTTATTTATGTAAATTATTTGCGTAATAATGCAAGCCCCGACACATCCATCTCCTCCTTCAGTTCCCTTCCTCACCCCCTACTACTTCTTCTGTTCCCTTCCTCGCTTCGTTTTTCTGGTCCCCCTTCTTCCTTATGTTTAGCATCATTAGTTTTGAGATTATATATATATATATATATATATGTGTGTTACTTATTTATTTTATGTAGCGTCTATACTTACAGTATTATGTAAATATGTTAACCTTTGACCTTATACCTTTCCCATATTAGTAACCTATCTCATCAAATCCCAATCCCTATTACATAACCTATAATAACCCTGGTCTTCCCATTTCCGGCTATTTACGAGTGTTCCATATGGATACTATTGCGTCAAAGGGTTGGTGTGTATGATGTTCATAGCAGACCTTTGGATGAGTCAGGCTGCCTTACACGGATAATCTCCAACCCTAACAGTCTAAAAAACTATTGTCTCTTGATGGTAAAATGGTCGCCCTGATGTATGCTAATCAAACAAATATGGTATACCGGTAGGCACTATAAAAGGTAACGTTGAGGAGTTTATTCTAGGCTGCACTTGTCCGCGGCGCTCATCTCCGTACCATTACGTTACCTGCTGGAGCCCGTGGTGGGTAACTCTGGTAATTTATTTTGAGGGGTACACAGCGGCTACTTCACTTTATGGGGGAAGGTAGAAAAACAAAGAAGAAGCTAGAAACACGGAGAGGAAGTCGTGTGTATATATATATATATATATATATATATACAGTGTATATACTGTATATACCGAAAGAGAGAGAAGAAACATCATAAGACAGAGAAAACACGCCGCAGCCCAGAAGAACAAAGAAAAAGTGAGCCTCGCCTAGCACGCCGAATTAGAAAGCAGTATTCCAGACCCTTCTCGCTCTCAGCGCGACCACCCGGGTTGTGCGTTGTGCCCGTGCGGCGAGAGTCGACCTCACGCTCTTATGATAGACACTACCCACCATGCCCTTCTTGCCTCCAAACACCTCATCCCTGACAACGATGAAGAAGGCATGACTAGGTGATCGAAATCAGAGGAAGGTAGACAGGGTGGGATCGGAGTAGCTGCCGATATCAGGTGTGCCTAGAACTGCGAGAATACTGGTGAGTGAGACAGGTAAACAGACGGAGAGCTTCCTGACCAATCTCTTAGCCACATATAGCAAGGAAGAACTGTATAGTGACGAAAGTTGCCCGCACACTGGTCTGTGCAACTTAGTTACTTTACAGAATCTGGGAGTGACGAAAGTTGCCAGCACACTGGTCTGTGCAAATTAGTTACTTTACAGAATCTGGGTCTTAACCTACTTCCAGAACACTGGTCCGTGCAGTCTGTTGATTCTCAGCCCTGGGCACTAGCTTACTGCCAGCAAACTGATCCGTGCAGTATGTTGGTTCTCAGACCTGGGTATGAGCCCGCTGCCAGAACACTGGACCGTGCAATTGATTAATTTCCAGCCTTGAGTAGAGGTTTGTTGCCAGAACACTGGTCACTGCAACATCTAGACTCGAGCAGAAAAATTGCTAGGTCACCAAAACAGTGGTCCGTGCTGCTTAGTAAGTTCTCTGGCTGCCCTCCTGACCTTTCCCCTGGATAGGAAGGAGTCCAGTGTGTCGAGACCTGCTGGGGGACGTTGCCGGAGGACCACTACCGACCCTGCCGTTTAGCCACTGCAAGGATGAACCAAAGAAGGCCAGTAGATGTTGGACAACAACTCAAGAACGAAGATTTAGCTAGATGAAGGCTGTACATCAGACCTTCCTTCACATTTGATAGGTCTCTATAGCTGAGGGTACAAAACATATTTGTCTATCGCTGTAAGGTGGAATATTTCGTACATGGACTCTTTGCGAGGCTATCTATGATAATATCTTACTTATACAACCCCACATACCCACTGATCTTGCACGTAAATTCAACCTCAGTGACACTGTTCTTTTCCTGCACCACCCATGATAAAGTGATATGTAAATGATCAACTGTGTCATATTTAAACTCATTCTAACTACGTTCTGGAATTGCTTTTGTTACCTATTGCGTCTATGTGCCAAAACTCCTAAGTGCGCTTTTATGATTGGTACATATACTGTTATGAACTCTAATAATTGAGAAGTTTACAGTGCCTATTGGCATTTTGTTTATGTTAGTTATTGCTCAAAAGAGCTAAAACCCAGTCTTATCTATTTTGCATTTCGTATCATTTACAGGTTTTATATGTCCATGTTCTTATGTTTTGTGTTAATGTCGTCTTATGTGTGAAAAATGCGTGTACAATTAGCCAAGTAAGTCATATACTATTTGTACGCTTTACTTAATATAATAACTATAAATGTCCTTCTGTGTTGTCCTTATACCTCTGCATGTTTGTATGTGTGTTTATTTGTGAATTCCTTTCCTACCCGACTGAGATTGAGTCCACGAAATAACCAACTAAGCCCAGTAAAAATCCTGGTATAACAATAATATAAAGATAACATCCTATTCGACGTAGGATAACTCAGATTCGAAGGGTTATGCAATGGTGTCAAGTGTGTTTTGGTGTTAATAGCGGGTTGTGTATTTGATCTCATTCCACTTAATCCTTTTGACACTTATGTAAGCCTAGATGCCGGCCTTGAGAGAGAGAGAGAGAGAGAGAGAGAGAGATGCCAGGATACAGCAGCCACATAAAGAGAGAGATAAATGCAAAGAGCGAAAGTTTGTCTGTGTGATGTGATATGTGTGAGAGAGAGAGAGAGAGAGAGAGAGAGAGAGAGAGAGAGAGAGAGAGAGAGAGAGAGAGAGAGAGAGATGCCAGGATACAGCAGGCACATAAAGAGAGAGATAAATGCAAAGAGCGAAAGTTTGTCTGTGTGATGTGATATGTGTGTGTGTGTGAGAGAGAGAGAGAGAGAGACAGAGAGAGAGAGAGATGCCAGGATACAGCAGGCACATAAAGAGAGAGATAAATGCAAAGAGCGAAAGTTTGTCTGTGTGATGTGATATGTGTGTGTGAGAGAGAGAGAGAGAGAGAGAGAGAGAGAGAGATGCCAGGATACAGCAGGCACATAAAGAGAGAGACAAATGCAAAGAGCGAAAGTTTGTCTGTGTGATGTGATATGTGTGTGTGTGAGAGAGAGAGAGAGAGATGCCAGGATACAGCAGGCACATAAAGAGAGAGATAAATGCAAAGAGCGAAAGTTTGTCTGTGTGATGTGATATGTGTGTGTGTGTGAGAGAGAGAGAGAGAGAGAGAGAGATGCCAGGATACAGCAGGCACATAAAGAGAGAGATAAATGCAAAGAGCGAAAGTTTGTCTTTGTGATGTGATATGTGTGTGTGTGAAAGAGAGAGGATGGGCTATTCAAGGATAGTGAGCATATCAGATACAACATGAACACAAAGGGAGAAACACAAATGGAAAAGAGTAAAAGGGAGAGAGAGAGAGAGTGAGAGTAAAAGTTAGTGAGAGGGAGTGTGTGTGTGTGTCTGTGTGTGTGTAAAGGGAGAGTTAGTGAGGCTGAGTAAACGAAAGCAAAAGTGACTCATGCGTGGGTGAAAAGGAGAGTGAAAATAAAGAGTGAGAGAGAAAGGGTAAGCTCTTCAGAAAGCAAGAGTGACAGAGGACACGAGAATGCGGATGAGGCCAACTGAAAACTATACGGTAATAGAGATAGAGAGAGAGAATAGACCTGACTGATTGATTTTTAATGACCTAATATGTGTGCGTACGTGCAAGAAAAAGGTGTGTGTATGTGCGTGTGTGGTGAGGTCACAGAAGCTATATGAGGTCAAGGTCACTGTTTATCACTCATTCATCACCAGTATGCTCATCACTTACTCTTTAATACACGCTACAAATGAGACGGGTGTATGTAATTGATGCATAGAATATTGTATTCATAAATTCGGTTCCAGAGATATACTTCCGTAAATAGAAATATGTGAGGTCCATGGATTTTCATGAGTGACTGTACATTCTTCAGTGTATGTCGTCTGGCATGGTCGTTAGTTCAGATGAAGCTAACCTTACACTTCTCTTCACACATCACACTCACACCCACATACACATAAGTCTCGATCCCTTCCTCACAAACACACTCACATCACACACACACACACATACACGCAGCTAACCTTAATCTATTCACACTCCACACACCCATAAGTCTCCCTTCCTCACAAACACACTCACATCACACGCTCTCTCTCTTTCTCTCTCACACGCACGCACACACACACTATTTTTCTCTCAACCCCCCCCCCACACCTAACCTTACTCTTCTCTCTGCACATACTCACATCCTACTCCCACACACACATAATTCTCCTTCCTTCCTCCACAACACACACACACACACACATACACAATATACAGTATCACTCACACACCCATACATACTCAGATAGTAGATACCACTCACATACTCAGATATCACATACATAAACTCACGCACACACACTTACACACACACACTCACACACAGCCCGTAGCCTAGTAGGTAGAGCTCTCGTCTCACACACGAGGGGTCGGGGGTTCAATCCCCGGCCGGGCGGAGACAAATTGGGCTTGTCTCCTTTCATGTGTTAGCCTCAGTTCACCTAGCTGTAAATAGGTACCTGGAATAAGTGGACGACGTTGTGACGTCCCATCTGGGGTTGGCAAAAATGGTACAAGGCGAGATGGGTATCATATGGTTCACCTAAGCTGATGGCTACCTAAGCCTTCGGGCGAGACGGTACCGTCTATAGTGAGAATGGTACCATACAGATCCACCCTAAGCCTTCGTTTCCGATGTCGCCAATTGGCTAAAAATACAGACTACACACACATCCACAGCCATTCCAACGATACATATAACACCTACACATATAGGAGGCGGGAAATAACGAGCATGCTCACTCCCGCAATACAACTAGAGTAAGTACAACTAGAGTAAGTACACACTCTCAGATGTAAATCACACATGCAACCACATTCTTACAGTATTTTTGTGTTTATATGTGGATGAGGGAGACAAAAGGCAGAACTGCCTGTGACGAGTGCCTCCCCCAGAGTTGAAAGAGTGACGGGTCAAAATTAAGGAATGTTCGAGCCAAAATCTCTGGACACACGGAGTTTGAAGCAATTTATGTCATAGGATGAGGGGAAGATGGATTCAGGGAGAGAGCTCCAGAGCTCAGCTGTTGAATAGAAGAAAGATTGGGAAAATCGTTTCACCCCTGGGTTGGAGAGTTGCACAGAGTAGGGGTGGGATTGTGTTGCAAGACGGTTGCTACGTACTGTATGAAGAGGTGGTATAGATTGAGAGAGCTCCCCTACACACAAATATCAACCAGACAAAATAAAAAGTTCCTCATATTGGAAGTAGTATTACCGAATTTTCCTATAAACATATTACTTTGCCGCTTAAATTTGTGTATACATTCTGTCACGTCAACCGTTCCTTTAGTTTTATGCATTACATGACCCAGGTAAATTACAGGATGAACAGCTTCGACCTTTTCACTATTAAACTGCTTAAACTCGTCTAATTTTAGCCAGAATCAAAGGTAAACAGGTGTCATGGTGCTGAAGGGGTTACATTTCGTGTGTCCAGGCATTTTGAATTCAAAGTCCCTTGAATTTGGCTCTGTCACTCTTTTAATTTATGGCGAGACACTCGTTACAGGCAACCTACCTGTTGTCTCCTTCATACACATAAACAAAAGTGTGTGACTAACTGGCTGATTAACTGATTGATTTTTGTGTATGTGGTTGAGGGAGACAAAAGTCGAAACTGCCTATGGCGAGTGCCTCCCCCAGAGTTGAAAGAGTGACAGGGCCAAAACCAAGGCATGCTCGAGCCAAAATGTCTGGACACACGGAGTTTGAGGCAATTTAAGTCATAGGATGAGGGAAAGATGAAGGACAGATTGACTGGGTGTAACTGACTGTGTATTTATAACTAAATGTGTGACTAAATGGCTGACTAACTGATTGATTGACTGACTGGATTTAACTGACTGTGTGTTTATAAATAAATGTGTAACTAACTGGTTGACTAACTGATTGATTGACTGGGTGTAACTGACTGTGTGTTTATAACTAATTGTGTGACTAACTGGCTGTCTAACTGATTGATTGACTGGGTGTTACTGTGTGTGTATTACTAACTGTGTGACTAACTGGGTGTAACTGACTGTGTGTTTATAACTACCTGTGTGATTAACTGACTGACTAACTGATTGACTGACTGTGTAACTGGCTGTGTGTTTATAACTACCTGTGTGACTAACTGATTGACTGCACTGTGTGTCACTGACTGTGTTTATAACTGTGTAACTAACTGACTGACTAACTGATTGACTGACTGTGAGTGTGTGTAATAACATATAGGGACATCAATGTTCTATATCACACCAACAGGTATATATAGATTTAAATGACACTAACTACTGTAAATGTCATATATAGTATATATTATGTACGCTTAATAAGATTTGAATCATATTTATGTGAAACGAGCAACAACAATTGTAGTTTATATAATCAGATCTATCTATCTATCTATCTATTGCCAGACGCTGTGATCCCCGAGTGGTTGGCCATGAATGAATCACCTCCATAGGCTACCCGTTTGTAATACGTCGACCGGTGCCTCTCCTTCCACCCAACACCACTTTCACTCATATACTTCTCAACTCCATCCCCCTACTTCATTCTCGGTCTGCCTCTTCCTCTCTGCTCTTACCCCTCACTCTCATAGTCTCTTAACCACTAACCTGTATAACTCAAGAACGACTATAGTCTATTCGCTGCAAGTAGGCGAAAAATCATGCATGACCTCTAACCTCTGTAACTCAAAAACGACTAGAAAAAACAAACTAATATTTCTACCATTTGGGAAGAGTCAGTCAAGAAATAGATGTGGCATTTTACAGCCCACTTGCTCAAGCCTTGTTTGAGTTACAGATGATAGAGTTCATGATGTCTCGCCTACTTACAGCGAATAGACTATAGGGTTATCGAGCTAATATTTTCACCATGTGGGAAGAGTCAACGAAGGAAAGGGTATGGCATTTGCTCTAGCCCTTTTTGAGTTACAGAGGTTAGGGGACTACATATTCTGGCCTACCTATAGTGAATGGACTATTATAGTATTATATTCTGGCCTACCTATAGTGAATGGACTATTATAGTATACTAGTTTTGAGATTAGAAGACGTTCGGCCCATTAGATTGGCGATTTTAACACCTTTTGCCCCATTTCGTTGTCAATTTTAAGACCTTTCATGCCATTTAGGTGTCGATTATTTCCTGGCGAGCGATAGCGAGCCTACAATTTCAGAGGAATCGGCCGGGACATTTTTCTACCGAAAAATATTACAAATTTATCTTGAAGTGGGGTCAAGGGGTGTTTTTCTAAGTTTGATGGAGGTCTAGGGAGGAAACTATAAAATATATATGAATCAATTAATTAATAGACCAAACAAACGGCCAGCCTCCCCTTAAAGGCATGTTAACCCCTTGAGGATTATGACGCGTTTTAGCACCTTATTGTGGCTATCATTAGACGTTTGTATTCAGCTGAAGAAGGATCTGTGGGAGTCAGAGGCATACATTAGTTGGTTTTTGACCTCTTAGAATCATAGAGGGCTTTCCTAAACTGCATAAAATCGTCTAATGATAGCCAAAATATATGGTCAACAGGGGTTAAGCAATATATCCCTTTGTGTACCGGTATCGTCTTTTGTATTTGTGTTCAGCTACATTTAGACGCTTTTATGAAGTTTAGGGAGGATGTATGGTAACTAAAAGGATTAATTGAGATAGTCTGTAGCCTTTTAATGGGTAGACGTTCTTCCTAAGCTAAATAAAATCGGCTTATCATTGCCAGAATCCAGGGGAGACACGACTTAATTGGCCAACCGTACAAGGGCTGGGGGTGGCGTGATATAACCATGTTTGGGTCCGAGGGGAGGCTTTTTGGACCTTCCCTGCTTCGCTCCATTAATTTAGAGAGTTTAAGACGTTTCATCCCATTAGTTTGGCGATATTACTGCATTTTACCCCATTCAGGTGTCGATTTTTTTCTGGGCGAGCCGTAGCGAGCCTGTAACTTTTAAATAAGTTAGCCTTCGACCGGGACAGTTTTGTATGGAATCATGTACACATTTAGCTTGAAGGGGGTCTGGGTAGCAATTATTTAGTTTAAAGAAAGTCTGGGAAAGCGTTTTATTTATATTTATTTTTTTAGCCTAGGGGACATAAATACATTGATCAAAAATGGCAAAAGCAAGGAAAAGCCTCAATAATAATTAAGCAAAACATAATAGCCCACAACGCGTCGGACTACATAGTGTAAAAGGGCCTGGAGTTGTGTCTTTTAGAGTGTACCCTCCCAGACAAAACTCGTTGTCCAATATCAACTCGTATAGGCGGTATCACACGAGCGCTTTTTCACTCAACATTTATCCTCAACACTGGTCTAGCAGCTTATGAGGTCAACATTTAATATATTTAGGTTACGTATATTCATCCACCATGAGTCTAGTTTCCGATTCCAGGGTAAAATATTCCAGAAATGTTGCCATAAAAATGTTGATCGAATGTTGACTATAATAGCTCTCGTGTGATACCGGCTTAAGTAGCACAAAAGAGCCTGGGTGCATCCAAGATATACACACTTTAGTCTATATATCTTGAATGCAACCTGGCCGATCCAGGCCTGTCCATTTAATCGAGTCCATTTCCGGTATCGTAAGTATTGTTGTAGGTGTACGGTGGCGCTAACAAGTCATATCCCAGCTGTCATTACGTTTGGCTTGCTCAGTGCTGTATTAATGTCTGTCAGATGTTGAATAGGGTGGGTAATTGTAGGAACATGTTTGTATATTTCACTCGATATGAAGAAATGAAGCTTAGATATTGCTGATACCAATTATTAATCAAAACATATTTGGTGCCGAGCCATCACTTATTAGCGCGACTGTACCTGGGTAAAGTCAGCCCTGGCATGTGTAGAGGTGGTCTTGGCCCCGGAGACCGAGCAGGGCTGGGTGGCCTGGGTGATCCAGGTCAGTTGTCTCGAGAAAATGCGCTTTTATATGGAAGTCAGTGGGTTAATTGAACTTGTCTTTACCCTTATAATTCCCACAGATCCTTCCTAAGGTGTATACAATCGTCTTTTTTATCTATGCGGACGAGGGAGACAAAAGGCAAAACTGCCTGTGACGTGTGCCTCCCCCAGAGTTGAAAGAGTGACAGGGCCAAAATCAAGGAATGCTCGAGCCAAAATGTCTGTACACACGGGGTTTGAAACAATATATGTCATAGGATGAGGAAAAATGGATTCAGGGAGAGAGTTCTAGAGCTCAGCTGTTGAATAGAAGAAAGATTGGGAGTATCGTTTCACTCTTGAGTTGGAGAGTTGCACAGAGTAGGGGCTGGGAAAATAGGGGTCTAATGATAACCAGAATAAACTGTCAAAATGCGTCATAATCTTCAAAGGGTTAACTTACAAGAATAATTTGCTTTAAACCCATTAACTGATCATATTAACCCTCTCAGTATCAGGACGTATGTTTAAATTATATTCTGGCTACTGTCAGACAATTGTATGCGGTTTAGAAAAGATGTATGGTAATCAAAGTAAAAACTATCCCAATTAATCTTCTAGCTCCCTCAACTTATTCCTAAACTGACCAAAATCGCCTATACTCTGTATCAGCGACTCTGGCAAAATTATGGTCCACTTATATGGCAATAGTTCCAGCTGATTGGCTTATGCGTCTGATAGAAGGAATAATTACTACAAGAGACATTGGAGATGGTTGCAAGAACCAATCAGCTGGAATTATTGACATATAGGAGGGCCGATATTTTGCCAGAGTCGCTGAAACGGAGTATAGTAATCTCCAGCATAAAATATATGCATGCGTTCTCAAATACTGAAGGAATTAATTAAGTGCTGCAAAATATAATAAATTGCTAATTTAATCATACTAATTTTCCTTGCATACCGGTACAAAAAATCATGAAATGTATACAATGTCCATGTGGCCAACTGTACATTCAATATTTTTTGACTCGCGGAAATTTGACTTCATCTGTTTTATGGAGGATTGATATCAATGCCAGTGTTTCGATTTAAAAAGTAAATATCCCTGCATCACAAGTCCTATATGCAGCTACCAACACCTTCTAAATACATAATTTAAAATAGACTATGTGCTGTGAACATCCTAAGCCTGAAGGTAATGCGGAAGTTGATTAATTAACTATAATAAAATTCGAACTGGACTCGTGGATTGCGGGGAAGAGCGAGTTTGGATGTGACGCCATTATTCAGTGCTGACATTCGACTGGTAGGGGAAGGACGTTGCGGCGTGGGATCTTCATATTTTACCGTATTTAAGGTGTGTATGGGGATTTTTCGTGTGTATATGACATGTTTATTGATATTCTATTAATGTTCAGGTGGTCATACATGTAATTTATAAGAGTATTGTAAGAAAACTGGACTTATGACTGATCGAGCCGGTTTATGTATTTCGTGTCGTCTGCATATATTTTAACAACCAGTAATTACGGGAATATCGTTGACCTGTAGGACATTTAGGTTATACCATTAATTATTTGGTGTGTGTGCATTGCGTTGGTGAGGTGTGTGAATATAGAGGGGTTCGTTAACTCATAATTTAAGGTACAAACTAGCGAACGAGGTGACGTTGTTGGCCCCCCCCCCCACCCACCCCTCCCTCTCTCCCTTCCCCTTTCTTGCCAATTCTCATCCCTGCCCCCCTCACCCTCCCTCAATCCTCTCCTTTCCTCCTCCTCTCCTCTCTCTCTCTCCCTCCTCTCCTTTCTCTTCTCCTCTTCCTCCTCCTCCTCTCTATCTTTCCCCCTCTCTTCTCTTCTCATCCTCTCTCTTCTGACCTCCCCCCCCATCCCCTCTCCTCTTCCTGACACCCTGCCCCCTCCTCTCCTCTCTCACCCAACCTTACACCCCCTTACCTACCCACCCACCTCCTCCTGTTTTCATCGCTTCCCCACATTACCACTCGTTTTCAATATAGGATTTTTGGTATATACCGTATATAAATTAATTGTAAAACGAATTATTGTTTTTATTAGCTTATGTCTACGATGATTTAGATGCTGCCCCGTAATGTAATCCTGGTTAACCCCCACCTCTCTCTCTCTCTCTCTCTCTCTGTCACACACACCCTCGCGGTACTTATTTACGAGACGACCACGAATTTTGTCTAAAATATTTGAAGGCTATTATAGAATAAGGATATTGCAAAGATCATATGAACATTGTTTCTTTGCCCATCGGAAATGAATTAAATTAACACCATATAACGCACTCAAAAAAAAAATAAAAAAATAAAGGCTATATCCTCCCTATCGACGGCGGTAAAACTCTTAAGGGAAGATGGTCCGCTTTTCTGGCCCCTCTTCTCCCTCCAGCTTAGCCCCATAAGTGTTCAGATTTTAAGACGTTCGGCCCATTAGTTTGGCAATTTTAAGACCTTTCGCCCCATTTTTATGTCAATATTAAGACCTTTCGTCCCATTTAGGTGTCGTTTTTTGTCCTGTAATTTTGGAAGAGGGAGGGGGGCCTATCGGCATATCTAAACATCGTTGTATAATGGGTAAAGACTAGTTTCCGATTGTTTCCACTATAAAACTGTCAAGCAACAATCAAGCAACAACAGATTTAGTGACCCTTCTAGGCTGCTTGTCCTCCAAAACACTGAGGATCAAGTGTCCAAACAG
>CM064486.1:6549256-6819256 GCA_032716605.1 Paralithodes platypus | reverse complement strand
GGTCCTAGTCACACCGGCCTCCCAATATAAGGATAGAAGGGTAAATCACTATCAATATACCCAATGAGTTTATATACCTTTTTTAAATTTCAAGTCAACTCCGTCCCCTACTTCTACCGGCCCTAGTCACACCCAAGATATACAGTACAAGGTATGGTCACGCGCAGGTCCGTGACGTCAGCTCGGCCCCCTGACCTCACTCTTTATTTCTTTCTCTCTCGGAGTCATAAAGATTGCCCACACTGGCCCGTCAAACCTACCTACTTTTCTCTCTCTCTCTCTCTCTCTCTCTCTCTCTCTCTCTCTCTCTCTCTCTCTCTCTCTCTCTCTCTCTCTCTCTCTCTCTCTCTCTCTCTCTCTCTCTCTCTCTCTCTCTCTCTCTCTCTCTCTCTCTCAGGTATCGGTTCTAGGGCCAGTTCTCTTCCTAGTTTATATTTATATGACATAGATGAGGACCTCACCTCACCAGGATTAAGTCCTGGTCACCTCGTAGGGATCGTAAGATCTGTGTGGCCAGTGTATCTATGTAAATCTATGTAAATCTCGCTCTCTCTCTCTCTCTCTCTCTCTCTCTCTCTCTCTCTCTCTCTCTCTCTCTCTCTCTCTCTGTATACAGTACCGTGAACACAATATACTGTATAAATAGTACTGTACATACATATTAATAAACACAATATACATATATTACATACACGTTAATAAATGTATATAACTAAAACAATAGTGTGCTCTTAGTGCAAATGTGTTCATACTTTATATTGTTAAATTTATTAGAGAGAGAGAGAGAGAGAGAGAATATGTATGTGTGTGTGTGTGTGTGTGTGTGTGTGTGTGTAAAATTAATGGAAGAAGCTCAGATCGAGCACCTTGATGCCGAAATCATTATATTTATTTATTTATATTTTATATACATTTTACTTCACAAAAGTTTTTGTATGTCTACAATGATTATGTATTTTTTTTTTTTTTCTTTAATAATATGCTAATTTCATATTGTTGGACTACCATACAAGTATAAAACAATTTAGAGAAAACTAAGAACAAACAAGAGTGGTGGCAACACTCTCTGTTGACATAGCCCAACCTCTCACCGTTCACTGTGTTGGAATACCACCGCTCACAACATGAGGTGCTTTTAAAATGTATCTATTGTTCATTATTGTTCAGGATGTATTATAGCTTTGTTTAGGCCTAATAATTCATATTTAAGATTTCTTTCAAATGCAGTTGTCTCAAAATGCAAACTGCATATCCTTACAATAGCATCATTAATATAGTCTGATCTCTTACACAGGTGAATCCATTTGTTCTTTGTTTCGTAGTCGTTGGGGAAGGAGTGAAAAGTAATATGCTTATCACTTGCTTTTCTCTTGTTTGAGAAACACCCAAACACTGCACAGTTGTTGGGCATGTCTGTACACTTGCTTAACCCTTAAAGAGCGGCTCGCAACATAAGTCGAGTTGAAAAAACTGGCAAAAAACGGGTGAAAAAAGGGTTGAAATCGAGTGAAAATGGGTGGGATAGTAATGATCCATACGTCCGACATCTGTGGCCTCCCGGCCCACACTAACTCCAGTTACCCCACCGCGCGTGAGGATGACAGTGTAACCAATAGTTCGCTAAAAGTGAGCAAGGTAGCAAAATCAGCTAAACTTCCATCTTCGAGGTAACACTGTCAGTGCTCCACGAGTGCTACGTAACTGTATGTGGTGTCATTGTGTAGCGATTTCCACCTAGTTTTCGGCGCAATACAGTTCCTTTCATACTGATGGTTGATATAGCAGTCAGAACGGCCCGGAAAGGCCCAAAACGGCCACAGAGCACCCGCTAGAGGAGGGTTAAGCAAAACAACACAGTAAAACATCGAGGCTATGCTTAAAAAACTTCACTTGATTCTGGAGAGATGTGCGCAACCTACACAAATCAAAGGAGGGTAAATACTGAGGGCGGAAGGTCAGGGGCCGATTCTACGTCACCTGCGCGGGTCAGACGAGTTTGGGGCATCTGGTGACCATACCTTGTACTGTATATCTTGGCCACACCGGCCTCCCTGTATACACACCACGGATATAATATATGAAAAATAGAGTCGACTATATTTAGTTTAGGAAGGAATTTGATTATTGTGGGAGTCAAGAGGGTTCAGTTGATTTTCTGAGGGCCTTATAAAATAGAATACAATTCTCTCTCTCTCTCTTCTCTCGGTAATTCTGTACTTATCCGGATGCTCCCCCCCCCCCCACCCCTCGAAACTCACAGAAAACTGGTTTTTGTGCATAGACTAATGCAAATGGATACAGGATCACTCTCCCCACCCTCCACACACACACACACACACACACACACACACACACACACACACACACACACACACACACACACACACACACATTAAAGTGAAAAGTTTCCCCAGATACTGAAAGGGTTTAACAGCTTATCTAAGACAAGTAGCCCTACAGACACGGTGGACATCCCTTGAAATCCTCACAATGCAAGAGGACAACACGGCATGGGGGGAATTTCGAACCAGAACAGTGACGAACAACCAACACTTAAGCTCCTCCCCACACCACACACAGGGCGCAAGTCTCCCACGCAGCCCTAGCAACCAACCCAGTATGTCCTTAGCAACGCACACAACATGTCCCTAGCAACCCAAATATATCCCTAGCAACGGCATGGAGGCATCTCCGACCAGAGCAGTGACAAGCAACCAACACCTCAGGTGACTCCTCCCCCACACCACACACATCGCGCAGGTCTAGCACGCAGCCCTAGCAACCAAAACATGTCCTTAGCAACCCACACGTCCAAAGCAGCCCTCACATGGCCCTAGCAACCGACTCCTCCCTGTTACGTCCTGGGATATATAAACACTGGGCTCTTTCTATTGGACTAGGTATGCGGCAACAAGCAACAACGGAAAACGCTAGATCCAACCCTTATCTATAAACCCAGGCAACAAACCACCCTAAACCGTCAAGAGTCCTGCCTGGACAACGAGGTATCCTATGACTCGGTTACAGGGTGCACGCACTATAGACTGCTGATAGTCAAGCAGGCTATATAAAAGATCACACAATTAAGTTGACTTAAAGCTTCAAGGAAAAGAAAGATAACGGTATTAAATTGCAGAAACAATTTAATAACAAACTAGAAGAAAGTACATTTAACGTTACGTTAATTAATACAACTAATCACCCCTGCGTGAAAGAAGGTGAAAGCAAACAGTCCTCAAAACATCGTACTGGTAGACAAGATGCAGGTTTCTAAACTGCATGCGGCTACTGTAGGATCTGATGCTTAGCAAAGAAAGTACGTTACGGATTTAGAGAACTCTTAACTCATAAGCAGGAATAAATACTAGTGATAGGACCTACAGTGTATAATGGCATAGGTATAATTAAATAAAGGCAGCAACTCGCAACATAACCACATACAGGTGTGCTTCTCACTCTTAGTCAGGCAAGCCTGCTCGGACAGAGTCTCTAAGCCACACCCTGACTCACAATGCTCACAAAAACGGTAAACTGTGGCACAATAACAAGCATACAGAGATAATAAACCCCTAGCTGTTAATCTGCCAGGTGGCAGAGGTCTAGCCGGAAGGATATAGGCTTCGGATACCCGGGCTGAGCCACCTGCTCTAGCCTAGGGACGTTCCCAAGTCTGTGCGCCAAATTACTCTAATTGAAAGGGTGCTCTCTTGAGAGACTCAGATCGCAAGTATCTGACTCTCTCCTGGCGACCCTAAAACAAAAGCAAGACGTGCTAGCGCAGTGCTGAGTGGACTAGGCAAGGGCCCTCACACAACACAACACTAGACACACAGGGACACAGACAAGAAAATGCCCCCAGACTCCCACGGGTATCCTAGTAAAGTCGTGCGGGTCCACAGGACTCGCACCAGCAGACTTTACTTAAAGGATCGCAAAAAGCCTCCCCTCCGGTCTAGCCCCTGCTAACCTGACACAAGAACACACTAGTAAGCATGAAACCACCAAATATGAGACAACAAAAAAGCTTCCTAGGTCTCATTAACAATTACATCTCTGCATAAGGCCCAAAATCCTATCTAGTTATCTGAGAGCTCGTCGTTAATACAATAATAGATATAAGGTCTATCAAGGGGATGGGATAATTAAATAGATTGGTGAAGTAGTGGAAGGAAGGTATACAAAGTAAGAGAGAAAGTTTCTAAGTGGGGTTGAGAGGGATAGATATCAAGGGGGTCCGAAGGGTACGACAGTGAGGTGAGCTCTGAGTCTTGAATCTGTCTGGACCCCGCCCTAGGCATGCAGAATACATCCCAGGCTTGGCAACACTCAACACAGTTGCCGGGTCAAAATCGTCTACCCCGTGCGTGAGTCGGAACTAAGCCTAACGTTGCGATCAAATGCATATGGCAACATCAGGCTCGTCCCAAGCTGGACTCTCCGCGCGAAGCAACGTCCCCCAGCCGGTCTCTCTCTCCCGCTCGTCTCCTCCCACTCTCACTAGACTTACATCTTATATATTATAATGAAACAATCAACTATCGAGAATAAAATATACTAAGATGCGTTGGTTAAGAATAAGGGCAGCTACAAGCTGTGAAACAACATAAGAATATCCCAGACATTAGTTACATTGTCGTAGGATATATACTAAGGAAAAGCCGGCCGGCCGGCTGCCGCCAGACGGTTTCTAAACGGCTGGGCAGCCCACGCGCGCGCATGCCCGCACGTGGCTACTATGCAGAAGCGTCACATCCCCCACACCACACACATCGCGCAAGTCTAGCACGCAGCCCTAGCAACCAAAACATGTCCATAGCAACCCACACGTCCATAGCAACCCTCACATGACCTAGCAACCTACACGTCCATAGCAACCCTCACATGGCCCTAGCAACCGACTCCTCCCCACACCACACACACAAAGACAGCCATGATCAACATGCAATTTTATATAGGGTATTACTCTGAAGTAACTTTGCTTCAAATCATTCGGTACTTCAAAACCAAGTATGTATGTGTATGTATGTATGTACTGTATAATACTCAGGCACATACTCCATAGCTGGGGGTGGCCGACTCGAAACAGCCCGAACAGGGAAAAAAATACACACACACAAATTCACACACATCTAGGTCGCCCAAGAGAATATCCAGATAACAGTGATCACTCCCCCGGCCCCCGACCTCCCGGAACCAAAAGTAGAAGTAAAAATGCATAGGTGTTGTTTCTTGTGACCAAATGATCTTGGCTATATACCCTGTTCCAAATATGTAGACCAAAACTATTGAACATTAACCCCTATAACTCACAAAAGACTAGAGTAATCGAGCTAATATTTCTACCATTTGGAAAGGGTCAGCCAGGAAATAGGCTATGTGTGGACATTTAAAGCACATCTGCTTTAGCCCTTTTGATGTCAATGGTCAGGATTTCTGGCCTACATGCCTGGAACAGGGTAGGCCAATAGTTGTTGTTCCCCAGACTGTCTGGCCGAACAGTACCAAGTCCGGTTAACCGAAGCCGCACCAGATGCTCGGGCCTCCGAAGGGGGAAGGAACCAGGGTGATATGAGATCTGTCTCTAAGAGGACAGTGGAGGAGGGGATCATTAGCCCACGGGCTTACAACCCCGGGCCAATGCCCCCCTTGCAGTGCCGGCCAATCGGGCGATCTCGCCAGCACCTAGAAGGAAAAGTAGTACAGGAAAAGAGACAGACAGACACGGCTAAGGTAGGGTAGAGAATGCCAAACCTCACTCTGGATCCAGCCGACAGGGTATAGTCATTTCACCTGGTGGGCTTCTCAAACCCTCAGCCTAAACAGCAGGGAAGGGTCCAAGGAAGCCACATCTTCTGATACGCTAGTCTATAGAATAGCAAGAGTTTTGACCAAAGTAACTATAGTCTGTTCATTCTAGGTTGGGCAGAAATCGTAACCTCTACTCTCTGTAACTAAAAAAGGACTAGAGTAATTGAGCCAAGTTTTCTACCAAATAGGAAGACTTGGCCAGGGAATAGGTGTGTAAATTGACATCTCATTTGCTCTAGCCATTTTTTAGTTACCGAGGTTACAGGTTACGATTTCTGCCCAACCTAGAATGAACGAACTATAGGGCCGATAAACCTAGGGGCCGGAGTTAGTAGAGCCGGAAGATCTGTGGGCCGGAGTGACTATTGTTTCCCTTTTTCGTATACCCTTTCAATGCCGTTTTATTAATGTTATTCTATCCACCTCCCTCCCTATTCCATTTATGCCCTACCCACCCTCCTCCCTCTCGTCCTCCCCACTGCATTCATTCTTCTCCCTCCCTCCTTCCTCACTGCATTCATCCCCTTCCCTCCCCACTGTATTCATTCTCCTCCCTCCTCGCTGCTTGCTTCCCCCTTCCTCCCTCCCTCCCTCCCCTCTGCATGCACCCCTCCGCCTCTCTCCCTACTGCATTCACCCCCTCCCTCCTTCCTTCCCCACTGCATTCATCTCCCTCCACACTGCATTCATTCTCCTCCCCGCTGCATTCATCCCTTTCGGCCTATTAGTTTGGTGATTTTAAGACCATTGACTCCATATCTTTGTCAATATTTAGACTTTTCGTGTCATTTAGGTGTCGAATTTTTATCGCAAGCCTGCAATTTAAGAGGAACCGGACTTCGGCCGGGACATTTATCTATAGAAAAATGTAAAACGAAATCTTGAAGGAGGTTCGTGGGGAGAGAGAGAGAGAGAGAGAGAGAGAGAGAGAGAGAGAGAGAGAGAGAGAGAGATTAGGCTTGATGGAGGTCTAGGGAAGAAACTTGAAATATAATTGATACATAAATGAGCAAATAAATACGTCCATCCCCCCTTAACCCTTAGAAGAGACGATGACGCATTTCTCTGTTGGCAGGCTATTAATAGACGATTTTATTCAGATTGGTAAGGGCATATGGAAGCCAGAGGGTTAGTTGAGATAGTCTTTACCCTTATAATTCCCACATATACTTCCTAAATTATATAAAATCGTCTAATGATAGGCAGAATAAACTGTCAAAATGCGTCACAATCTGCAAAGGGTTAAATAATCATGGGTATAATCTAAATTATTAATCTCACTCTCAACACCAAACACCTCCCATGAAATTAATGAAAGCATATGATCCACCCGAGATTCGAACCTGGGTGACCACATACAGATCTTAAACACTCTAACCATTACACCATCAAGACAGTTTATAGAAGAGGTATATAAAATAATTTGAATATACTGATTGTAATTTACCTTTCTCTCTTTTATTACCATCAGGACCGGTGTATCTTGAATTGGTTAGCTCATTATGAACTATTTATTGTTTATTACTTTATGGCTTTATTTACTTTTAAAATCATTTACCATCAGTATATCTAAATGGTTAGATTATTATGGACACTTTAATTTTACTCTTATCCTTCCCATTATTGTATGCAGTGTAGTCTTGGCCAACGATACATGATAATTTAATTAATGTTTACTTTATTAGAGATATGACTATATTACTAATGATTATAATTCTTCCTTCCAGAATGTGTGGGTTTTGGTGCTTACGTGCTAACGGCCAACGCTACTACCAACACTGCTACCACCACAATTACTGCCACGACTACTGCCACAGCTACCACCACCACGACTACAACCACAGCTACCGCGACTACTAACGCAACTACTACCACTACTACTGCCAACACCGCTACCACCACACCTACCACAACTACTTCCACGACTACTGCCAACATCGCTACCACCACTACTACTACGGCCACCACAACTACTACCACAGCTACCATTACTACCACTTACTTACCACCAACACAGCGGTGCAGGCTGGGTGGAGAAGGGTGACAACTGGAGTGATCTGCTATTGAAGGGTTTCTGCAAGAGTGAAAGGGAAGGTATACAAGACGGTAGTGAGACCAGCTATGTTGTACGGTATGGAGACGGTGGCATTGAAAAAAAAGATAGGAGGCAGAGTTGGAGGCAGCAGAGTTGAAGATGCAGAATTGGAGGTACCAGAGTTGAAGATGCAGAGTTGAAGATGCAGAATCGGGATGCAGAGTTGGAGGTAGCAGAGTTAGGATGCAGAGTTGGAGGTAGCAGAGTTGAAGATGCTGTGATTTTCTTTGGGAGTGACAAGGATGGACATAATTATAAATGAGTATATTAGAGGGACAGCTCATGTACGACGGTTCGGGGACAAAGCGAGAGAGGCGAGATTGAGGCGTGAGGTGGTTTGGACATGTGCAGAGGAGGGATGTGGAGTATGTTGTGAGAAGGATGCTTGGGATGGAGCTACCAGGCAAAACTAAAAGAAGAAAGCCAAAGAGGACTCAGAGGAGGTTGATGGATGCAGAGAGGGAGGATGATGTGACGAGGAAAATGCAGGGGACAGAGTGAGATGGGGACTAGTGATCTGCTGTGGTGACCCCCTAAGGCCTAAGAGGAACAGCCGAAACAAAAAGACCACCAACATTACGGCTACCACCATGGGTACCACGATACTACCACGATACTACCACGGGTACCACAACTACCACCACCACGACTACCATCACAGCTACCACGACTACCATCACTACTACTACTACCACCCCTATTAATATCACTACGGCTACCACAATTACCGCCAATACCATTATAACCACCCCAACTACTACCACCACCAAAATGGTTACCACTATAACCACCACTACTATTTCCACACGGCTACCACCCCAACTATTACTACCACCACCACCACCACTACTACCACCACCACCACAACCACAACTACTACTACCACGGTTACCACCATCACCACTATCCCAACTACCACCACTACTTCTACTACCTCGGCGACTACCACCATTAATACTATGGATATTACTACTACAGTTAAGAGGAACACAACAATCAAATGAAATAAACATCTTTACCAAAACTACTACCAGTGCCATCTCTACAATAGCTACCACCACTACCAAAACTGCCCTCAGAACATCTCTACCACAACTGTCACCACCATTATCACAATCATCTCTACCGCAACCACCACCACCATCTCTACCACAACTACCAGCAGAACATCTCGACCCCAACTACCACCACCACTACTACCACTTGTACGAGCTCTACCACCATTACCACAACAACCACCACCACTACCTCAACAACCACCACTGCCACAACAACCACCACTGCCACAACAACCACCCCCACTACCTCAACAACCACCACTACCACAACAACCACCACTACCACAACTACCAGCAGAACATCACGACCACAACTACCACTAGTACGATCTCTACCACTACCACAACTAACCCAAGGTAAATTAATGATCCCTTGGTATAAGGCTAAATCAAATTTAACCCTTTGAAGATTATGACACATTTTAGCAGTTTTTCTGGCTATCATTAAACTATTTTATACAGCTTAGGAAGGATCTGTTTTAATTATTGAGGTAAAAGACTATCTCAACCCTCTTAACTTACGCAGAGTTGATAAATAGATAATCACACACATTAACTTATAAAATCAAGGTTTAGAGTGCGTGGATAGTCAGTACTTTAATGCTAAGTTCGATAAATGTTTACCCTAAGTTCTTCTTTTATACTACGGTTTTCGTTTGTTATAGACTAATATGAGACATAATGTATAAATATGTAGCACATTGCGTAAATACAAAATAATATTACCAATTACCGGTATTTAATTACAAATGGACTTTCAAATTTGTGACTAAAAATGTCGATTCTTGGGAAGGCAAATTTGGAGAAACTGACGCAAGTCCAGCAAAGAAATAAGTTCAGTAGGTAGTCTAAAATGATGTGGTAAATCGATTAGTGTAGGTTAGAAAGGTGTAGCGTTAATTTTGGGCGTAGTAAATTCTTGCGTTTTGGGACGTTATTGGCTGGACTTGGGCCAGGCAGCCTGACTGGGCCAGAGCACATGGACCACCAAGTCCTCTATTATTTGTATTATTCGGTTATTATTGAATATTATTTATTTTTTAAGGGTGTTTATGAAACGGACTATATTATTGAGTGCATATTTGTGTGAATAAACCACTAATTTCTACCACATTTACTTATAATTCACGTTTTATGAATAAAGCGGCACTAATTTATTCGTAACTTTCTTAAAATACAAAAATTTAAAAATCTGAAAAATTTGATTTCTAGAAATAAATCGAACTACCTATTGTCAAAGTCTCAACCTTGTAACTCAAAAACTACAAAAGTTACTGGACTTTCAAATTTGTGACTGAAAATGTCGATTCTTGGCTCAGGGGAAGCGAATATAGAGAAACTGACACAAGTCCAGCAAAGAAAAAAGTATAAAGGAAGTCTAAAATGATGCGGTAAATCCATTGGTGTATGTTAGAATACTGTAGCGTTATTTTGGGCGTGGTAATTTCGGGCGTTTTGGGCGGATTTCGGGTGACTTGGGCAGCCAGCCAGCCCCAGGACCAATGCGCGCGCTACCGTTTTCTATAAAACCCAGTTCAGCAGAGACATTTATATGCAACTCGGTTCTTTGTACTGTCAACATATCCTGCAGTTTGTAAATACTTCAGTTTATTAGTCTTCATTTAATTCATTTTAAAGATCCGTACTTTTGTTAATGTTTCTCAGTCGCGTATTTTAGTGAGTAATAGTCCTTATTACTAATGTTTAGAACCGGTACTATTAACTATTTCGTAGTCGAATATTCTATTCTATTATTAATTATTTTTATTCTTCTCTTTTTCAGGATTTGAGTTGCTGCCTGCCAACTCTACGAAACTGCCAACACTGCGAGATAATGGACTCTGGCAACACATCCCAACCTAATTCTGCCAACACATCCCAACCTACCAACTGCCTGGGGTGAGTTACTGCTGTATTTATTACAATATATATACTCTGTTCATGACAAGTAGGCCAATAATGAATTTCTTTTCATAAATTGAATGTTCAACAAGTACAGAAATATGAAATATTATTATGTTTTTACACCAACCAACTTCACATCTAAGCTCAATTAATGAAGTCAACAAATACATGTGGCACTCCGAGGACTCGAACCCAGGATACTCACATCGAAATTCCGCGGACTATGCATTACGCTATCAAGACACATACAAATATAGGTAGCGCCAGCGAACTTGACAATCATTTTGACCCCTTAACTGCTTATAACTCGAAATTAATGAAAGCAATCGGGCTGACGTTTCTATCATTTGGGAAGAGTCCACCAAGAAATAGGTGTGTGGATATTTACAGCCAGTTTGCTCTAGGCCCTTCTTAGTTACAGAGAGGTCAGAGATCAAGATTATTGTATAAGAATTCTGACTTGTTGAAAAAGTGCGATTTGAGGACTTACGAATGGGGATAGAGAAAACCCGTGGCAAGTTATATAAAAAAAAAACTTTTAATTTAAGGGTTAAATTATGCGGTAAATCGAATGGCATAAGTTAGAAAAGTGTAGGTTAATTTGGGCGTGGTGAATTAGGGCGTTTTTAGCTGGACTTTGCACCAGGCAGCCAGAGTGCGTGGATCACCAAGTACTTCAATATCTACATTATTCACTTGTTATTACAGTGTCTTACTTTTGTGAATTTTCATATAGAACGGAATATATAATTAAGTGCATAATTGTGTGAAGGAACAACTGCTTTCAATCACATTTACTTATTGTTCACGTTTTATTAATAAAGCTGCACTAATTTATTCATAACTCTGGAACTAAATACAAATTGAAAAATCTGAGAAAGTTCATTTCTCTGAACAACTAGAACTACCCATTGTCAAAGTCTCAGCCTTGTAACTTAATAATTGCAAAAGTTATTCAACTTTCAAATTTGTGACTGAAAATTTCGATTCTTGGCTCAGGGGAAGCGAATATAGAGAAACTGACACAAGTCCAACAAAGAAAAAAGTATAAAGAAAATCTAAAATCATGCGGTAAATCCATTGGTGTAGGTTAGAATGCTGTAGCGTTATTTTGGGCGTGGTAATTTCGGGCGTTTTAGGCATTTTGGGGCGACTCAGGCGGCCAGCCAGCCCCAGGACCAACGCGCGCACTACCGTTTTATATACAACCCAGTTCAGTAGAGACGTTTAAATGCAACTCTGTTCTTTTGTACTGTTAACATATCCCGCAATATTATTGATAATTAGACATAATCAGAAAGTTAATAACTATTCCTTTCATTATTGATGCTTGATAATTACCATCGTATTTCGTTGCTTACCTCGCATTACTGAAAAACATTCCATTTGTGATTTTGTTTAGTTTTATTTATTATTTATGTGAGCTCTCATCTTGGTAATCTATTGCCCAAATTAATTTATTGTTTCTTGTTTTCAGGATCTGCTTGTGGACTCTACCAACACACCAGTAGCTACCAACACTATCATCGATCTATGGACTCTCCCACCACAACCTACCAACTGTCTGGGGTGAGTTACTGCCCAACTCATTATACTCTGTGCACGACAAGTACGCCAATAATCAGTTTATATTTCCACAATTTGAATGTTAAAAAGTTTACTAGAAATATGCATCATAATCGTCACTTAATAATTAGTATCTTATATCCATATGTTAAGTAACTGTTGAACATTCAAAGACAATACTAATTACTGGCCTACTTGTCGTGAACAAAGTATTGTTTAATTTATTATATATGATCTCAGCGCTTGTCAATCTATTGCCCAAATTAATATTTTGTTTCTTGTTTTTCAGGATTGGGGTGGCTGCCTGTGGACTCTGCCGGTTGCTGCCTGTGGACTCTGCTGCCTGTGGACTCTGCTGCCTGTGGACTCTGCTGCTTGTGGACTCTGCTGCCTGTGGACTCTGCTGGTTGCTGCCTTAGGACTCTACCGCCGCTGCTAGAGACTGCCCACGCCACTACGATTCAAGGGGAGTGATAGTTGTGTTTCGTTTGTAGTAGTAGTAGTTTGTAGTCGTAGTATGTAGTCGTAGTATGTAGTCGTAGTATGTAGTCGTAGTATGTAGTCGTAGTGGTGGTGGTGTAGGTTAGATTAGGAGGGGAGGGTAGGTTAGGTTGTAGTCGTAGTTTGTAGTCGTAGTATGTAGTCGTAGTATGTAGTCGTAGTTTTGTAGTCGTAGTTTTGTAGTCGTAGTTTTGTAGTCGTAGTATGTAGTCGTAGTATGTAGTCGTAGTATGTAGTCGTAGTATGTAGTCGTAGTTTGTAGTCGTAGTATGTAGTCGTAGTTTGTAGTCGTAGTATGTAGTCGTAGTTGCATGGTATGAATGGTGTGTGTTAGGTTAGGCTAATCTATTTTTCCCTTTCAGATCAGATAGGTCTTATTACCTTTACTCTAATCTTTGCTATTTTTCTTATTACTTCACAGTTTTGTTGCTTTGATGATGTCCCCTCTCCCCCCCTTCTTCCCCGAGTTGGTTCCCTCCTTCAGCTTCAATATTTTGCTTTGCTTTAATTTCAATAATGATTGTATTTGCCTTAAATGTAACTTATGATATATTCTATCACTTGAATTCATAACTCTGTATTTGCTATTAACTTCACTTGATATAATATTGTTATATATCGTCTTTGTCACGCGAATTTTACTTAATAAAAAAAAAAAACGAACTTCTATCTTTTATTGATCACTATATTATAAGCTATGACTTTTATAACTGATAAAAACTTAGAAAAATAGTTCTCAATTATAAATAAAGTTCCAATATATGGACTTGGAAAGAAAATGAAAAGAAAACTTAGAAAAATAGTTCTCAATTATAAATAAAATTCCAATAATGGACTTAGAAACAAAAATAAATAAAATATGAAACTATACACATATAAGAGAACTGAGAAAATATACTGAATATGAAAAGAGAACTTAGAACAAAATAGTTCTCAATTATAAATTAAGTTCCAATATATGGACTTAGAAAATATACTGAATATGAAAAGAACTTAGAAAATAAAACTTAACTTAGAAAAACTATAATTGAATAACTATATAACTTTAAAAAAAACTATACTTGTAATAACAGAACAAAATTATAATGGATATTAAAAAGAATATAGCGACTTAGTATTTTATTGATCAGTCAGACATACATTTGTATAATATAAAACACTGTACACACAGTATATAAACTTTAAATAACAGGAGAAACAAAAATATAATGGATATTAAAAAGAATATATAGACTTAGTATTTTATTGATCAGTCGGACATACATTTTTATATTATCTTACAAAAATCATATACTTTAAATACTTCGTTATTTTTTTATAACCCTTACTGGTTTTATATTATCTTATAACAAATTAACAAAGTTTTGTTTTTATATTACGTACCTAAAGTACTTTATACCGAACTTGGCTTTGTGACCATAGTATAACTGTTGGTTCACTACATTATTTGCCCAATATTTAAATGTACAGTAATTTTCTTTGAGTACATCTTTATAATTATTAATTTTCCAATAACCATTGGGCTTTCGGTAATTTTTCATATAATTTAATTTGGGATGTTAAGCTTATAATATTGAGTTTCATTGGCAATGCAGTTGGCATTTTTTATAATTCTTAATTATTGATTTCAGTTTAACTTTTGTTTAATAGCCAAGCTGTTAAGTAATACTTTTATAATCTTTTCAATGTTCTTAAGTGTGCTGTCCTATAATTCTTCTCAGGTTTAATCTAGTTCATCAGCCAAGCTAACATGAGTCTACACATGGACTATCTCCCTCTCCCACCAGGCAGTACCGAGGTAAGCCTGTGTTAACTAGTGTCTAGTTTATAGCTCAACTCTAACCTATTCTGTTAATGAAGTAGTGTTTAAGACTTTTGCAACTAGCTTATATATAGTGTGTAGCTTTTGGGGGGAGGTTAGTTTTCCGAATGATTGGTTGTATGGGGTGTGAAGGAATAGTGTTAAGTGGATGAGGGATGTTGGCAAAATGAGAAACTCGTTTGACAAGTGTTTATTGGACGTGTGATGGAATTTGTGGAAGTTGACAGTAAGTGGTCAAAGTAGGGGAGGGATATTTGCCTAGCGACTGATTAAGTGTGTATGATTTGGTGTTAATAGTGTATGGACAAAGTAGGGGAAGGTAGTGATAAGCTGATCGTGTATGAGGGTTGGCAAAGTGTTTATCCTAAATGTGTGTACGACTGTTGGCAAAGTAAAGTGTGGATTGTTGTGATATGGTGTGTTAGCAAAGTAAAGTGTGGATTGTTGGCAGAGAGGTGTTTATTGAACCTTGTGTGTTGGCAAAGTAAAGTGTGGATTGTTGGCAGAGAGGTGTTGACAATTATTGAACCTAAATGTTGGCAGTGTGATATGGTGTGTTAGCAAAGTAAAGTGTGGATTGTTGGCAGAGAGGTGTTGACAATTATTGAACCTTAATGTTGGCAGTGAGATATGGTGTGTTGGCATTGTTCTTAGGGATTACTCTAGGTGTTGGTTAATTTAATCATTGAAGGTATAATGCAACTGGAGCCATGTGCAATAAAGAAGCACATGTGTTGGCAGTGAAATTGGTTGAGTTGGTAGTCTTATTTGAAGTGTTGGTAGTGACATTAAGTGTATTGGTGGGATGACAGTGGCATTTGGTGTGTTCTAATATTCGTTGTGTTGGTAGTGTTCGGTGTTCTCAATATGACATGTGGGAGTCTATCAAAGTATTACCTATGTCAAAGTTAATTATTAAAATCCTAAAATTATCATGTGACTGGAGCTATTTGCAAATTAGGATTCAATCTCTTATCCCCATGTATTTGTTTTTACTGGCCGTATCCCATATAACTGTTAATGTTATTTTAGGTTATGTATATATTTAAGTTTTATTAGGATGATGTGTTATGTAATTTGAAACTATTGTATATATGTAATTACTTGGGTCATTAAGCTATATTCTATTCCTGAACTATGACTACTGATCTATTCTTCCCATGTAACTGCTCCTATTTGTATATCTAACCAATGTAACTATTGCCATTTGCCTGCTTATCCCAAACCCATAAATCTCTTCCTACCTAACTCTCCAAGAATCTAGATATATTAGGTATTAAAAGTCATCCCTCCTCACCCAGACATTTTATTTGGTAGTTCGTTTCGTGAACTTGCCGTTTCTATTATCTGGCAATGTATTCCAATATTTCAAAATTTTAATTTATAATCATTTGTAAAGTTTTCTTTAGATTTATCGACGGTAATTGTCGTGTAGCAATTTTTTCAAATATATTGTTCTATTCATTCCAAATTAATATTAATTGCTATTAATGTTAGTTATCCAAAAATATTTCTACGATATTGGATTACAATAATAATTAGTTAAATTTGTTATCATTCAAAGTTAATATGAATAACTATCAGAAATATATAAGATTGAGCTACAATATTGGATTACATCAACAGGTTGGAATCAATAGTCAGGATTAAAATATTTCTTCTTTATTTATTTGTTTAACAAATATGTAGTGTCGTCCATTGGTCCAGGGTCCTTAGTCTGGTCACAGCAACACGTCACATCTGTAACAAGAAAATATTGAGGCACCAGAAATACAGGAGTTTCAAAGAGGGGGTCGGGGGTAGAGGGTGGGGGGCGGAGTGTGTCCTGAGGGGGGGGGGGGGGGGGAGGGGTCCCGAAGGGTGGTAGAGGGGTCCTGAAGGGGGTAGGGGGGGATCCTGAAGGGGTAGGGGGGATCCTGAAGGAGGTAGGGGGGGGGGGTCCTGAAGGGTTAGAGGGGGGGGGGGGGGGTCCTGAAGGGGTAGAGGGGGGGGGGTCCTGAAGGGGTAGAGGGGGGTCCTGAAGGGGTAGAGGGGGGTCCTGAAGGGTAGAGGGGGGTCCTGAAGGGGTAGAGGGGGGGTCCTGAGGGGGTAGGAGGGGGGGGTCCTGAGGGGGTAGAAGGAGGGGGGGTCCTGAGGGGGTAGAAGGAGGGGGGGGGGGGAGAGACTCGGGGTCTATTTTTTATTTTTTTGTTTATTTTAATATTTTTCGTTCAGTCTCCTATATAACCATTCCACACCCGCTACGAGTTTTTCCCTTTCCCTTCCCTGGTAGTTCATCCTAGCCCCATCCCAGCTAGACCTTCCCTTCAGTTCTATTCTGTATTCAGTTCTATTGTGCACACTAGTTCTATTCTGTATTCTGGCTAAATCTATTCTGTCTTCCCTCCCTCCCTGGTACATCAATACCCTCCCTGCAACACGCCCCCAAACACACATAAGAAAAGTCAGGAATATATTTTTAATGTATTTTTTATTGTCAGGAAGCAGTCAAGAAGTCGTCGGTGTCAAGTATGGGATATGAGCAGACAGTATCAAGAAGGACAAACGGTAGGAGTAAAGCAGATGCAGCAGACAGCAGAAAAGGCTAGGCACAGCAGAACGGGTGACAGCAGAACGGGTGACAGCAGACCGAGTACATCGACAACAGACAAGGAATTAACAATGAGGTAGGAGCGAGCTTGCTATGGTTGGTCAAACAAATGTATCTGTTTTGACTAAGATTTGTTTGGTATATTGATCATCTGTCTTTGTGCAGATGTTTATGTGTTGAATATATATGGAGAGATATTGAGTGAGCTTGAGTATGAGCTTGAGTATTCAGTATGAGGATATAAGCATTCCATTTGAGTTGGTAGATAGTGCATTGTGAGCATAAATTATCTGGTATTGATAATGAGTATGGTTATTGTAAGAGTTGGTTGAAGTTTTAAAAGGTGGGATTCCAACAGATGTGAGCAGACGAGAGCAAATCAAGATGACAACGGAATTATAGATGGACAGATATCAACGACTGCCACAACATCAACGACGACAGCGGCGATTGATGGATTCAGCATCAACGGCGACTGAGCGAGAGACAGCAGACAACAGCGACGATTCGGTGAGCAACACTAAATATTGTTGTATGGAAAAAACAGGTCGGTCAGTCAGCCTAACTTGATAAATAAGTCAAGGGGAACAAGAGGCCCCAAAGAAAATGAAAGAAATAGAATGATAGAAAACAGTGTGCCCAACTCAGTAGGCCACCCTTCATTCACTCGTTGATTTACTTAAAATAACCTGTATCAACTACGTAAATTTGTACTTTACAGTCTAGATCTGTATTAAGGGAATTATAAAAGCTAAGAAAAATACTTCGTAAATTAAATTGAAACTATTCAATAACCAATGAGATATCTAGTTAGTCTTAAAACTGAATGATAAAGGTATTTTAAACTGCAAATCATATTTTTAAAATCGATTAATGATATCTTGGATGATTAATCAGGAATTAGAAAGCACTGGAGAATAATGGTTAGGTTTTAAATCTAATTATTATCAGAACTATGCAACACTTTCTCGTAGCATGAACAAATATTATTGAAAACATGTATTTTATGACTAAACAATGCCAGTTGTAGAATAAATTATCATAGGCTTAAAATATCGGTTCTCAACATTTACCTAAACTAGTAGGTATTATCGAAGTAAAGAAGTAGGACCGTTATTATTCTAAAGATACTAGTCATAATTCTAAAGGCACATCTGTTGTCTTCTGTCTTCGTAGCGCAATGGATAAATGCACTGAATTTCGGTGTGAGCATCCTAGGTTCGAATCCCTGGACTGCCACATGTATTTGTTTATTTCATTAATTGAGTTTAGGAGTAGAGTCGGTTGGTGGAGGCAACATAATTACAAATAGGGAATATCTCATCAGGCTTGAATACCTTTGAAGTAATTACGAATAGATAATCCAATTTACAGTACAAACTATTTACGCTTTTGAATCTATTATCACATGGCGATGATTTTGATAAGTTAATTTGACTTTATATTGTGTTTATCCCAGTTTTGGTTTGTTTAGTTTGAAAGTTTGAGATTTTAATATGCGTGTAGGTTTGACATTAATTCAACAACTAATCAATTAAATCTAAGTTCTCTGCCATATGGAGGGATATTTGCCGATATTTTGTTCAACTCATGGGGATAATTGCTTAAAACGAGGGTTAAGTGTTCATCAAGGCAACCTAAAAGCTCACATAAGGCCACCTAAGATTCATAGTTAGATATCAAACCTTTGGATGGCCCTTTTTATTAATTTTGTAGTCTTAATGGCCATAGTTTTAGTGTTCAGTGATAATTAGGACTGACAATATGAACAGCCTGTTTTACCTATTATATTGTGCTCCATTGAAGGACAAATTTGCAAAGAATTTGTCGTGAATACCGATATCGAAGTTACTCTAAGCTGGTCTATGATAATCTTCATCTACAGTGGCATTTATAACTATCTCTGCAGGTTAACCGAAATTTATTCAGTTATATCGTCACATTTTAATTTACAAGTGAAACTATGCAATTACAACCAGTATGGTCAATCTCAATTATATTATAACTTTCCTAGTCTCCAGTGTTTTGCATATTGGTATAAAACTTACTGTAAAAGAACTAATTGACTACATACTAATATTAATTAACAAGGGTAGTCAATATAAATAGTTCGCCGACACTTAAGCGAGCCCACCTCGCTTTTTTTCTCTTTCTCTCCCTCTCTTTGGTTTGTATCCATTCGGCCCCATTCTGCCAACTGTTTTAAGACTTTTATCCCCATCCAAGTGCATTTCTTCCTGGCGAGCGATAGCGAGCCAGCATTGTATGGAGAAATCCGGCTTCGCCGTAGACATTTTTCTATCGAAAAATTTACAAATTTAGCTTGCTGTCAAAATACAAATGTATATATGATGGCTCGCTACCGCTCGCCAGTTAAATATTGACACCTGGATGGGGGTAAATGTCTTAAAACATTAGGCTGAATGGTGCAGAATGGATACAAGCCAAAGAGAGGGTGAGAAAGTTAAAAAAAGAGAGGTGGGCTCCCTTAAACAACATTACTAGTCACAGGTTATTGGAAGCACATAAGGACTGTCAAGGGAAAAGGTATGATAACTTAAATTTACACCGAGTATTTTGGGCGAACTATTTTTATTTCGACTAACTGGCAGCATCTTTTCTATATCCAATTTAAGGGGATATTCGTACATTTGGCAACACTAATATTACAATAACACTTATATGAATTTAAAGAATTTATGCAAAGGAATAATTAACTGAGAATATACCTTTTTGGAAGCATATTAGTATTGATAAACCCATCTAGAGATAGACGGGTATATCTAATAAACAAGGCAAGATCCATCAATTATTATGTTTTTTCCACCAACCAACTTCACCTCTAAACTCGATGACATAAACAAATACATGTGGCACGCCAAGGACTCGAACCTAGGACACTCACACCGAGTGTAGTTAATTCAGCCCGTTTTCACCGTTCACCAATTTCCACAGATCTCAGTGTGGAAAGGATCTGTTTCGGGATAACTTATTTATCATCAGTGTTGCCATATGTACGAAATACTTTAAATTGGTTAGATTAAGCTGCAGCCTATACCCTGTCCACCATTTATGATAGTCTATGGAATATTTTGAAGTTTGTTAGGCTTTACTAAACTGGTCTATTTAAGCCAATTTGTCATTCAGGTGTTTTGGTCAATGTAGGTAAAGTATATAATAATTATAGTCTTAAAATAGTTTAACCAGAGTTTTTGACAATTTTAAAGTTATACAAACTAACTTCGAAATTACATTATTCACACATTTAAACAAACCTTCCATAGTAGGAACTGAATTGAAAGTCACCAAATCCCATTTTGAGAATTATGATAGTGAACATGACTAACTTAAATTTTAGGATTATCGGATATCGTCGACCGCTCACGAGATTAATATTTTAAACTGTGCTCAGCAAAATTAATCCTACTTAGGGGGGATAAGGCACACAGTTTAGTATTTAGGTCTTACAAAGGCCTACGTCCACTACGACAGAAACCAGCCGCCTGTGTGTACTCCAGGACAATTATAATTATTCAGGCCAAAAGGGCACCAAACATTAATTCAGTATCCATAGCTAGCCTATTGGTCAAATTTAAGGGGAGAAGAGTCGTTTCTTTGGTCCCCTTTCTCCCTCGTGTTAAGCCCCATTTGTTTTGAGATTAAAAGACTTTCGGCCCATTAGTTTGGCGATTTTAACACCTTTCACCCCATTTCTTTGTCAATGTTATTACCTTTCGTGCCATTTAAGTTTCGATCGTTTCCTAGCGAGCGATAGCGAGCCTGAATTTTTATGAGGAACCGGCCTTTGGCCGGGAAATTTTTCTATCGAAAAATGTACAAATTCATCTTGAAAGGGGGTCTAGGTTTTTTTTTAAGCTTGATGGAGGTCTAGTGAGGAAATTAAGAAATAAATTAATGAATGACCAAACAAACGGCTCGTCTCCTCTTAAGATCCGGTTCATTAAAATTGACAAACTTCAAAATATTACATTGCATAGACTTTCATAATAGATCGTATTAACACATTTTAGTGACACACCCGATAATTATGATGGCTGTTGCAGAGTTGTGATGGAGAGGTGTTTGGCCACCAGTCTTCATCCGTCTGTTACCCCCCCCCCCCCCAGGTTGGACGTCTAGCACACATCTGAAACATTAGGTCAGTATTAGTAATTTATTTGTACAACGCCAATAACTAAAGTCACCACTGCATTATTTTTTAGCTCCGTTTAAGATTTTATGACGGACCATTAGTTTGACGATTTCAAGACCTTTCGCCCTAATGTGTCAATATTAAGGCCTGTCATGCCATTCAAGTATCTAATTTTTCCTGGCGAACGATAGCGAGCCTGTCATTTTGGAAGAAACTGCCTTCGACCGGGATAATTTTCTATCGAAAAATTTACACATTTATCTGTAAGTGGGGTGTTGATAGAAGTCTAGGGAGCAAACTAAAAACCTCCCATTAATCCATGACGTTTAGCAAATAATCAGTAATCAACTATATTGTCCAAAGTTCAGATTTTAGTAACTATACATGAGCCTGCAGTGATAAGAGTTATATACAGTATTAAAAAAAAAAAATGAAATTATCTGCAGTGTAGCCTACTGTAGTTCATGAATATTTACTTCTAAATTTGTTAAGGCAGGGGGAGATTTTAATGCAGTGGCGGGTACTGTTATTGACTCTTCCAGATTAGAAGTCATGATCATAAGTTGTGTCCTACCTATAGAATTTTAAAAGTTCTAATTTCTAGTAAAAATAAACCATCCACCGACTAAATTCCACAATATTATTATTAAACCTTTCATGCACAGGACGCGATTTGCGCCCTTTCTGTAATACTTAAGCCTTTGTGACCATCAGGGGTGTTTAGAAACTTTTAGTTACTTCAACCTCTGCAGTTGTCTTTGAGTTAGCTGTGGGCATTAAACTAATTTTGGAGAGGTAATTATGAAATCTAGAACCATTTCTGAATAAAAATATGGTATTTGTAATGAACCCTGTTTTAGTATTAATACAGTATATGGAACACCAGAATTCGTTTAAGAGGTCCAAGCTCTAAATAAACAACTTTAAAAATAGGTGTTCATAATATAATGAATACAGTATATGGGAACTTAGAGACAACTATACACATGGTAACCTAAACTTTTAATATTGTTAAGGAGAGATGAGTCATTTTTCTGGTGCCCCTTCATGTTTAGCCCCTTACTTTGCCGATTATAAGACGTTCAGCCCATTACTTTGGCGATTTTAAGACCTTTCAACCTATTTGTGTCATTATCAAGACCTTTCGTGCTATTTAGGAGACTAATTTTCCTGGCGAGTGATACCAAGCCTGTGATGTAGGAGGAACCGGCCTTCGGCCTGGACAATTTTCTACCGAAAAGTTTACAAATTTGTCTAAGGTGGATCTTGGGGATGTTTTTTAAGCTTGATGGATGTCTAGGGAGGAAACAAATTTACAAACAATTAAAAAATCTATATACCAATAAATAAACTATTAGCCATTAACCCTATTAACCCATTCAAGCTCCAATACGCGTTTCTGTTCGGTTTTCTGGCTACTATTAGACGATTTTATTCAGTTTAGGAGGTTTATGGAAGTCAGAGGGTTGATTGAGATGGTCTTTACCCTTTTAATACCCACAGGTCCTTCCTAAGCTGCATACAATCGTCTAATGATAGCCAAAATAAACTGCTAAGACAAGTCAGAGCTTCAAGGGGTTAATATTGTTGTGTTCTTACCCTAGTTTGTTGGTGAAGATTGTCAAGGCTCCGTTTGTGTTTCTCAAGTTGGTCTTCCCTCCTCTCTCTCTCTCACATCTTGGCTCGGGCCGGGTCGTCTTGGCTCGGGCCGGGTCGTCTTGGCTCGGGCCGGGTCGTCTTGGCTCGGGCCGGGTCGTCTTGGCTCGGGCCGGGTCGTCTTGGCTCGGGCCGGGTCGTCTTGGCTCGGGTAAGGTCACGACGGTCCTCCCATCTCTAACCTGTTGGGAAGATTAAACATCACATTAAGCACAGGTTCTCGGTCATACCTTATTTCACCGTTGTTCCTCTTCCGTCGGGCCATCCAGCTCATTCCTGTTGATATAATATTTAATTATTACAGGAGCGCCGTTCTGCCAGCAACAACTGCAAATCGGCCACAGCGGGTCTGCAAGCCGCCACATCGGGTCTGCAAGCCGCCACATCGGGTCTGCAAGCCGCCACATCATCTGAAAACCTGCAACCTTCACAACCAACGAACAGACGACCAGAAATGCACCGGCCGGATTTCAACCAACAGAAAAACCAAAAACCAAACTGTACCCCTATACTAACTAAATATATCTAACTAGCTAACCAAACTAAGTTTCTACCCAAGCCTCTTAACAGACAGCTAACTAACTAAGCTTCTATCCAAGCCTCTAACAGCGAACCAACCTCCTCAGCGAACCGAATAGAGCCAACACCTAACCTAGAACAGACTCCTACCTATCCCTACCCCTTGAACTAACTAAGAGCTAACCCCCCCCCCCCCCCCCCCGCCCCTCACCTCAGCATCCCTACCAGAAACCTCGTCTAATTCGAAGCCAACGACGATAGGAGAAAAAGATTAGTGCATGGATTAATTATATTATATTTCAATATATATATTTCATTATACAAAAATGAGGTTAAGTTATTGGAAATATTATAGTTATAGCAAATGTAAAAATATATATATACCAGATTTATTTATATATAAATTATTGCAAAACAATAAGTATATCATTTACACTGAAATTTATTAAAATAGAATCTTACCTTAAATTTGCCGCCTATCTAACTTAATGTCTATACACATGTTAGTAGAAGGGAGGTGGTTTAGGTGGTGACAAGGACAATGGAAGGAAGGGGGGGGGGGGGATGGTTAGGATTAAAGGGAAGTTTGCTCCGGCCCCTTTCTCCCTCATGTTTAGCCCAGGTTATGTTGAGACTAAGACGTTCACCTTCTAGTTTGACACTAAAGACCTGTGCCATATAGCGATCTATTTTTTTTCCCGGCGAGCGCTAGCAAGCCTGAAATTAATAAGAAACTGGCCTTATTATTATTATTTCGGCTGGTACATCTTTCTATCGAAAAATGTACAAAATTATCTCGAAGGGGGGTCTTCGAGGTATTATATTTAAGCTTGACTGAAGGTCTTGGGACGAAAAAATATATATATATACAAAATCAAAATAAAACTTCCCTTTACAGAGAACAGTGATGGAAGCGGTGGGAAAGGATGGTTAGGATTAAAGGATGCCGTGGTGGTGGTGGTGGTGGTGGTAGACTGGTTGAGTGGTCTGGTTGAGTTTTCCATCATCGTTCGACATCTGTAAAAGAAAACAATACATTGTTAAAATATATCTCAATCAGCCAAGTATACTGTATATAATTTGGGTAAAAAATTGAAGACCCCCCCCCCCCCCCCCCCGACAGCCTTTTTACCTAACCTAACAAAACGACAAAAATAACTTCGTCTCTTCAATTTTTACAATAATTTGTTTGTGTTAGCATTATTATTATATGCGTGTATATTTAGAAACTTTTTCCCAGTGCGTAATGCATAGTGCGCGGAATTTCGATGTGAGTATCCTAGGTTCGAGTCTTCTGAATGCCACATGTATTTGTTGATTTCATTGATTTTAGAGGTGAAGTTGGTTGGTGGAAAAAAAACCAATTGATAGATCTTGCCTTGTTTATTAGATATACCTTTCCATCTTTAGATGGGTTTATCAATACTAATGTGGGTATAATCCTGTGTAGCGGGTGGACATTTATTTATACCTCAATAATTTGGTAAGGTTCCAATATATTTTTAAGTTTTACATTCATAAATAGACCACTAATATACTAGGTTGGGCTAGGTTTGGGTTAGGTTGGGTTAAAGATATTGTTCAAGGGTTCTTAGTAAATAGGCATCTCAAAAACAGTTCTACCCGTTACACAGGATCTTACCCTAATGTGCTTCCAAAAGGTATATTCTCTCACTTTAATTATTCCTTTGTATACTTTCTTTAAATTCACAATTTGGTTGGTGTTAAAAACATAATTCTGGCTATCATTAGACGATTGCATGTACAGTGGCGCTAATAAGTGATGTGTCGGCACCAAGTAGGTTTTGATCAATAATTGGTATCAGCAATATCTAAGCTTAATTTCTTCATATTGAGTGCAATATACAAACATGTTCCTACACTTACCCACCCAGTTCAACATCTGGCAGACATTAATACAGCACAGAGCGAGCCAAACTAAATGACAGCCGAGACATGACTTATTAGCGCAACCGTAGCTATGTTGACTATTCAGCTATTACGAAGATTTGGTAGCTAAGTATGTTAATGATAAAAACTTTAGCATTATTATGATCCAGAAGCATTGAGTACTTTCAAAATGGCATTAATTATCGATAACAAACTTTAAAGTCAGAAATTGTTTAACATTAGCAACATTCAACTAAATAGATAGATTGGAAGAGCTAAATGCACTATGAAGAAGTAATCCAAACTAAATAAATTGATTGGAAGAGCTAAATGCACTATGAAGAAATAATCCATAGTCAGTTATATTTCGGCCAGCGGTAAATCGTCATGCTCCCATGTTCACTACTCCGCTAATATCATGTTATAGCGAAATATGTTTTAGTTTATGAGAACTTTGTATTACTAGTATGCAGATCCACAACTGTTCATTGTTTGGCGCTAAGCATTGGTAAATTAACGGCAAAGGAATTGAATTTTCCGCCAGGTACTAAATTAATGTGGCCTTATCCTTAAAATATAACCGGCCATGTGGTTAATGGCGGCTCGGTGAGAGAACGGCATCTTTTTCTTTGGCCGCCATTTTGTTGTCCTAATTATCAAACATCGGGGCGATATTTCAGTTGTAACAATGTAGAAATTTAGATCCATGGAGTAAATTATATATATATCCTGTTACTACCAGTATTACCGAATGTTTATGGGTATGGAATCTATGGATCTATTGGTGTAAAGGTAGGATCGCCACCCTACTGGTTACCAAAATGGCGGAAGTTGGCTGACCGTTTCCTGCCCCCAAATCACTGCCTGTGTTGCATGGTTAGCGTTTCACTGAACTATATTTAAAATCTACTTTACATAGCTTTAATTTTAACCTTTAACTGAAGTGATTCGATGGTATAGGTCTATAATTAGAAGCCTGTTAATTGCTGGAGGCCCTTTTGAAACTATATAAAATCTTCAAACAGTAGCCAGAATAAAGTTAAAATGACTGCGCCGGTACAGAAGGGGTTAAATCCCAAGGTAAATTGACTACATTGCTCTCATTAATTCCAGACTTAAACCCAAATTTGCCGGTTTGACACGTGGGAGGTTGAAAAAAAGCGAAAAAATGCAAATCAAAAATAGAATAAGATTTATAAAATAACAAAATAAAATCGAACAAAACCTATACAGTATATAAATAAAACTTAATAAATTTGCCTGAAACTTCCAAAAGGCTTTCCAAAACTATAATATCGTTCAATGTATATAAAATATGACGAACATTGCAGAACATTAATCTGCGTGAAACTCCAAGGCTTTCTAAAACTAAAATCTTGCAATGATAGCCGAAATAGAATGGAAAAGATCCTTATGCTAGCGTTAATAAGACAGTAGCCTATACAGTAAATACCCACGAGGTATCCTAGTTAACCGGTCTCGTGCCCTTAGGATTCCCTCACATCTTTCGTAAACTATAAAATCTTCTAACGATAGCCAGAAGAAACTCAATAGGTCAATGTTCAAAGGGTTAAGGGGACAGTGGCTATTTTGTTAATCTATTAATTTATTATATTCATTCAAGTTTTATTTTCCTCGCTAGACCTCCAAGCTTAAAAGTACACCCCATATACCCCCTTTCAAGATTTATTTGTACATTTTTTGTTAGAAAAATGTCACGGCCGAAGGTCGATTCCTCTTAAATTACAGGCTTTTGCTCTCGCTCGCCAGGAAAGAAATTGACACCTAAATAGCACGAAAGGTCTTAATATTGAAAAAAAGAGCGAAAGTTCTTCAAATTTCTTTTTCTGGGGCGAACGTATCTCAAAAGCAATGGGGCTAAACATGAGGGAGAAGGGGTTCCAGAAAAACTACCCTCTTCCCTTAATGATCAATAACCACGAGGCGTCTAGTCAGCCGGCTTCGATTCGCTAGTTTGCCAAGTTTTCAAAATCCAATGGAATTATTCTAACCAAATCATCCACGTAATCATTAAGGCATCTATTACTCGTGGGTTAATAGGTAATTAATCAATATATAACTTCTATTCAGGTTAAAAAATACTTAAGCCAAATTCCGTTTAGAAAAGTCACATGGGAATATAGCCTAAGTTTATGCCATCAATTTATAATCTGGATCTCAATTTCTTCCTTAATGAATAAAATCTACTAGTGATCGCCATAATATTGAGACATATGGTTTTATTGGAAGGGTTAAGGAGGTAGAACTGAGCGAACGATCAAGTGCCGGCTTCCAGAAAGTTCGTCAAACCTGCCGGCTTTTTCAGTCACATTTCTGGCCTTATTTAATGCAAAGGTATTAAGTATTATGGGAAAATCAATGAGCTTTTGTCCACAAATTCGGGTTTGGCGGTAAATAGGTCACGTTATTTAGCTATTACACCTTAATTTCTTGTATTTTCAGGGGAAACAATGGGGGAAAATGGGAGCACACGAGACTTACCTCCTTCAAGCTGGACGACCGGGAACAAAATGATCGAATGAGGCGAAAATTCAGAGTATATATGCCCTCGGTTGTATTGCTGGTGGTTGATGGCAACTATTGGGTGACAGATGATCGAGAATTTCACTCACAAAATCGTCAATATCTCCCTAACTATACATTTCTGAATAAAATTTACTTAACATAAATTATGCGTATTTGTATCCTCTATCTTTTGGTATAAGTTTGACAATTCTAACATACATATTTTGTGCATAATTAATGGTTGTCGTCATATTTCCTTCACGTGGGGCTAGAGAGATAGAGAGAGAGAGAGAGAGAGAGATAGAGAGAGAGTTCCTATGCCGCCAAGTGGATTTTAGGTACCTGAGAATTTTATCAATGCTCTCGTGCCCTAAAAAAAAAAAAAAAATGCCACGCATTAGAGCCCTCGATCCCCCCATGAACGCCTAGATGCCCGAGGGGATGGACACGAAGGAATCGCCCTATAATGTATGCTATTATAGAGACGTTATAATTCAATAGAGGTGTGAATAGGAGTTTATTATGGGCTAGCTGGATACTATTATAGCTTAATGTGATGTATACGATTATAGAGGGCCTTTTCATAATATTCTGGAAACTATTAAACGATTTTATTCAGCTTAGGAAGGACGTCTATCTATTCAAAGGCTACGAAATATGTCACTTAATCCTTTTAGCTGTCACATAGCCTTCCTAAGCCTAATAAAATCGTCTAAATGAAGCTGATATCAAGTAAAAAAAAAAAAAAAAAAAAAAAAAAAAAAAATTATATACCGGTATATACAGTATATATAGCGTAGAGAGTGGGAGAGCAGCGATCTAGCCTGCCTCCCCTGTTGGCCTCTAGAACCTGCCTCCACTCAGCTCTTGTCTCGAGTTACAAGGAGAGACAGCCCTCCCATCCGACCTCCCCCCCCCCCCCCCCCTTCGATGACGGGAGAAACCGGACAACTTCTCATCCGGTCGCCATTTTGGGGACACTAGCTTAAGCATTAATTGCTTGCTATGTATAGGTATGCCATATATAATAAACTGTTCTCTGTTTGAATGTACACTAACCCATGGTTAAATAAAAGGGACATTATGTTTATTGTTTACCTATCCTTTTTTTTTTTTTTTTAGTTTGTGCTCTTTATCTCTATCAAACTTAAGAAAAACAACAACAATCGAGATAAATTTGTACGTTTTTCGGTAGAAAATGTATCTGCTTAAGCCCTCCTAAATTGCAGGCTTGCTATCGCTCGCCGAGGAAAAAATGAAACCTAAATGGTACGACAAGTCTTAATATTGGCAAATATATGGAGCGAAAGGTCTCAAAATCGCCAAACTAATGGGGGCGAATGTCTTAAAATTTCAAACTTAATGGGGCTAAGCATGAGGAAGAAGGGATTTCAGAAAAAAACTCCCTTTAATATTTCCAAGCACTAGTTACTTGTGTCTACACTACTGAATGGATAAAGGTTAGGGAAATAGGTTGTAATAAATTCATCTTTATTCATATGCATACACTTCATACAATAAATACATCATACACGAATACAATCAAATAAATTAACTAAAAATATCAACAAAGCACCTAATTAGACGATTTCATTCAGCTTAGGAAGGACCTCAATTAAATCGCTACACATGATCTCAATTAACGCTTTTAATTACCCCAGATCCTTCCTAAGCTTCATAAAATCGTCTGAATGTAGCCGAAATCAAATACAAAAAAGACGTCATCGGTACAGCAAGGGTTAACTATCACAGGTCCTTCCTAAGCTTCATAAAATCCTCTAAATGTAACTATGATAACAAAATACGTCGCCTAAACTAAAAGGGTTAAGAACATAAACGCCATTATTTTTATTACATTTTGGCTTTCATTGGGCAATATTATTCAGCTTAGGAAGGTCCTGTAGAACTTAAGAGGGTCTTTCCGAAGCCGAATAAAATCATTTAGTATATACCCGTAATAAAATAATAATAATAATAATAATAATAATAATAATCCATACTCAAGGTGAAAATAAAAGATAACTATTAGTATGTTTTATTATCCTAAATGCCTGTGACCCATGAGAAGACTATTTTCAAGTATATTATTACTACTACTAGTAGTAGTAGTAGTAAAAATAATAACTTTTAGTCGTAATAGTAATACGTGAAAATAGGAGTACATTTTCCGTAGACTATTTCCATTTACTACAGGCAGACTACCCTCGCCATGTTCTTCATAGTTGCCATGTAGAAGAGTTGCCAATTATACAATAAAAACCAGTAATTATCAATCCCATTTCAAACTATTGCCTAATTGACCTATTTAGCAATATACTATTGTTTATTAAAAGCATATTAGTGATGTTGTTATTGGCCTTATTAAACCCTGTACCTTGCAAAATTAAATTACAGTTGCATAATTACCATTTCGTCTTGCCCCGCCCACCAAGACTAGGGTAACATATATTAACATAGTTCACAACTTGATATTTGACCACCATCTTGACTCCAACTCACGCTGTAGAATATACCTCGCCATTATTTATATCCATCTTATTTTGAGCATATGATTTTTATTCTATTAACATTAATTTTATACTTATTTCTATATTCCTATCCATCAATGTACCCTGACTGAAAAGAGTACTTGGCAGGAAGTGAGTATGGAATCAAGATGGCGGCCGGAACCTCTACGACTACATACTCTGTTAATCTAGGGACTCGAACCATGAACACAGGCTCGGCTTCAAAACACACGAATCTGAAACACAATTTGATTCATTAGTTATATATTACTACAATTACTAACACATTTTGTCCACACATATATATATTTAAAGTACATATTATTTTTCTTTATATAGGCCTACAGTAATATATTATACAGTAAACATAAGAATTATTAAGATAATTAATGTTAGGTCTACTTTCAAATAACCCTTTCAAGATTCGATTACGCATTTCAGATTAAGAAGAGTAGCCTAAAACAAAACAAATTTGTGTATGAAGGAGACAAAAAACAGGTTGCCTGTAACGAGTGTCTCCCCCAAAGCCAAAAGAGTGACAGAGCCAAATTCAAGAGACATTGGGGTCAAATTGCCTGGACACACGAAGTTCAAAGTAGTTTAAGTCATAGGATGAAGGAAAGATTGATAAAGGGAGCGAGTTCCAGAGTTCACTTGTAAGTCGGATGGTTAATTGAGATAGTCTTTACCTGTACAACCCCCACACATCCTTCCTAAGCTGTATAATATCGTCTAATAATAGCCAGAATAAATGGTCAAACTGCGCCATAATCTGCAAAGGGTTAACTCCTTCTGTACCGCAACGTCTTTATAATTTTTCTCTAGCTATATTTAGACGATTTTGTGCAGTTGAAGAAGGATCTGTGGTGGTGAAAAGGGTTCAGTGAGATAGTTCGAAACCTGTTAATTCATTGGAGGCCCTTAAGCAACTGAGTAAAATCGTCTAATAGTAGCCAGAATACAGTTAAAAAGTACGTCGCCGGTACAGAAGGGGTTAATGGCAAGACGGGCGCGAGATGATTCAATAACACCACTATGACCCTGCTTCGAAACTAAACGAAACACCAACCCCTTGACGATCATGAAGCGTTTTGACAGTTTATTCTGGCTATTCCTTAACGATTTTGTACAGCTTACGAAGGATCGGTGGGAATGAAAAGGATGATGCATGCCTTAATTAACTCTCACTTCCATCTACCCTTCCTAACCTAGATAAAATCGTTTAACAATAACCAGAATAAACTGCCAAAACGCGTCATGATCCTTTAGTCGGGATAACACTAATCGATTTTGTTCAGCTTAGGAAAGACCCTTCGCCTTCTCCAGCTCCTTCCTAAGCTGAATAAAACCGTGTATTGAAATTCAAAATATAATAAAGTAGACGTGCCGTTTTGCCCAAAATCAAAACGGCATACCCAACTCTGCGATGGGTTACCATTATCACTACTAATATCATCATCAATCACAATCACCATCATCACTACTACTGCCATCATTACTACAACTGCCACAATCATCACAACTACTTTCATCATCACCATTACTATGATCATCATCACTACTACAATTACAATCATCGCTACTACTCTCACCATCATCACTACTACTGTCACCATTGTCACTACCATCTTAATCACTACTATCATCATTGATACTACAACTATCCACCATCATTACTAATATCATCACCACCATCTTACAATCATCATTACTACTGTTATCATCATCACTACTACTATAACCATCATCATTACTACTGTCACAAATATTACCATAATTTATCCTACTGTCACCATCATCACTACAACTGCCATCATCACCATTACTATGATCTTCATCACCACAACTATTGTCATCATCAACACAACTTTAACCATCCTCACTACTACTCACCATCATCACTAATACTCAGACCATCGTCACTACCATCATCACTACTGTCATTATTATCACTACAACTATCATCATTATTTGTCACCGTCATCACTACTATAATGACCATCATTACTACTACTAGTACTGTCACCATCATATCTACTACTGTCACCATCATATCTACTACTGTCATCATCATCACTACTGTCATCATCATCAATACAACTACAACCATCATCACTACTATCACCATCAATCCAAATATTACTACCATCACTTCTAGTGCCAACTAAACTAACTTAACCTAGCAAATGCATAGCGAGATGTTTTCGCTCCCAGAACGCCATCATTGCTGGGTGTGTGTGTGTGTGTGGGGGGTGGGGGGTTGGGGGGTCCGGAAGGTTGGGGGGGGGGGGGGTAAAACCATATTTTGGACCTATATTTTGGACCTAAAATCATAACTATTGCATAAATAGGGGGGGGGGGGGGGAGGAGGGGGGATACCAAACTCTGTTTATGCAGTGTTGATAAATATTAGTTTATTACAACGTATTGTAATGACCCTTACCCATCAGTAATGTAATTACATCAGCTGGTACTACAACACTAAACACACAAATAATTATAATTCAAGAGGACATTAAACGATTACTTCCTTTACTTATTAAATAGTAATATACCAGGATTGGAAAACAAATCCATTATATTTTATGTTTTATTAATGTCAGCAATGAATAAGTTAGAATAATAATAATAAAGTAGACGTGCCGTTTTGCCCAAAATCAAAACGGCATACCCAACTCTGCGATGGGTTACCATCATTACAACCGCCACAATCATCACGCCTACTGTCATCATCACCATTACTATGATCATCATCACTACTACAATTACAATCATCACTACTACTCTCACCATCATCACTACTACTGTCACCATTGTCACAACCATCTTAATCACTACTAGCATTGATACTACAACTATCAATAAAGTAGACGTGCCGTTTTGCCCAAAATCAAAACGGCATACCCAACTCTGCGATGGGTTACCATCATCACTACTAATACCATCATCAATCACAAACACCATCATCACTACTACTGCCATCATCACTACAACTGCCACAATCATCACGACTACTGTCATCATCACCATTACTATGATCATCACTACTACAATTACAATAATTACTACTACTCTCACCATCATCACTACTACTATCACCAGTCACTACCATCTTAACCCTTTCACGCATATGACGCGATTTTGAGCCTATTAGGGATACTTTAAAGCCTTTGTTACCATCAGGGTTTTTTAGAAACCTTTAGTTTAGTTACTTCAACCTCTGCAGTTGTCTGTGAGTTAGCTGTGAGCAGAAAACTAATTTTGGAGAGGTAATTATAAGAGTGAGACAACTCTATTTCTTATTGCTAATCTGGCAACCTCTGCGTCATAAATGCGTGAAAGGGTTAATCACTACTATAATCATTGATACTACAACTATCAACCATCATTACTATCATCACCACCATCTTACAATCGTCATTACTACTGTTAACATCATCACTACTACTATAACCATCATCATTACTACTGTCACAAGTATTACCATCATGTATCCTACTATCACCATCATCACTACTACTGCCATCATCACCATTACTATGATCTTCATCATCACAACTATTGTCATCATCACTACAACTTTCACCATCCTCACAACTACTCACCATCATCACTAATACTCACACCATAATCACTACCATCATCACTACTGTCATTATTATCACTACAACTATCATCATTACTGGTCATCATCATCACTACTATTATGACCATCATCATTACTACTAGTACTGTCACCATCATATCTACTACTGTCACCATCATATCTACTACTGTCATCATCATCACTACTGTCATCATCATCAATACAACTACAACCATCATCACTACTATTATCACCATAATCACTACTATCACCATCAATCCCACTATTACTACCATCACTTCTAATGTCAACTAAACACTATACGCCCCCACTATACGGGGGGGGGGGGGGGGGGGGGGGGGGGATACCAAACTCTGCTTAGGCAGAGTTGACCAGCATTACTACTATCATCACCACCATCTTACAATCATCATTACTACTGTTAACATCATCACTACTACTATAACCATCATCATTACTACTGTCACAAGTATTACCATCATGTATCCTACTGTCACCATCATCACTACTACTGCCATCATCACCATTACTATGATCTTCATCATCACAGCTATTGTCATCATCACTACAACTTTCACCATCATCACTACTACTCACCATCACTAATACTCACACCATCGTCACTTCTATCATCACTAGTCATTATTATCACTACAACTATCATTACTTGTCACCATCATCACTACTATTATGACCATCATCACTACTACTAGTACTGTCACCATCATATCTACTACTGTCATCATCATCACTACTGTCAACATCATCAATACAACTACAACCATCATCACTACTATTATCACCATCATCACTACTATCACCATCAATCCCACTATTACTACCATCACTTCTAATGCCAACTAAACTAACTTAACCTAGCAAATACGTAGCGAGATGTTTTCGCCCCCAGAACGAATGCGTTCTTAGTGTGTGAGCCCCTTTGGGGCTCACACACTAAGAACGTCATCATTGTTGGGGGGGGGGGGGTCCGGGAGGGGGGGTAAAACCATATTTTGGACCTAAAATCACAACTATTGCACAAATTCAAAAAATCTTTTTTGACTGACGTTCGCATTCACGCAACAAATGTTTGTGTGAAAGTTTTTGAAAATCCGTCCAACGGTCTAGGAGGAGTTCCGAGACAGACGGACAACAACGACGACGACGACGACAGAAATTTTGTTTGTGTGGTACCCACTATACGGGGGGGGCGATACCAAACTCTGCTTACGCAGAGTTGATAAAGTAGATGTGCCGTTTTGCCCAAAATCAAAACGGCATACCCAACTCTGCGATGGGTTACCATCACTACTTCATCAATCACAATCACCATCATCAATATTACTGCCATCATCTGATGCATCTAATAGTGCATGGAGTAGTCCGGTGATTCCAGTCATGAAGAGAGATGGAACAATCAGAATTTGTGTAGACTACAGAAAATTGAATGATGTGACGAAGAAGGATAGTCACCCTCTACCTACTATAGAGGAGGCTTTGCATTCTTTGTAGGGGTCCCAGTATTTTACGACTCTTGATTTGAAGTCTGGATACCATCAGGTTTCGGTATCTCCCCAAGATCGGGAGAAAACTGCCTTTTCAGTGGGGCCAAATTTATACCAGTTTAATGTACTGTAATGCCCTTTGGGCTAGTTAATGCACCTGCAACTTTTCAGCGCTTGATGCAGATGGTACTGACGGATATCTCCCCATACATTTGCATGGCCTACCTGGATGACATAATTATTTTTCTAAAGATGTGCAGGAACATTTTGATCATGTTTTGCAGGTATTTGACAGACTGAAGGACCATGGGTTAAAAGTGAATGCATCCAAGTGTAGTTTCTTTGCATCATCTGTAAATGATTTGGGGTTTTTGGTGTCTGCAGGGGGTATAAGTCCTGATCCCCGAAATGGTGTAAAGGTGGCGGAATTCCCGGTACCTACTAAACCTAGGGAGGTTAAATCCTTCTTGGGTTTGGTAAACTTTTACAGAAAGTACATCCCCAACTGTAGTGTAATTGTGAGACCTTTATATGAATTGGCTAACGGGGCAACTAGAGATTTCAGGTGGACGAAAGAGGCGGAGGAGGTGTTTGTCAAACTTAAATCTGCTCTTGTTACACCACCAGTGTTGGCTTATCCAGATTTATCTCTTGCAGAAACATTAATTCTGCAGACAGATGCGAGTAGAGATGGTGTTGGGTCCTGCTTGTCCCAGATTCAGGATGGCCATGCCAGGGTTATTGCATACAGTCCAAAGGCTTTTAATAAGGCCCAGAGACACTATTCTGCTAGAGATCAAGAGCTGGAGGCTATTAGAATTGCTATTAGACAGTTTCATCCACATTTATATGGAAGGAAATTTGTTTTGAGGACTGATCACCAGAGTTTGACTTATCTAATGAGAAAGAAGAATGCTGATCCTAGATTGGGTCGAATCCTGATGGAACTACAAGGATATGATTTTAAAATTGAACATAGACCTGGGGTTCAAATGAGTAATGTGGATGTTCTAAGCAGGGTGCCGGTGGACCATATGGATCCGGCAGAGGAAGAGGCAGAAGACAGCCAAACAGATTATAGCCTGGCTGGCCAATTGGAAGAGTTAAAATTGAGAGAAGTAGCTGTTAATGGAGGAAGAGATAATTTAATTTTGGCCCTGTCTAAGGGAGTAAAGCATGAGGTGGTGGTAGATGTGAGAAATAGATTGGTTCACCGATATAGATCTAATCCAAAACAATATGGTGAATTTGCAGATGTTGCCCAGGCGGAGGTAATTCGGAGACTACAAGGAGAAGGCGAACCCCTAGAGGGAGGATTGCAACTGGCATGTGATGCTTTGCGAGTTCATTTGTGGATTTTTCATAACGGATTGCCACCATGTGTGTATAAAGCTCCAGGGGAGGTGGATTCTAACATCTATTTAATTTACAGAGGAAATAATCATTTTGATCTGGCGGTGGAAGTTGAGCAGGACGTGTATCAGGTGGCAGCCACAAGGACTACGAGGACAGAGTTGGAGGAGTGGCAGCAGGGGTGCCCTTCGATCCAACGAGTAAGATCTTTTCTGGAGGACGGTAAAGTTACAGGTTCTCGGACGGTTGAAGTGGACCATTTTTCTAAATTTGCAGCTGCCGAGCCTTTGAGAAATAAGTCCTCACCGGCTGTATCTAAGGCGTTTGGTAATGTACTGAAGGGCCTACCTTGTTTGCCATCTCGTGTGCTGTCAGACAATGGTAAAGAGTTTGTGGGTAAACCATTTCAGGATCTGTTGAGGGATTTTGGGATTACTCACTCTACAACTTCGCCCTATCACCCCCAAGGGAATGGATTGTGTGAAAGGACTAATAAGACATTGAAAGCTTTGTTGAAGCCGGTGAGGGATAATTGGGTCAGAGGTTTGGTAAGAGCGTTGCAGGTGTACAACAATACGTTACACTCTGCCATTGCAATGGCACCCAGTGAATTGCTTACAGGTTTAAAGGCAACTGTTCCATGGAACATTGTTGACATGGCAAAAGATAATACAATTAGGAGAAAAGACGGTGTAGCTAAAGTGGCAGTGGATAAGGCCAGAGCAAAAATGATGAGGAATAATCTGGACACAAATGTTCAGTTGTTCAAGAAGGGTGACAGGGTTCTCATTAAGTACTTTGGCCCTGATGTGGGGGTGGAGTATAAGCTTCATCCGGTGTATAGGGAGAGGGGTACTATATTGGATGTACATTGTAATAGTTACACTGTCCAAGTGGATGAGGGTGTGTGTAAAGTTGTCATCGGTCTCATTTGAGGAAATTGGTGGAACCGATCAATGACGTTAATGCCATGAAGGGGATAAATTGTGAAGAGAGCGATAAAGAAGCAAATGTCCCTGATGTTCTGGAACAGACCTCAGGAGATATGGATAAGACGGTACAAGGTACTCCAGGTGGGACACGGAAGAGTACAAGGAGGGGACGTGCTGTGAAGCTCCCGTCAAGGTATATTTCTCATGTAAATGCTTTTCCCCAAACAGAGATGATGTACGAGGGCGTGGTGCTGGTTGGAGACAGCAGATTGAAGACACAAGGATACTGGCTCAGGGGGGGCTGGTGCTGGAGAACGTGGTGCAATTTATGGATGAAAAGTTGCAAAATCAGCTGGTGGTGCTATGTGTGGGCGTTAACAATATGCTCAGGAGGTCTCCGCACCCAGAATGTGTTAAAAGGGGATGTGAAAAGCCATTTATAGTCTCCTTGCCTGCTGTACATGAGGGATGGGAGAGACAGTTGTTGAAGGATTTGAGACAAGCAGCCTCTAACATAGAGGATAGGGTGTGTGGTGAAGGGTCCAGCGTGTTAATTACGTGCCCAGGTCATGTTCATGTGCCCATGATGATGGACTATGTGAAGATGCAGGATCACTCTCATTTTCTGCCTAATTTCCTGAACAGGCAGACTGAGCACGAGATGAACAGAGAGGTTATGAAGGGGCTTGCTTATATCTATGAGTTGAAGTTAGAGAGGACACATCAGAACTTGGGGTTGAGTGGCATACTTGACTTTAGTTTTTTTCAGTGGACATCGAGGGGGTGTCATAGGCCTGGAGCAAGGAGGGGCAAGATGGGTATATTAAGGGACGGTCTTCATTATTCTGCGTCCTTTATAGAGAAGGTTACTAGATATGTTAAGATATTTTGTGAGTATGTCAGGGGGTGTAAAAGAAAGAGGGGGAATGTTGTGGTGGAGGAGGTTGAGCAGATCAAAGAGAGGGTCATTAAGAGGGTGTTGTTGTTGTTGTTGTTCCCCAAGCTGCCTGGCCGAACAGCCCCAAGGCCCCGAGCAAAGCCAAGGCCATAACCGAGCGCCCCCACAGAACCATCCCTGCTTACCACAATAAAGCCTGGGTGACCGAAGCCACTCCATGGCGGGGAGCTGAGGAGGGTGCGGAAACGCCCGGGAAACCAAAGCCCCACCCAGGGCCCTGTGCCCCTCAGCAGTTATGAAGAGAAAGTTGAGGGGCAAAGGAAAAATGCGACGCTTTGGCTTCCAATCTTGGTAAATTGAGAGGTCAATCTACGGAAGAGACGCCGTCACTCGAGATCTAGAAAATATATAAGTAAAAGGAACAGTCAGAGTAAGCTATGGGTATGGCAGAGATTGCTCAGTTCTCACTCTGATAGACCAGCCCATCACCAGTGGGTGTGTTATGTGGTACTTGAACCTGGAAACCCAGGGACGGGTTTTGGGGGGTGGGGGGCGAGGAGTGTTGTAACCGTGGGTTAAATGAGGCTAACTATTGAATGGGAGAAGGGGGAAAGGGAGTTTGCGGGCGGGTGTGTGTGTGCGGAGAGGGTTGGGGGGGGGAGGGTGTATGGGGTGGGCAAGGAGAGGTAGTAGGTGCGGCTAGTTGAGCCGGCAGTTGGGCACCGGATATAGTAAGAGCAGGATGAGGCTAGCTGCGTGTGTTGAGTGGACTTCTCTCAGTGGGTTTGTCTTTGGTGTTTGTCCTAGTATAGACTTGGACACAGGTGGGTGAATGGAGTAAGTGACAGGTGATATAACCAGGGTTGGACATACAGTATTTGTTACCCTTAAGGTGTGACTCTAACTTTTGATGAACCCCTTCTGATATATTTGTTTCTATGTTTAAACATTTGTATACTCTTATTTCATTACACTTAGTATAATGTTTATGGTGTTTCTTTATTGAAACTGGCGACCTCATTTGGCTAATACAATATATTGTGGAACTGTTTTCCTCATTTTGTTTACTGCTTGTCTATAATTTACGAGTGCCATACCATCATATAATAACAACCAAAAAGACAGCGGTAACACTTATTTCCAGGATTTGAGTTGCTGCCTGTGGACTCTGCCTCTGCCAACATTACGAGACTGCAACACCATCAGGACACAAGGGGAGTGGTATTCGTGTTTTGTTTGTACAGTAGTGTAGTTTGTAGTCGTAGTTGCATGGTATGAATGTGGTATGGTATGAATGCTGCATGTTAGGTTAGGTGTAGTGTTAGGTTAGGCGTAGTGTTAGGTTAGGTGTAGTAGTAGTTTGTAGTCGTAGTTTTGTAGTCGTAGTCTGTAGTCGTAGTTGCATGGTGTGAATGGTGTGTGTTAGGTTAGGCTAATCTATTTTTCCCTTTCAGATGAGATAGGTCTTATTACCTTTACTAATCTTTGCTATATTATCTTATTACTTCACAGTTTTGTTGCTTTGATGATGTCCCTTCCTCCCCTCTTCCCCCCTGATTTGGTCACCTCTCATTCAGCTTCAATATTCTGCTTTGCTTTAATTTCAATCATGATTGTATTTGCCTTTAACATCGCTAATATTCCGTCATTGTACCGGGTGATATATTTGAAAAACTTTAATTCATTAATTACTCTTGTATTTGCCATTAACATCACTTATGATATACACCGTCTTTGTACCGGGTTTAATATAGTTATATATCGTCTTTGTCACGCAAACTTTACTTAATAAAAGAAAATAAACGAACTTATATCTTTCATTGATCACTTTATTATATGCTATGACTGTTATAACTTATAAATACTTAGAAAAAAAGTTCTCAATTATAAACAAAGTTCCAATAGAACTTAGGACTTAAATAGGACTTAGAAATAAAAAGAAAGAAAATATGAAACTTATATAAATAAGAGAACTGAGAAAATAATAGACAATATGAAAAGAGAAGTTATAAAACAAAATACAATTAACTTAGAAAATCTATACTTGAAAAAGCAATTATAACTTATAAAAAATAATGAACTTGCAATTGACAAAATATGAAGAGAACCAAGATAATTAAATTAGACAAAAATATACTTGAATTAAAATGTAAAACTTGCAAACTAAACAAACCAAAATTGGGACAAGGACAATATAAAGTCAAATTAAATTATCAAAATCGCTATGTGGAAACAACGCTTACTAAAATGAAAATTATTAAATAAAAGAACACAATCCACCACATAGGGTGTACATTACTACATGAGCAAGTTACTCTGTTTCCCAAGCAAACTAATCGCACATATAACAACGCACTATCGTCACGTTAAAGGAAGTAGTCAAGTTTGGGAAGTCCGGGACGTTCTGGCAAATTTTACTAAACTCTGCATGAATAAAGAAACTAAATGTTAAATGTCAAAATATTATTTAAAATCAAATTTGCAACATGACAAGACATTAACAATAGTACAAAATACAAATATTGATAAGATATCTATACTATTACAAAATAATATATAAAATACAGTACAGCACTCACTAACGATAGTGCTATCGGGTAGGTACCTGTAAGCATAGCATGCCTCAAGTGACCCCTATCAATAACTACCCTACAAATAACCTACATTTATCGCACAAATAAACTAAGGAAATCGCAAAAGCAAGCAATTGATACTATCGACGGACGAAAACGGACTTCATAAACTTGAAATAAAATAAAAAAATATATATATATAATGGATATAAATAAGACCATACTATATCAACTTAGTATTTTATTGATCAGATTCAGACATATATATAGTAATTGACAAAATATGAAGAGAACCAAGATAATTAACTTGAGAAAAAACGTATACTTGATAACGGACTTCATAAACTTGAAATGAACAAATATAATGGATATTGAAAAGAGCATATATCAACTTAGTATTTTATTGATCACATTCAGACATACATATACTGTATATATAGTAACTTACAAAAATTATATACTTTGAATACTTATATAATACCAGTAAAGGTAATACAAATGAAGTTTTGCCTATACTGTAGGCTACAGTATATTACGTACCTAAAGTACTTCATAAAATAATGCACATCGACTTTGCCCAATTTGCAACTTGGATCTGTGTTCATGGCATAACTTATTGTTCAGTACATAATTTACTCATTATGAATAGTAATTTTCTTTGGAATGTATATCGTTATAATCTTCGATCCATATTGTAATAACCATTGGGCTTCAGTAATTCGTCATGTTGCTTTTTTTTAAACCTTAGTTTAATTTGCTGTGCTATTCATATTGATTAGTTTTATTTGCTTTGCTATTCATATGGATTAGTTTAATTTATATCTAATTGCAAAGTTTTAATAACTTATAATTTTAGTGCTCTTAAGTATACTTGGATTGTCTTATATTGTTCTTAATTCTCAGGAATAATCCAGTTCATCAGCTAAGTTAACATCAAGTAGTTTACATACCTATCTCCCTCTCCCACCAGGCAGTACTGAGGTAAGCCCAAGTTAAGCATCTCCTAGTTTATAATCCAACTCTAACCTATTACTGTATATTTACTATTAAGTAGAGTAATACTTTTGAAACTAGCTTATGTATAGTGTGCAGCTTTTGGGGAAATGATTGCAATGTTTTCCTTCCTATTTGTGTGGTGTGAAGGTGTAGTATTAAGGTAAGTAGGGATGTTGGCAAAATGCTTAGTCAGTTGGCATTGTGGTCTAGTGTGTATTGGAAGTGTGTCGTGATATGTGGATATTGGCAGAGTATGTGATCAAAGTAAGGTAGGGATAGGGATATATTAAGTTACTGATTAAGTGAGTATGATTAGGTGTTAATAGTTTATGGGTAAAGTAGGGTAAGGTAGTGATATGCTGATTAAATATGTGTACGAGTGTTGGCAAAGTAAAGTGTGGATTGTTGGCAGAGGTGTTGACAATCATTGAACCTAGATGTTGGCAGTGTTCTTAGTGATTACGTGAAGTCTTGGTCAAGTGGTGTGTAATGTGTATGTGTTGGTTAATTTAATCTTTGAAGGAATAATGCAACTGGAGCTATGTACAATAAATAAGCATATGTGTTGGCAGTGAAATATGGTGTGTTGGTAGTGTACTTCGTGTGTTGGCAGTGATATTTGACGTGTTGGTAGTGTACTTGGTATGTTGGCAGTGATATTTGAAGTGTTAGTAGTGTACTTGGTGTGTTGGCAATGATATTTGAGGTGTTGGTAGTGTTACTTGTTCTCAATAAGAAATGTGGGAGTCTATCCAAGTACTGCCTATGCCCACACACACACACTCCCTCTACTCAAAGAACTGATATACTAGGGATACTATTATATTTTACTTATGATTGCATATACATCTACGGGAACAGCACTACCCTTCTTGCACAACCAAACGCATATCGCCTCAAGCAATATGTGACGTCAGACAAAACTTTCAATGTTCAGCCAATCAGAAGCGAGCACATTTTTTCATGGGTCTAGAATTCAGATGCTATGGCCTCTCGGGTGGACGGGTGAGGTTCATCCTACTCGCGCCATAACTTGTTCAGCTCTCTTTGGGGTCCGGTCATGGGTTGGGTAGTCTGTCGAGAACATGATTTCGTAAAGGGTAATTAAAGCGTCCGTAATAACATAGCCTAATGGAGGTATATTGAGTTCGTAAAGGGTAATTATTGTGCCCCCCCCCCACACACACACTCCCTCTACCCAAAGAACTGATAAGGCGCGACCCTCTCTCCTGAACTATCCACCAACTCTATGTCTAGTAGTCAAGGTATTAGGCAAAAGTTCTATGGCATGCGCAACCCGGGCTACACAACGAGGAGGACCCCCAATCCCAACCTGGAGATCCCACCCGAGTACTCCCACTTCAGACGAAGTCCTAACAAGTTGTCTTCGTTCAGTATCTATAGATATTGAATACTGGTCCAGGAATGGGCACCCCAGAATGAGTTGAAATGGACTATCTAGCTTCTTCACCACCTGAGCCTCACACAAAGTGACCCAACGATTCTCGAGGACTACTTCCAGCTCACAAACGCCGCAATTTTCCAACAATCCAGGCCCCAAACCTCTCACCTTACAGTGACTATGGTTAGTCTTCTCATCTAAACCTGCCCTCTTTATTAACTCTTCAGAAACCAAGCTTGCTTCAGCACCCGTATCAATCAATGCCAGGATCTCTATCCCATTAAGGAACACCGGCAAATAATATGCTCGAACTTCACTGTCACGTGCAGGTAGGAGCCGATAGTCTGACCCCACCAGGGACGTAGTATCCTGCATTACCACCTCCCATGGCCATTTCCCGACTTCTTTTTCCCATTCTCCCAGGATTCAGAGGTCCCGGCAAACCCCAGCTCTTGTCTAGACCTCCCAAACATCCTTCCACCTCCCATTATACCCATAGCCGTGTAGGCTTTGTTAGCTACATCTACCCAATTCTCAAAGTTTGTATCGAGGGGCAATTTTCTTAATTCTCTAGCCACCTCCTCAGCCCCGGCTATAAAGGCATCCTTCAACACCTCACTAACCCGGTAGTCCTGCAGGGGATATGCATATATAAAAGAGGCTCTCAGATCATTACTGTATAGCCGTATACCTCTTTCTGGTATAAACTTTATGTTCCTGAACTCCTCTAGGTGGCGTTCCCTTTCATCTGGGAATTGATAAAGCTTTCCCAAGTTATGCAAAAATACTTCAGCAGTAGTCTTTTCATTATCTAACAATTTATCAGCATCTTCCCTTGCAATTCCTTTCAAACTCGCTTCAACCACAGACACCTTGTCATTATCATTCATCCAGGGATTTCTTGTGAAATAGCGAGTTAAGGCCTTTCTCCACTTTACAAAAGACAAAGGTTTAGTTCCATCAAACTCTGGTACTTTATCCTTACTCTTTAATAACCACCCCGGTTCAGACCGAACCACGTGGGCTGTGGGATTTTCTGTTTTCACCCTCCCTCTATCATTAACCCGGGAACTGCGGGAAGACTCTTAAGAGTTCCCCCGGTGGACTGTGGGGAGACTCTTAAGAGTCAGAGAAAAAAAAAATCAACTTTTGACATCAAATTTTTTTTTTTTTTTTTATTTTTTTTTTTGGCCCCTGGGCCATGCAAAATCTCAGTCCTCTACCTCCCCTCCTTCCCCACTTTCCTCCTCTCCTTCAGTTATCACCTATTTTCCCTGTTATTCCCTTATTCTGAGGTATATTTTCGTGCTAACATTAGAAATCCGGTTGCAGGGTGTGGTCATCACTGATAGCAAGCGAATGCGAGAGAGAGAGAGTATCGATCGACTGTGTCTCAGTGGCCTTGGGGGAAATTGGCGGGAAAGCAGCTTGCCTCACCCATACATTAAAATGTAAAACTTGCAAACTAAACAAACCAAAATTGGGACAAGGACAATATAAAGTCAAATTAAATTATCAAAATCGCTATGTGGAAACAACGTTTACTAAAATGAAAATTATTAAATAAAAGAACACAATCCACCACATAGGGTGTACATTACTACATGAGCAAGTTAATCTGTTTCCCAAGCAAACTAATCGCACATATAACAACGCACTATCGTCACGTTAAAGGAAGTAGTCAAGTTTGGGAAGTCCGGGACGTTCTGGCAAATTTTACTAAACTCTGCATGAATAAAGAAACTATATGTTAAATGTCAAAATATTATTTAAAAATCAAATTTGCAACATGACAAGACATTAAAATAGTACAAAATACAAATATTGATAAGATATCTATACTATTACAAAATAATATAAAATACAGTACAGCACTCACTAACGATAGTGCTATCGGGTAGGTACCTGTAAGCATAGCATGCCTCAAGTGACCCCTATCAATAACTACCCTACAAATAACCTACATTTATAGCACAAATAAACTAAGGAAATCGCAAAAGTAAGCAATTGATACTATCGACAATGAATACATATAATATAAAGACAAATAATTACAAAATATGAAGTAACAACAGATTTAAACAAAGAGTACTCTTTTAACAAGAACAATAAATTTAAAAAATCATCAATATTAATATTAATAATAATAGAAAAAGAAAAAGATAAACAATAAATACAGACAAAAAGTAAGCAGAGGTTATACAAGAAACTTCAAGTTAAAAATGCTTGATTAAAATTATTGATGTCAAATTTTAGAATACAGTCACAATAATTGACCCTAAAAAGATTAAATTTATGGAACAATTTACTTGCCTCAAAACCTCTGTCCACTAAGAGTCTGTATAGTAACCTAGCTCTAGCCCAAAAGTCATCTACTTTAGTGCAGATTTTACAAAATCTTATTAATTGGGAATAAAAACAGTTATAAGTTATTTTACTATCGATATTACTACTAGGGAAAGGAAAGTTTATTACGTTAAAATTAAAATCATCAACTTTGTGATATACTTTAAGTATGCACTGTTCATTAACAATCTCTATATTTATATCAAGAAAATTTTCAACTTTATAATTTACGTTACATTGTGTGAGGGGAATAGAATTAGGGTAAATAAGTTTAGCAACTTGATTAAAATTTAACAAATTGCAAACAAGAATATCATCAATATATCTACTATTATTACTTAACAGTTTAGCAAGTGCTAATTTTTCTGGAATTTTATTTTTCTTGCTACTGTCAACTAAGTCTTTTATATATTTAAATTCTAAAGCAAGCAAGAATAAGTCTGCAATTAAAGGGCTAGCATTTCCACCCATAGGAATTCCTAATATTTGTTTGAAAATGTACGGCCCGAATCTAACATAAGTATTGAAAAGGAGGAATTTAAGGGCATCTTTAAGTTTAGTTCTATCAAAATATACAGAACTAGTGGGAGTAGAGCTAAGTGATGCATTATTAAAATATGTATAAACATTTATGAAATAATTACCATTCCTAACGAACCTGTCAAAGTGCAAATCTATAATAAAGCAAAGCTCTGAATATACTAAATCTAAAGGCAAATTGGTATACAAAGTTGAAAAGTCGAAGCTATGTACCGAGGTAACTTTCGGCATGGTATTTATTTTATCAATAACTTCTAACGAATTGTCAACACTCCAATAATAGTTAATGCCAGTTCTTTTCATGATGGTATTACAATATCTTTTATGAGTACTTTTAATGTATTTTAAGCAATTTACGACTTGTTCTGATAGAGTTTTAGTGGTAGCAAATTTTGCTCCGGCAATAAAGCGATATTTATAAGGTCTTTTATGAAATTTAGGTAACATGTATAATTTTGCAATGCACTTGTTCTTATCAGAAAGTTTAATATCAAATATTATATTTTTCTTGGTATGTTCATCGATTAAGTTATCAATATTCAGATTATTTTGAATTTCATAAACATATACAACTCGCACATATACAACATATACAACTCGCGGGCTATATCTCCGATTTTGACCATCCAAACGCTGTTTTCACTCGTTTTATTGTTGTTTCAGGTTAATACCTTTATAATCAACCCATAATAGGCGCATATGGATAAGTATTAATGCTATTAATGGTACAATGAATATTTTAGTGACGGAAACACCTCAAATACATGCGCACAGGGAGAGGTGTCTAATTACCCCCATGTGCACTTGTTAGGTTAATTACTTTCACAATCTCTGTTACACTTTCAGTCAATTTCTGAACTACTGCCTCTAATCTCTCAACTTTGTTCACATTTGATTCCCCTACACTCCCAATCTTCCCTGATTCTGTTTGTTCACCAGGACATTCTGGACTTGGTTCATGTTTGTCCCTGAGGGTAGGTGCTGATTTATCTCCCCCAGCACCCTCCATACTGGATGATTGCCCCCCTGATATACTTTCTTGCCCAGTAGTAGTCATACTAGACGAGCCGGACGCCTCCGGAAACCCTTCAAAAGAAAAATTATCCATCTAATTTTAAAACACTCCCATAAATCATCACAATTAAATTCCCGAGCAGAAATACAATTGGAAACATTTAAAAATTGAGTTGGACACCGAATGATAGCCTAAAATAATATACTTGATAAAAACTCATAAAACCCAAGCACCTTAATTGAATCGCAACTAAAATCAACAGCTGCTCCCCTACGACAAGAAATCTTAAAAACAAGCAGGAGTACCTTCCCCAAATCCAATAACTATAAGCCTACCACCGTATTACCTAAACCACTGAATGAACACACCAGCAGACCAGCTGTCTATCAAACCACCCGTGACTGAGCGGCTCGTTACTCATCAGAAACCCCTCCTAATTTTCATTTCATGTACAGTATATAAAACAAATTATCAAAATTGCGCAACGGAATCCTGGCTAAGGTCGGCACTGTTACCGCTGTCTTTTTGGTTGTTATTATATTTCTTACAGTTTCTTACAGTAGATCCTCTGGAAAAAGGCAAACTATGCCTGTGTATCCAGCTCAGTACCAGTACTTGCACTGCTGCGGTCGTTCACGGTGTTGGCGGCGGCGGCGGTAGCAGACGCAACATTTTTACTATTCTGTATTTTTGTTTTATAATCAAACTTCAAATCTTGTCTTCCCCATGCTTTATCAAGATTACTTTCAAACTCCCTTATTGATTCGGAATCGACTACATACTGGGGCAGTGCGTTCCACTCATTTACCACTCTATCACAAAATGAGTTCTTTGCCTTCTCAAGCCTATTTCTTTCTTTATAAATTTTCTTAGAGTGTCCTCTCGTTCTTGTTCCCTCCCGCATCAAGAAGATACCTTCACACACATCCTCATCGTACTTTCCTGACACTATCTTAAAAGTCTCTATCATATCCCCTCTCTTTCTCCTATATGCCAGTGTCGGAAGCCCCAGTGTCCTCAACCTCTGCTCATAGCCCGCGGTATATGATGGTATGGCACTCGTAAATTATAGACAAGCAGTAAACAAAATGAGGAAAACAGTTCCACAACATATTAGCCAAATGAGGTCGCCAGTTTCAATAAAGAAACACCATAAACATTATACTGTACTAAGTTTAATGAAATAAGAGTATACAAATCTTTAAACATAGAAATTAAAATGTAAAACTTGCAAACTAAACAAACCAAAATTGGGACAAGGACAATATAAAGTCAAATTAAATTATCAAAATCGCTATGTGGAAACAACGCTTACTAAAATGAAAATTATTAAATAAAAGAACACAATCCACCACATAGGGTGTACATTACTACATGAGCAAGTTAATCTGTTTCCCAAGAAAACTAATCGCACATATAACAACGCACTATCGTCACGTTAAAGGAAGTAGTCAAGTTTGGGAAGTCCGGGACGTTCTGGCAAATTTTACTAAACTCTGCATGAATAAAGAAACTACATGTTAAATGTCAAAATATTATTTAAAATCAAATTTGCAACATGACAAGACATTAACAATAGTACAAAATACAAATATTGATAAGATATCTATACTATTACAAAATAATATATAAAATACAGTACAGCACTCACTAACGATAGTGCTATCGGGTAGGTACCTGTAAGCATAGCATGCCTCAAGTGACCCCTATCAATAACTACCCTACAAATAACCTACATTTATAGCACAAATAAACTAAGGAAATCGCAAAAGTAAGCAATTGATACTATCGACGATGAATACATATAATATAAAGACAAATAATTGCAAAATATGAAGTAACAACAGATTTAAACAAATAGTACTCTTTTAACAAGAACAATACATTTTAAAAATCATCAATATTAATATTAATAATAGAAAAAGAAAAAGATAAACAATAAATACAGACAAAAAGTAAGCAGAGGTTATACAAGAAACTTCAAGTTAAAAATGCTTGATTAAAATTATTGATGTCAAATTTTAGAATACAGTCACAATAATTGACCCTAATAAATATATAAACAAATATATCAGAAAGGGTTCATCAAAAGTTAGAGTCACACCTTAAGGGTAACAAATACTGTATGTCCAGCCCTGGTTATATCACCTGTCACTTACTCCATTCACCCACCTGTGTCCAAGTCTATACTAGGACAAACACCAAAGACAAACCCACTGAGAGAAGTCCACTCAACACACGCAGCTAGCCTCATCCTGCTCTTACTATATCCGGTGCCCAACTGCCGGCTCAACCAGCCGCACCTACTACCTCTCCTCGCCCACCCCATACACCCCCCCGACTCCCCCCCCCAACCCTCTCCGCACACACACACCCGCCCGCAAACAACCCAATTCTCCATCCCTTGCCCCCTTCTCCCATTCAATAGTTAGCCTCATTTAACCCACGGTTACATAAGAAATACAATATAAATTTGAGATAATAAATCTAATATGAAGACTATTCTGCTTACACTCTGTTCATGGCAAGTAGGCAAAATCTTAGTTTTTAATTTTCCAATGTCAATATTTGTTACAAGAGTTTCTAAGTAAGGATATCCGATGCTAATTATCAAACAATTTTAACGAAAGGTTGAAAAGCTGTATACTTTCTGATTTATATATGAACAATATAGCAACAGAACAATGTATTATGATATAGTATAATGAGTTGGGCAGTAACTTACCCCAGACAGTTGGTAGGTTGTGGTGGGTTGGTGAGTCCATAGTTCATTGGAGTTGTGGTACAAACACCAATTCAAATCCTGAAATAGAGAAGAAATAATATATAAGACTAAGAAATATTTACACAGTATAGGATATAAATTATATCTTATTGACTTATTAACTATCTAGAATACAAAACTGAAATATTTACAAAGTACTGTACGTATCTGAAAAATATATAGGAAAAAACATTAAAATGTTAAACTAAGAAATATGTACAAAGTCCGGGATTATGTTGACAGTACTGTATATATATACATATTTTTTTTTTTAAGAGACAATGAACGGAGGAAGGAAAAACACAGATAAAATAAAAAGGTCCATGTGCCTAAAGGCATCCTCCATTCATAAAATGTTTGTAACAACTGGATTTAAACTTTTGTAGATTGTAAGTTTGTGGAAAGCAACTCGAGGGAAGTGAATTCCAAAGAGTAGTAGTTCTAGGGATAAATTAATTTTGATAAGCAGAAGTTCTGCATTGTGGAGGAGAAATTGTAAATTCATGGGCGCTCTCAGCTGCCCTAGTTCTACGGGGAAAGATGTGGAGAGGCGGCACAATTGAAGCAAGTTCCTCGGAACAATTGCTGTGAAAATATCTGTAGAATAATGCAAGGGATGCAACGTTTCTTCGTATGGATAATGTAGGAAGGTCCTGTGTGATTGCAGGGTTATTGATTAATCTAATAGCTTTATTTTGAATTTTGTCCAACTGCCTCAATGCAACCACTCCACTTCCACTCCACAGAGGTGAACAGTAATCCATCTGAAAACGCACATGACTTTTATATATTACGGCCAACTGCTCGTCAGTGAAGAATTCTCGAACTCTGTACAGGAGTCCCAGTTTTTTAGAGGCATTCTTAGCAATGCTTCTAACATAATGTGTCCAGCTCAAGTTAGTAGTTAATGTTACACTGAGAATGTCAATACTAGGGGAAGTGGGAATATTTACATCATTAAAAAATGTATGGGAGTCAGTGAGATTCTGTCAGTTAGAAAATTGAATGTACTGTACTTGGTTTTCTGTGCATTAAAGGAAACTAGATTCTTTTGTCCCCATTCATTAATTCTAGAAAGGTCCTGGTTCAGAGAAATTGCAGTGTTTATTTTTGAATTTATAAGATCGGGTTGGGTGAAAGAATTGGTAAATGTGAAGGAACTGTGGAGTGTTGAGTCATCTGCGTAGGAATGTATTGGATTATGAGTGGTAGATATGAGATCATTGATATGAATGAGGAACAGAGTTGGGGCCAAAACTGATCCCTGGGGAACACCAGCATTTATTAAGTGAAATTGAGAATAAAGGCCATCTACCATTACACATATTTTTCTGTTATGAAGATAAGAAGAAATTAGTGGAACTAATGATGCAAGGCCGTAGTGTGACATCTTCGACATTAAGGATTGATGCCAGACTCTATCAAATGCCTTTGATATATCCAGTGCTATTGTATATGTTTCACCATGTTGGTCTGTAGGTTGGTTGATTTGATGCGTAAGAAGGCAAAGAATGTCTGCAGTTGATCGACATCGTCTAAAACCATATTGCCTATCACTGATTAATTTATTATTCTCAAGATGTTTAATTATATGATTATTTAATATAATTTCAAAGACTTTACCAAGAGTGGAAGTTATAGCTATTGGTCTGTATTTTGATGGATCTGAAGAGGCACCTTTTTTAGGAACTGGATGGATGTTTGCTTCTTTCCAGGGTACTGGGAAGCATGAGGTATGAGTACACAGACGGAAATTTTTTGCCAACACAGGAGCGAGCACCAAGGAGCAATTCTTAAGTACTAATGGAGGAGTTTCATCTGGACCAGGAGCCTTATCTACTGAGAGATTCTGCAAAATAGTTTTGACATGTCTGGTGTGGATCTTAAGTGAGGGAATTTCAGGCGAATTAAAATTAAGTACAGGGACATCTTGATTTATTTCATCTAAGGTTGAGTTGGTGGAGAAAATATCCGCAAGAAGGTTAGCTTTACCTCGTGGGTCACTTACAAGATTGCCAGTCGGAGATTTTAATGGTGGAATGGATGAAGCAGTAGTGAAGTTGGATTTGAATGAGTTAAGAGTAGACCAAAATATTTTGTTATCATTTGGATTATTTAGAAGTTTATTTGCCTGCTTGTGGAGAAAGTTTGATTTAGTTAGGTTTAATACAGTTTTGGCATGATTTCTGATGTTTCTAAAGTAATTAAAGGCTTCATGTGTTTTTGATCTTGTGTATGCATTGTAGGCTATTGCCTTTTGTTCTAGCACAATTATGGTCAAACCATTTAGGTGAATTAGATCTTTTACTGTACTTTTGATGAGGAATACAAATTTCCATTCCAATTTTTACAAAATCTTGTATGTGGCTCAAGGTGGTGTGTGCATCATTAGAAAAGAAAGAGGTCCAGGGAATATCAATAAAGAAACCTTGAAGACCCTCCCAGTCTGCCCTATCGTAATGCCATTTAGTCACCAAAACAGGTTCAGAGTGGGAAGGTGTGGTAGGTGATAGACAGGTGGCCTGTATCAGACAGTGATCAGAAGATCCAAGCGGGGACCTCACTGTAACATCATAATATTCTGAATTGGTTGTTAAAAATAAGTCGAATATAGAACCGAGTTGCATTTAAACATCTACGCAGAACTGAGTGGTATATAAAACTCTTGCCCGCGCGTTGGTCCTGGTGCTGGCTGCCTGCCTGAGTCAGCCCAAACTCTCCCAAAATGCCCTAAATCACCACACCCAAAATTACGCTACAACATTCTAACCTACACCAATCGAGTTACCGCATCATTTGACCCTTTCTTTTCTACTTTTTTCTTTGTTGGACTTGAGTCGGATTCTCCAAATTCGCCTTCCCTGAGCCAAGAATCAAAATTTTCAGTCATGTTCAGTCACATATTTGACAGTCCATTAACTTTTCCAATTATCGAGTTACAAAGCTAAAACTTTTACCATAGGTAGTTCCAGATATATTGAGAAATGGGTTTCTCAGATTGTTTAAATTTTGAGTTTAACGAAAGATATGAATAAATTAGTGCCGCTCTATTCATAAAACGTCAAGTTTAAGTCAATGTGGTTAAAATGAGTTCTTTCACACAATTATGCACTCAATTATATAATCCGTTAATATGAATGCTTTAAAAAAATAAACTCTAGTAATTACCGAGTAATTTAGATATTGAAGGACTTGGTGATCCAAGTACTCTGCCTAAGTCTGACTGCTGGTGCCTTATCCACCCAAAACTGCTTGAATTCACCACGACAAATTAACACTACACCTTTCTAACCTATTCCATTCGATTTACCGCATCATTTAACCCTTTCTCGTATAGCATTTATGTACAAATTGTCACGGGTTTTCCCTATTTTCACGCATAAGGCCATAAATCGCATTTTCTGGTCACAAATTTAGAAGTTCATTATTTGTTTGCAGTATACAAAATACGAGGCTGAGAATTTATGGCCAATAGTTACCGTTATGTAGCCTATATATTATGATTTGCTCAGATTTCTTTAATTATGATTATAACGAAAAATATAAATACATTAGTGCGGCTGTATTCATTAAACGTGAATTATAGATTTAATTGGTTACAGTAGTTTTTCTTTTTCCACTTTGAATACTTGAGTTACAAAAGTTAATCCAGGATATACGAAGCTAATTATCAAGCAATTATACTGAAAGGTTGAACAGTTATATACTTTCTGATTAGCTCATTAACCCTTTATGTACCGGCAATGTCAGTTTAATTATATTCTAGCTATATTTAGACAATTTTGTGCAGCTTAAGAAAGAGCTATGGTAATAAAAGGGGATAATTGAGATAGTTCAAAGGTAAATTGCTGAACGCCCTTTCTAATCTGAATAAAATCGCCTAATAGTTGCCAGAATAATATAATGAGAAGGATAACAACGGTACTGAAGGCGTTCATATCAATTAATAACAACAGTCTATCAACAGGACATAATTTGTGTGTATTATGATATAGTATAATGAGTTGGGCAGTAACTTACCCCAGACAGTTGGTAGGTTGTGGTGTGTTTGGCAGAGTCCATAGTTTGGTGATGGACGGACACAAACACCAACTCAACTTCTGAAATAGAAGAAAACAAATATATAAGACTAAACAATATTTACACTGCACGGGATATGTGTAAAAAATATTATATTAATGACAGTCTTTCCTATATATCTTAAAAATATATAGGAAAAACATTAAAATGTTAAACTATGAAATATGTATGAAGTCCGGAATTATGTTGACAGTATAATAGAACCGAGTTGCATTTAAACATCTCCACAGAACTGGGTGGTATATAAAACTCTTGCCCGCGCGTTGGTCCTGGTGCTGGCTGCCTGCCTGAGTCAGCCCAAAAACGCCCTAAATCACCACGCCCCAAAATTACGCTAAAACATTTTAACCTACACTTATCAATTTACCGCATCATTTTACCCTTTCTTTTCTACTTTTTTCTTTCCTGGACGTGTGTTAGATTCTCCAAATTCGCCTTCCCCGAGCCAAGAATCGACATTTTCAGTCATAAATGTCAAAGTCGAGTAACTTTTGCATTTTTCGAGTTACAAGGCTGAGACTTTGACAATAGGTAGTTCCATTAATGTAGAGAAATTGATTATTTCAGATTTTTTAATTTTTGAGTTATACGAAAGATATGAATTAATTAGTGCCGCTCTATTCATAAAACGTTAAGTAAAAGTAAATGTAGTCGAATATAGTTGTTATTTCACACAATTATGCACTCAATTATATAATCCATTTTATATGAATGCTTAAAATAGTAGGAAACGTGAATAATAACCGAATAATGTAGATATTAAAGAACTTGGTGATCCACGCGCTCTGGCTAAGTCTGATCACTGCCTGGTGCCTTATCCACCCAATAATGCCGTAATTCACCGCGACAAATTAATGCTACACCTTTCTAACCTATGCCATTCCATTTACCGCATCATTTAACCCATACGTAATAAAGGGAGCCCACCTAGTTTTTTTTCTCGTTCTCTACCGCTCTCTTTGGCTTGTATCCATTCGGCCCCATTCAGCCTACTGTTTTAAGACGTTTACCCTAATTCAGGTGTCCATATTTTCCTGGCGAGCGGTAGCGAGCCAGCATATATATTTTTTGTTTTGACAGCAAGCTAAATTTGTACATTTTTCGTTAGAAAGATTTCTCCAGCGAAGCCGGATTTCTCCATATAATGCTGGCTCGCATCGCTATCGCTCGCCAGGAAGAAATCGACACCTAGATGGGGATAAACGTCTTAAAACAGTTGGCTGAATGGGGCCGAATGGATACAAGCCAGGGAAAGAGAGAAAAGGAGAGAAAGATAAAAAAAAACGGTGACCCCCCTTAACCCTCCAGCCCCGGCTATGTATTCCATATATATTCCCCGAAACCCGGGGGTTTTGGCCGAAAAACGTCTACGCCTAGGCTACCGTATCTTTATTATTTTGACTGCTTCCGCATTCCCGCGCATCCCCAAGCGTCGATGTGTTTCATACCTGTAGAATGGTGTTAAGTAGAGCTCTCTAAGTCAACTGGTTCAGTTGTGATGACGATTTCCGTGGAGATAACTTTGTGGCAAAATCAGCCACTTTACACTACTTTTCGCTACTTAACAATAACATACAGGCACACACGAACAAGCGACGCACTCCTTCTTGTGGTCGGAGATGCGCGGCGTCGGTCCAGCCGGCTGTTGTTTACATGCGTCGGACGGACGCCTCGCACATCAAGCTTACAGGCTTTCAAGCTGCCGGAGCCTCGGCACCCTTCCGGGTTGCGTGGGGGGTGTTATTTATGGAGGCCTCAGAGCCCAACCGGGTCTGGAGGGTTAAGTATCTTCCTGTAAATCTGATCAGCGTTTTTATTTATCTCCATTCATTAATCCAACATTCGTATTTTCCGTCGACACATTTAAGGGGGGATGGGCCGGTTTCCTGGACCACTTTCTCCCTCATGTTTAGCCCCATTAGTTTTCAGATATTAAGATGTTTGCCTTATTACAGTAGTTATTCAATTTTAAGATCTTTCGCCCCATTTCTTCGTCAATATTTAGACCTTTCGTGCGAATTAGGTGTTGATTTTTTCCCTAGCGAACGATAGTGAGCCTGTAATGTTGGAAGAATCGGCCATCGGCCGGGAAATTTTTCTACCGAAAAATGTACAAATTAATCTAGAAGCGGGATCTATTTTTTTTTTTTTTTTTTTTTTTTTTGATGGAGGTCTAATGAGGAAACTAGAAAAATAATGAATACATGCAAAAATCACCCAAAAAGTGAACCATCTCCCCTTAAATGTTACGTAAATATTTAGTATTGTTAAGTGTAATTATAGAGTATTTATGCAGTGTGCTGCTTATTCATATACTCCGTTGCATATCAACATATTAACCCCTTGAAGCTCTGATGCGTTTTAGCAGTTTAATTCTGGCTATCATTAGACGATGTTATGCAGCTTAGGAAGGATCTGTGGGTATTAATAGGGTATAGACTAGCTCAATCAACCCTCTTGAGTTCCACATTCTCTTCCTAATCTGCATAAAATCGTTTAATAATAGCCAGAAAACAAAACTAGAAGTGCGTCATCGATCCTCAGAGGGTTAACCCCTTCTGTACCGGTGACGTATATTGTTTATTATAGTCTAGCTATATTTCGACGATTGGGTTCAGATTATGAAGGATATGTGGTAGTAAAAAGGGTTAAGTGAGATAGTTCGAAGCCTGTTAACCCTCTCACATCCTGACGCGATTTTTGAGCCTATTAGGGATACTTTAAAGCCTTTGTTACCGTCAGGGGTATCTATAAACCTTTAGTTTGTTTACTTCAACCTCTGCAGTTGTCTTTGAGTTAGCTGTGGGCAGAAAACTAATTTTGGAGAGGTAATTATAACAGTAAGAGTAATCTATTTCTTATTGCTAATCTGGCAACCTCTGCGTCCTATGGTCGTGAGAGGGTTAAATGGAGGCCTTTTTTTTAAACTTAATAAAATCGTCTAAATATAGCTAGAATAAGATACAAAAGACGTCGCCGGTACAAAAAGGGTTAACAATGAGTACAAGACCACACTGTTAAGGGAGCCCACCTCGCTTTGTTTATCTTTCTCTCCTTTTCTCTCTTTGGCTTGTATCCATTTGGCCCCATTCAGCCTACTGTTTTAAGACGTTTACCCCCATTCAGGTGTCAATATTTTCCTGGCGAGCGGTAGCGAGCCAGCATATATATATTTTTGTTTTGACAGCAAGATAAATTTGTACATTTTTCGGTAGAAAAATTTCTCCGGCGAAGCCGGATTTCTCCATACAATGCTGGCTCGCTATCGCTCGCCTGGAAGAAATCAACCCCTGGATGGGGATAAACGTCTTAAAACAGTTCACTGAATGGGGCCGAATGGATACAAGCCAGGGAAAGAGAGAGGGAGAGAAAGATAAAAAAAAAAAAGCCGGTGACCACCCTTAACAATAATGGGAATGAACAGAGTAAATAAAGTGTCCATAACAATCTAACAATTTGTTTTGAATATGGAACCTTTCCATCATACTTACTATTTCCATTTACCACTGCCAGGACTAATATAATAAATTCTATATACTTTGAACAAAATGGAGGAGGCATGGAATAATATAAGTCCTAGTAATTGCATAATTAATTATGGTTAAGATATTAGATTAGAGAATTAAACCCACATGGTAGTATAATGTCTTTATTATGACACAAGTTTCGACTCTACTCTGGAATCCTCTTCAGGTGGACTGAAGAGGACTCCAGAGTAGAGTCGAAACTTGTCGTATCATAATAAAGACATTATACTACCATGTGGGTTTAATTCTCCATTCAAGGATTCACAGCATTGTGAATACTGTATATCTCTCATAGTAGATATAGTATACATAAATTTGAGTTATCAAATTTTAACAACTATCCTGGTCGTAAATGCGTTGATGAATTCGTCCGTAGAGTGCAATAGTGACACCTCTTATTACCTGAGCATTGATGAATTCTCTGGCCTGCTCCATCCCTGGTGCTGTGGAGAGAGCTGTGTTGAGAGTCTCTAGGGTGGCCAACTCTAAGGCCTCACACAGCAGCTCCACCTCCGTCATGGCCTCCACTCGAGCCTCTTCCTCGGTGACGTAGTAGTTGTGGTCCTTACACAACGTACGCAGGGTCTGGGGGGAGGTTAGAAGGAGTTAGGCTTACACAAATTTAATAATTTTCCCTCCCAGATATATAATGTAAAACTTTCAAAATAAACAAACCAAAACAGGGACGACACAATATAAAGACAAAAGAACTTATCAAAATCGCTATGTGGAAACAACGCTTTAGCAAAATAAAATTTAGAAATAAAAGAACACAATTCACTACATGAGCAAGGTAATCTGTTTCCCAAGAAAACTAATCGCACATACCGTATAACAAAACACTATCGTCACGTTCAAGGAATTAGTCAATTTTGGAACTTCCCATCTATGGTACAGTTAATAAGATGGACATTCAACACAGGAAGAAAGTAAGTTTGATAACAAAACAAGTCGACCCACAAAAATTATAACAATAAGGTCAAACTTGACAACGTTGAATTTTAATACCAAAGAGATGGATTAAAACGAAAGATACAGTAACATATATAAACGTCACAAAACAGCCCTTACCTTTCTTTCCTTCTTATAAGCCTTTTTGAGCACATCCCTCTCCTTCTTCTCCAACTCCTGCTTGGCCTTCTGCTCCGCCTCCTCTACCTCACGCTTCTTCCTCTCCGCTTCTTCCGCCTCTCTTCGTATCTGAAATAAGTTGGTCAAACTCTTTCAATGGCACTATGGCAGCATACAGTACAGTACACGAGGTGACACACAAGCATTTAGGAGGCATGTTTTGTAGCCTGTCACCGAATTTGGTTGTACATTATTGCTACATTAATGAAAATATAAAACTTGAAAACTAACTCAAAAGTTACTGTTCAAAATAATATAACAAACTAATTAAAATTAAAAACTATCAAAACGACAACACACTAAACAAAATCTATATGTGGAAAAATGCATTTAATTTTATCGGAAATTCAACTTTGAAAATAACAAACTGATAATATCATTGTCGCTAATTAAGTCCCCAAAGAGAAAGGAGGAGAGGGTGTCCTGGTATCCGAGGAGTGGGAGAAGAGTGTGCTTGAGATAAAGAGAGTAATTGGAAGATTGATTGCATTGATACTGAAAATGGTGAGCATGTAAAATAAGTAACACCCCGTTCTTAACCCTTTCACGCTCATATGACGCAGAGGTTGCCAGATTAGCAATAAGAAATAGAGTTCTCTCACTCTTATAATTACCTCTCCAAAATTAGTTTTCTGCCCACAGCTAACTCAAAGACAACTGTAGAGGTTGAAGTAACTAAACTAAAGGTTTCTAAATACCCCTGATGGTAACAAAGGCTTTAAAGTATCCCTAATAGGCTCAAAATCGCGTCATATGTCGGAGAGGGTTAACATTAATCATCAATTACAAACCCCAATGAACTTGAATGAACTAATGAAAGCATATGGTCCTACCGGGATTCAAACTCGGGACACCACACCCAGAACATAAGCACCTAAACCATTACACCAATCTCGGAGGTTCATGGTTAACGCGTGAAATTTTGACTAACCTTTGAGGCTTAATCGCTAGTACGTAAAATTCAGACTAACCTTGGACATTCAACAATGCAGGTGGATATTCCGTTAATAATCCTGTGTAAAAGATGATGTTCTAGTGTAATAAAGCAAAACAACTTAACTACTCAATGAGCAACTCTTCCACAAATCCATTATGGCTGACACTGAGATTTCAATAGATGACAGAGACAAAAATTTAATAGGAGAATGAATGTGACATCATAGAGGGATTGGGAAACAAAAGAGGCTCACTAGAAGGACTAACTTTTATTTCCACACAACCAATAAAATAGAAATTAAAAAAAGGCACCACCATACACAGGTCTCCCTCGATTTACGATTGGGTTACGTTCCTAAAAAAAACATCTTAAATAGAAAAGTCATAGCAAACCCTAAAATTAATGAGGAAAATGGGGATGCATTCTGGGACCAGCCAAAACCCAAACACCTAAAAACCTATAATATTATCGTAAATCGGGGCATCGGATAGTGAGGGAGACCTGTACCATAATGATTAAATACCGGTATATAACCATAATACAGTACAGTACTAAGATAACATATAAAAGTAAATGCTTGACTCACCCGTTCCTCCTCTTCCACCTTCTGTCGAATGGCCTCGGCCTTGGCCTTCTTATATGCTAACTTACGCTCCTTCTCCTCCTCCTTGAGCCTGAAACAGCAAAAATAGAAAAAGGGTTAAGGAGTTTTAAGGTCTTACAAAATTTTCTTTTTGCAATTTGACTATCTAGTAACTTAGGTCAAATCAAAATTACCTCTCATATACTACCCCTTTAATGAATGAAGCCCTGAACAACAGTACTAAAATATGGTTAAGGAATTGCATATAGCCAATAAAAACCCATAGTGCTCAATAGTCCAGCAGAGCAGAGAGTGACATACTGTATTTATGAAAGTTATGACAGAGTGGATAGAGAAGGTATGTGGAAAGTACTTAGAATATACGGAGTAGATGGCAAGTTGCTGAAAGCAGTGAAGAGCATGTATGAGGGTGCAAAGGCGGCAGTACGTGTGGAGAATGAGCAGCGCGAGTTCTTTGACTTGAATGTTGGGTTGAAACAGGGGTGTGTGATGTCCCCGTGGTTGTTTACTGTATATATGGATGGAGTCATGAAAGAAATACTAGGAAGAGCAGTGGATGTTGGTGTATCGCTGAAAAGGGAGGGAAATGAATGGAAGCTGCCTATACTGCTGTTTGCGGATGATACAGTTCTGATGAGCGATATTGAATGGGAGTTGCAGGGTCTGGTACATGAGTTTGGAACAGTGTGCAAAAAATGGAATTTGAAGGTAAATGAGGGGAAGAGCAAGGTTATGGTCTTCGAAAGGGGTGAAGTCACAGAGTGTGAGGTGAAGTTGAACGGTCAGGGTATGGAGATCGTCAGCTCTTTTAAGTATCTGGGCAGTGTGTTGAGTAAAGATGGGACTATGGATGAAGAAGTGCGGGAGAGGGTACAACAGGGAAAGAGGGTTGTAGGAATGCTGAAAGCAGTAACAAGAAATAGGGTGGTCAGTATGGAAGTGAAGAAGTCCTTGCATGACAGTGTGGTAATCCCGACACTGACTTACGGAAGCGAAGCATGGACGTTTGAGAAGAGACTCAGACCAAGAGTGAGAGGGGTGGAAACGAGTTACTTGAGAAGTGTGTGCGGAGTTACATGGAGGGATAGACAGACGACTGAGGAAGTAAGGAGGAGGTGTGGTGTAGAGGTAGATGTGCTGGAAAGTGTGAAAAGAAACACCTTGAGATGGTTCGGCCATATGAAATGTATGGGAAGCGAGAGAATGACTAAGAAGGTGTACGAGAGCGAGGTGGAAGGACAGAGAGGGAGAGGTAGACCGAAAGAGAGGTAGAAGGATGGAGTGAGGAAGTATATGGATGAAGGCCGTGCTGGTTGGGAGGAAGGGCGTCGACTGACTGGGGACAGAGGTGCATGGGGGCGGTTCGTTCATGGCCACCCCTTCGGGGATCACGGCGTCAGGCAATAGATAGATAGATGAGTTGTCGTAACCTATTTAGTAAGATTAGGAGTGTAGGAGTCATTCTTTAAAGCTTAAATTTAGAGCCAGCGCCACTTTAAATCCAGGATATATACTGTACATATATACAGTACTGTATATGCATTGTACACATACATACATACATACATACTATGGTTTAACGTCATTTTTCCATTACATGCAATGTAACGGCTCAGACGGGATTGCCTTTCAGTAGTTGGAGTGTACTGTAGTACAATAAAGTCCCGCCACAGCACTGCCCCACTAAGTCATCACTGTGGCTGATGTTGGTATAGTGCTAACCGTGCCTCAGCAAGACTCAACAGAGTTCCCCTGCAGCACTTGCACCTGCAGTATCTGCAACCACACCAGCCTTAACAGTGTTACAAAAAGACAGCACCATAACAAGACTCTACTGTATTAAAATGTAAAACTTGCAAACTAAACAAACCAAAATTGGGACAAGGACAATATTATTAGGCAATTGGACTATAGAACAATAAAGTCATGCCCCAACACTGCTCCAACATGCAAACACTGTTGCCAACACAGGTTTGGTGCCAAACAGCGCCCAGGTAAGACTCGGTCCCCTGTGGCACCTATCCACACCCCACCAGCCTCGGCAGTGCCATACCAAGACAGTGCTAAGATAAAGACTTTATTGCATAGTAATGGCTGTTGGTCCACAAGTCTATCGCCATCCCCCCTATTAGTCGCCACGACACGCAGTAGGATGCGTGAGGCATATTTTTTTTTTCCTCCACCAATAGATGAAGGCCCCCTTACCCCCTGGGGGGTAATAAATAATTAAAGCTTGACCCCATGCTTGGCATCCTAGTAAATTACTGTAAAACCCCTCTCATTCGGACACTAAGAATTCAGAAACGCTATCGATCTATTGCCAGACGTCATGCTCCCCGAACGGGTGGCCTCATGCATCTGTGTCCCCCATCAGCCTTCTCAACTCCATCCTTCCACCTCTCTCTTGGTCTGCCTCTCCTGCTGTGTCCTTCCACCTCACTCTCGTACACTCTCTCGCTTCCCATACATTCCTTGTGGCCAAACCATCTCAATGTGTTCCTTTTCACACTTTCCAACACATCCCCATCCACACCACACCGCTCTAGTACTTCCTCATTTGTCTGTCTAGGCCTCCATGTAACTCCACACAAATTGCTCAAGTAACTCATTTCCACCCCTCTCACTCTTGATTTGTGTCTTTCCAACAGAAACTCAAGGCATCCATTTTTTACATACGCTCCAGACTTTACCTCTTCCCTTGTCCAAAAGATAAAAGGCAAACATCTAAACAATGGTTAAAGGTATATATTTAGTACAGAGTCAACAGCAATTTGGAACATGACTGTAAGACTTCCACATGGAACAAAATAATATATTATATATCTTTCAACGCAGCCCCTACCTGGCTATCCTGGGGTCGCAGGCGTAACAGTTGTCTACCATGCGTCTCAGTCGGGTCATCTCCTCCTTCCTCCGACGCGCTCGCTCCACTTTGTTCTGCTTCTCTATCCACCGACGCTCCTCTCGACTGGTGGAGGAGAGGTGAATTGTCAGTGGTGGAGAATTAAGTATAAAGGATCAGTGGTGAAGTATGTCTAGTGGTGAAAAGATAAATATTGATGAAATTATAATGTAAAACTTGCAAAATAAACAAACCAAAATTTGGACGAACACAGTAAAAAGACAAAACAACTTATCAAAATCGCTATGTGGAAACAACGTTTAAGCAAAATAATAATTTATAAATAAAAGAACACAAATAAGGTGAAAAGAGAATTATAGATGAAGATATGTGATGAGTGGTCAATGAGAGATTAATGGGCCTGTAACCAATGTAAATGGTTGGAGTTACTTGGCAAAAGGGGATAACTGTAGAAGGAGGGAGGGCGAGTGCTCACGAAAGGGGTTGAAATAGGGGAGCTATTCCCCCCCCCGCCAAAGGCGTCTTTCTAGGGCCTTTCCTAGCTGATGCTGAGAGGATTGGGTTCTAGTCATGTGGTGATGGGCTGGTCTATCAGAGTGAGAACTGAGCGATCTCTGCCATACCCATAGCTTACTCTGACTTCCTTTTACTTATATATTTTCTAGATCTCAAGTGGCGTCTCACGGCGTCTCTTCCGTGGATTGACCTCAACATCACTTATTAGGCAAACTATACAAGACAAAACTCAAAGGAGTCACAAGACTGCTATTCCAAGAAAAATTCAATTCTGGCAACATTTCTTGTCACTTATATTTTGTTTTCACAAATTAAACTAGAGGTAGATATATTGTAGGGAGATTATCTTTTTATTTTTGTATTGTTTATTTTTTTAGCGACGCTACCAGACCGGAATTGATAAAAAAAAAATGCTGGGAAAAGAATGTGAGAGTCCCATCCCAGTGAATGATGGGCAACATTACCTACCATTACCATATCAACAATAAAATAATCCCTAAGACTCATACTTACTCCTGTCCCTTTTCTTTCTCTTCCTCATCCAGGTATGAGAACTCCCGCCAGGAGTCAAAGTCGTACTAGAAACCGTAGAATCTGTCAACCTGTCAGATAGAGAGCATACGGATAATTTTAACATTTACACCTGTAGCAAATAAGAATTTATTGCAACATATTATACTGTATTTCAAGAACCGGAGCAAGCAGGGAATTCAACTTCAACTTAAGTTAATACAGATAATACTAATGGCAATAATGTAATACCTAATGTTACCAGTCATAATAAATAAAAATATAATTTACTTGTACCAAAATATCAATCCTTGAATTTATATTATAATGTAAAACTTGCAAAATAAACAAACCAAAACTGGGACGATACAAGAAAAATGCAAAAGAACTACAGTAATCAAAATCGCTATGTGGAAATAACGCTTAATAAAATAAAAGAACACTTGAAAATTCCTAACTAAAAAGGTGTATAAAGGGTAAGAGCTCCCAACCTTCTGCTTGATGTCGTCGTGCTTGCCGAGGCCGGGGCAGTGCTTACGGGTCGACCACCGGGAATTACGCTCAAGCACTGGACCAAACACCTGCGGGGATGAGGGTAAGTTAGAATCTAGTATTAACCCCTACTGTACCGACGACGTCTTTTTCCTTATATTCTGACAACTATTAGACAATTTTATTCAGCTTAGGAAGGACATCTACCAATTAAAATGCTACAGACTATCTCGATACATCCTTTTAGCTATCATATGTCCTTCCTAAGCTTCACAAAATCGTCTAAATGCAGCTGAAAATTCAATCAAATACACGTCACCGGTACTGGACGGGTTAAACATGGGTAAGGCATGAAAAAACCATGAAGACATAAAACATCTGTCCTTTACAACGTTCAACCCAACCAACTAACTATAAAGAAGCTAGCCATCTATTTGTTTCACTTCTTCCCAAATCAACTGATTCACTGAAAAGCTAGCTTTATTCTGGCTGCTGACTGTGGACACGTACTGTAGTCATTAAACTCCAGGTCGACACTGTTCCACACACGTCTCCGAGGATCTCTTATTTATGCCTTGGTGATATAGATGGAGCAGTTTTCTTCTCATTTAAATCAACCAATGAACAGTGAAAAAGATAGCCCAGTCTTTACATACAGGTATATCTAAAACTAACTGTCTAATCAAAGAAAAGCCAGCCATCGTTCTATTACACTGTACCAACTAACCAAAAAGATACATGCAATACTCGCCAATAATTTCACACCATCCCAAATTACACTCATGAAGAAGAAGTTAGCTTTATTCTGACTGCTGTCTGCAGGAACATCGTCATTACACTCTGCATCGACACTCTCCCAGGCGCGTCTCTTGGATGTCTCTTCAAGATCTCGTAGGCGTTGGAGATGTAGATGGAGTAGTTTATGTCTTCCCATTTAAACAGACCAACTTATAATGAAGAGTCTTCTTTCTACATCGTTCTAACTAACCAACTAACCAGGAACAAGTTAGCTGTAACCCAGTCTTTTCTCCACATTGTTCAAACCAACCAACCAACTAACTGTTGAGACTTTAGAACCCCTGTGGTTTTTCAAATTTCAATCAACAACCTGCTTTCTTTCACATCGTTAAAATCAATCAAGTAGAGAAGTAGTTAGCCACGTCTGTTCACATATACTCATCAACCAACTAATCAAAATGGAGTTGGCGCAGTTTCTCCCCAAACATACCAATTGACCAACTCACTGTGAAGAAGTTGGCCTTATTCGGACTGCTAACTGCAGGCACATCGTCATCAAACTCTGGGTCGACACTGTCCCAGGCGCGTCTCTTGGAGGTCTCCCCAAGGATCTCGTAGGCCTTGGTGATGCAGGTGAAGTACTGTAGTCATCGTCTTCCCGGATCTCCTCTCCCGCCGCCCGCCGCTTGTCGGGGTGGTGACACAGCACTTTCATACGGTCTGGTCATGGAAACAAGAATATGAATCTATGTAAGTACAGTATGTATGTACCGTATGTATTATTAAGCGTTATTTCCACATAGCCATTTTAATTAGTTCCTTTGCGTTTATCTTGTGTCGTCCCAGTTTTGGTTTGTTAATTTTGCAAGTATATACTCAGGCACATACCCACAAGCTGGGGATGGCCGACTCAAGACAGAGCCAGAATAGGGACAACACAAAAACAAAAATAAAAAAACTCGAACACATCTAGGTCACCCAGGAGAAGACCCAGAGACTATAATAAAAGATAAATATACTATCTATCGATTACTTGACGCTTTGATCCTTGAGGGGGTGGCCACAAATGAATAGCTTCCATGTTCCTCAGTCAACTGTCAGCCGGCACCCCTCCTCTTACCCAAGAACACTTCCACTCACATGCCTCTCAACTCCATCCTTCAACCTCACTCTCGGTCTCCCTCTATGACCATCCACCTTACATTCATATACCATACTCTTTTAGTCATTCTCTCACTCACTACACTAATTACATTGATATTTTTGTAACCAACCATTTTTACTTCTAAACTGAATTAAATAAATCAACAAATACACGTGGCACTCCAAGGACTCGAACCTAGGATACTCACACCGAAATTCCGCGCATTTATGCATTACTATTATCAACTACTGTACAGTAAAAATATATACAAAATGTCTTATGTGGCACTCCAAGGACTCGAACCTAGGATACTCACACCGAAATTCTGCGCATTTTTGCATTACTATTATCAACTACAGTAAAAATATATACAAAATGTCTTATGTGAGAAAAGTTTTGAATAGGCCTAACTAATGTGAAGTAATGGTCTGGCACTCACAAGCTTTCTTAAATTAATGTCGTCGTCGGAGGCCTTGTAGCGGTACTTCTTGAGGCCCAGCACGGCATAGTGATCTTGGTCCTGGAACAAGATATACAAAGTTAGTGTTGGTGGTGTAATGGTTTAGGTGCTTATGTTCTGGGTGTGGTGTCCCGAGTTCAAATCCCGGGAGAACCATATGCTTTGATTAGTTTATTCAAGTACATTGGGGTTTGTAATTGATGATTAATGTTAAGAACGGGGTGTTACTTATTACTACAATTAACCCAGTCATAACCGGTCACATCTTTTTATTATATTCTAGCAACTGTTAGACAATTTTATTAAGGTTAGGAAGGATGTCTATCAATTAAAAGGCTACAAACTATCTTAATTAATCCTTTTGGCTACCACATAGCCTTCCTAAGCTTCATGAAATTGTCTAAATGTAGCTGAAATAAATAAAAAAAGTCATCACCGGTACAGAAAAAGGCTAACTCTCTCGCGCAAACAGATACGATTTGAGTCAAATGGAGGTTTAGTCTAAAGTGTACACAGATGCAAATTGAGTCCAAATAAGTTAGAAACTGTGTGAACAAAACTAAGGACGCAATCTGCCTCCAAATAAGTTAGAAACTGTGTGAACAAAACTAAGGATGCAATCTGCCTCCAATTTTCACTATAAAAGGCGATGGATGTCAAGAAATTAGGAAAACTACTAACTACTGTAGTGGCAACGCAGCATGAAGTTTTGACACGCTGAGAGAAAATCAATACCGAGTTGAATTTTCAGTGTGTGGTGAGCAGTGAAGCGGGCAAGTATGCTGCGCTGGCTTAAACATGGACGATAAGTGCGTCTGGACAACTAGCTGTGACTGGTAAACTACTGTATAAGTAAAATCCATTATGATGATGTGTGTTTGTGTTATACAGTACAAGTGATTTTTTTCCGTATACCTATATACGGTATATATATACTGTATATACTGTATATAGTGTATATATATATACAGTATATATACAGGTATATATATATGTATATATATATATATATATATATATATATATATATATATATATACTGTATTGTATATACCGTATATATTAAGTACAGTACATACTGTGATTCCTTCTCCAGTCATTAGCCAGTGTATGATATTTATAATCCAACTAAAATTGAATACGTATCCCCCAAACTAACCTTCCAGTCGGCCGGGTTGAGCGAACGGAGGTACTGAATGTCGTCCATGATCTCCACCTCCGGCTCCTCCTCTATATTGCTCTCCTCGGAACCACTGTCGCCGGCGGAAGACACCAGGTGGCCTCGCAGTCTTCGGGCCTCATACGCATGGCTCTACTTCCACCTGTATCAGCGCTGCCAAAATAAAGAAGGGTTATACAGGTCTATACAGTATTCTAAAACACAGTACCGTGAAATGACCTAGCTTCGGACGGGGGCTATACTTCGGACATTTCTGGATAAAAGTATGTAAGCTACAGTTATGGAAAAATGACTCTGCATTATGGAAGAACACCGCATACATATTTGTTTTTCCATAACATCATGTATTTATCCCATAACTGTAGTTCATTGTATATTTTTTCTAGAGTGTCCGAAGTTATCTCCCCCTCCGAAGTTATGTCATGTTACCGATACTGTATTCTAATGCACCCTTATTACTTAAATGAGTTGGTTATATTTGTGAGATTTTTTTTTTTTTATTATGTGTATGAAGGAGTCATGAAAGAAATACTATCAAGAGCAGTGGATGTTGGTGTATCGCTGAAAAGGGTGGGAAATGAGTGGAAGCTACCTATACTGCTGTTTGCGGATGATACAGTTTTGATGAGTGATAATGAATGGGAGTTGCAGGGTCTGGTAAATGAGTTTGGAACAGTGTGCGAAAAATGGAATTTGAAGGTAAATGAGGGGAAGAGCAAGGTTATGGTCTTCGAAAGGGGTGAAGTCACAGAGTGTGAGGTGAAGCTGAACGGTCAGACTATGGAGATCGTCAACTCTTTTAAGTATCTGGGCAGTGTGTTGAGTAAAGATGGGACTATGGATGAAGAAGTGCGGGAGAGGGCACAACAGGGGAAGAGGGTTGTAGGAACGCTGAAAGCAGTAACAAGAAATAGGGTGGTTAGTATGGAAGTGAAGAAGTCCTTGCATGACAGTGCGGCAATCCCGACACTGACTTACGGAAGCGAAGCATGGACGTTGGTTGAGAGACTCAGACCAAGAGTGAGAGCAGTGGAAATGAATTACTTAAGAAGTGAGTGCGGAGTTACATGGAGGGATAGACAGACTAATAAAGAAGTAAGAAGGAGGTGTGGTGTGGAGGTAGATGTGCTGGAAAGTGTGAAAAGGAACAACTTGAGATGGTTCGGCCATATGGAACATATGGAAAGCGAGAGAATGACTAAGAGGGTGTACGAGAGTGAGGTGGAGGGACAGAGAGGGAGAGGTAGACCGAAGGAGAGGCGGAAGGATGGAGTGAGGAAGTATATGAACGAAGGCGGTGCTGGTTGGGGGGAGGGGCGTCGACTGACTGGGGACAGAGGTGCATGGGGGCGGTTCGTTCGTGGGCACCCCTTCGGGGATCACGGCATCAGGCAATAGATAGGAGACAAAAGGCAGGTTGCCTGTCACGAGTGTCTCCCCCAGAGTCAAAAGAGTGACAGAGAGCCAAATTCAAGAAACGTTGAGGTCAAAGTGCTTGGACACACAAAGTTTAAAGCAGTTTAACTTATAGGATGAAGGAAAGATTGATTGAGGGAGAGAGTTCCAGAGTTCACTAGTTGAGTAGAAGAAAAACTGAGAAAATTTTGCCAATTTTTGGATTGGAGAGTTCGACAGAATAGGAGTGGGACTGTGTTGAAAGATGGGTGCCTCACACTCGCCGCAAGGGAGGGGATTTTAACTGAGAGAGCTCTGAAGAACACTGGTTGTTGTAATAGCGATATAAGAGTGAAAGAGATCCAACATTGCGGAGTGTAGAACGAGATTGTAGGGAACTAGTAAGAGGAAGTGAGTTGATGAGGCGAAATGCTTTTGACTCTACTCTTTCGAGGAGTGCGGTATGGGTGGAACCTCCCCACACATGCGAACAATACCAGTACTTGATACATGGGCGTAGTGCCCAAATACATACATACATACATACATACATAAAATGTTAAGACCGAGTGCTCCACACATACGTGAAGTTTCAGTCTCTTGTCCTAATGGCGGCGTTCCAGGCAGCCCTGTTAACCCTCCAGCCCCGGCTACGCATTACATAAATATTCCCCAAAACCCGGGTGTTTTGGCCGAAAAACGTCTAGGCTAGGCTACCGTATATTTGTTATTCTGACTACTTCCTGCATTCCCACGCATCCCTAAGCGTAGCTGTGTTATTTACCTGTAGAATGGCGTTAAGTAGAGCTCTCTAAGTCAACTGGTTGAGTTGTGATGATGATTTCATTGGAGATAACTTTATGGCAAAAACAGCCACTTTACACTACTTTTCGATACTTAACAACAACATACAGGCACACACGAACAAGCGACGCTCTCCTTCTTGTGGCCGGAGATGCGGGGCGTCGGTCCAGCCGGCTGTTGTTTACATGCGTCGGACCGACGCCTCGCACACCAAGCTCACAGGCTTTGAGCTCATGGGTGTTTAAGAGCCCTTCCGGGCAGCTCGTGTATGCTTTTTTATGGGCGTTCAAGAGCCCTTCCGGGAACAGAGGGAAGGGCTGCTTCACTAGTCAAGTTTTTAGATTCAAGATCGGCACGTATAGTCCGATCCTAGGTCTTCTTCAGTCCACCCCATGGTGCAGCTCCCTCCACAATCACAGACCTGCATCTTTTCACCCAATTTTGTTGCCTGGCCAAACAGCCCCAAGGCCCCGAGCAAGGCCAAGGCCATAACCGTGTGCCCCCACAGAACCCTCCCTGCCGACCACAATAAAGCCTGGGTGACCGAAGCCACTCCATGGCGGGGAGCTGAGGAGGGTGCGGAAATGCCCGGGAAACCAAAGCCCCACCCAGGGCCCTGTGCCCCTCAGCAATTATGAAGAGAAAGTTGAGGGGCAAAGGAAAAATGTGACGCTTTGGCTTCCAATCTTGGTAGATTGTTCATCCACGTGCCCATACCATCCCAGTCTACTTGTACGCATCTCGTCGCTAATACTCTTTAACCTATATCTAAGCATCTCCTCAGCTCATCATTTGTTATTCTATCCTGCAGTTTGGCCCCACACATCCATCTCACCATTCTCATCTCATTGAGAACAAGAAGCTGTGCGGAGATGAAGAACCCACATCTAACTTTTGGGGAGCTGTTTTAGCAAGAGTGGTAATAGTATCTTTCCAAGAAAGGTTGGATGAAAAAGATACACCAAGAATATTGAGAGAAGATGAAGGGTTGATTTGTGTAGTGTATAAGAGTAATTGATAGTCTTGTAGAGGATTGCGATGGGTTGATATAGGGAGAAATGGGTCTTGGAAGCATTGAAAGTGACTAGGTTTTCTCTGCCCCAATCAGAAATAATTGATAGATCAGAAGATAGGCGTTCTATGGCCTCGTCACATGACTTTTGGAGTGATTGCATACTGTACTGTACTGGGTTGTTGTGAAAAGGTAGTTAAATAGTGTAAGGTAGAGTCATCAGCATATGACTGAATGGGACTAGATGTACAGTTGAGGAGATCATTAATTAATATTAGATAGAGAACTGGAGACAGGACAGAACCCTGAGGAACACCAGAGTTGATAGGTTGAGGAAGTGAGCAATGGCCGTCTACAACTGCAGCTATGGAACGGTCAGAAAGGAAATTTGAGACAAAGGGACTTGCACCCTGATTTTCCGTGTTTTTTCACAAGATTTTTAGAAATTACTATTGTCATTGTTTAAGTTATAACTTCACCGTGGGAGAAACATTACATAACCCCATTGCTCCAAGAATATGCAGACCCCTCTCCCAATAGTGGGGAGGACTATGAAGATCTATGAAATGTGGGGTTAAATCATATACTGTACAGTATACTGTACCGTAGTAATATATGAATAAATAACCTAACCTAACCTAGTGTTCTAAGGGCCACACCCCGCTGATTAAGCGAACCCAACCAACATAACCTTATCTTATTCAGATACTGTCACTACAGGTCTCCCTCACTATCCGATGCCCTAATTTACGATATTATTATAAGTTCTTAGGCGTTTGTGTTTGGGTTATGGCTGGTCCGAGAACGTATCCCCATTTACCCCAATAATTTTTGGGTTCGTTATACAATTTTTCTCTTTAGGATCGGGATTTTAGGAACGTAACCCAATCGTAAATCGAGGGAGACCTGCACTCATTTCACTGCCACATGTACTGCACTTGGGTGATGGCAATAGGAGTTTATGGAGTTTAACTATTGTTATACCACATTTTGTTTTTTATTTGAAGATAAATATGGAATCTATATGCTCTAAAGATTATATGAAAATTTATTTTAACCCTTGGCAAAACCTAATAAAGATTTACGGCACTGAAAAGTCTTTTTGGTAAAAAAAGGTTGCCAATACTCTACTACAGATGGCACCGATTTGTATACTCGCCACTAGGAACACTTACTACCTGATAGGTAATAGTTAGTATTGTATCCCACATACTGGGTACTATTAACACACACTAAGTGTTAGATGAGGGTTAGTCTTGTATCCCATGTACTGGGTACTATGAACACATACTAGGTGTTAGGTAAGGGTTAGTCTTGTAGCCCATGTACTAGGTCTAGGTTAGGATACCGTAGGTTGTTTGGTTAGGTTAATGACAAGGGATCGGGTAGTAGGTAAGGAATAAGCTAGGTACTAGGAACACTTACTACCTGGTAGGTAAGGGTTAGTATAAGTTTGCCAAAAAACAGGCGAAAATACGCGGGAAATTACCTCCATTCCCATCATCATATCTCGGCAACCACTTGTCGTAGCGATGTCAACTCAATGCCAGTCTACAGACGAAGGTTGGTTCTACACTATGCAAGTTAGTTGACTGCTCTAGGTGGTCTCAATCAGTAGATATCGAATTATGAAGATAGCCATATTTCAGGAATACCCCCGGACACGACGATCGCCTCATATGAAGGCCCCCGGATCCGGAGGGTTAAGATCATAGAAAGAACAATACGAGCTAAGATGGTCAGCTACCTGGAAGACAACGAGGCATTCAACGAGGGTCAACATAGCTTTAGACAAGGCCGCTCCTGCCTTTCACAACTACTATCACACTACGACAAAATCCTACAGGATATCCAAGACGGAGAAAATGTTGACGTCATATACCTAGATTTCGCCAAAGCTTATGACAAGGTGGACCATGGGATTCTTCTTCATAAACTCAAATAACTTGGAATAGGTGGAGATCTTGGAAGATGGCTCCACAGTTTCATCACCAACAGAAAGCAGAGTCACGGTTCAAGGAAGCCTACGCATGAACTTTTTGTATAATGATAACAGAAACGGTAGCATTCAAGGAGACTACTGCAGGACTCTTCTTCTTCTTCTTCTTACCGGGTATAGGCTATAAAAACATAAGAAAATGGGAGTCTGCAAAAAGCCGATCGGCCCATACAAGGCAGATCCCTGTCACACCCAACCCCAATTACAAGGCCCAATTATAGACCCATCTCACTAATACCTTGAGCACTGACCCCACCAAAACGGTCAGAGATTAACACAAGATTACGGGGGTCTGCTGAGCGCCGATTGGCCCACACCTGGTAGATCCCCCTCACACCCAACCCATCTCGTCCATATGCCTATCTAATTTTATCTTAAAGCTCCCTATCGTTCTTGATCCCACTATATCACTTGGTAGCCTATTCCACCCATCTACAACTCTGTTACCAAACCAATATTTGCCTATATCTTTTCTGAAACAAAATTTATCTAATTTGAAACCATTTGTACGAGTTATTTCGCTATCACTGAGCTTTAGTACATTTTTCATGTCTCCTTTATTAATTCCACTAACCCACTTGAATACCTCTATCATGTCACCTCTAACTCTGCGTCTCTCTAACGAATGTAAGCCTAATTTCTTCAACCTTTCTTCACACGGAAGATTTCTTAATATTATGGATCATTTTTGTCATTCTACGTTGTACTCTCTCCAATGAATCTATGTCCATTCTGTAATAAGGACACCAAAATTGAACAGCATAATCCATATGGGGTCTCACTAATGACAAGTAAAGTTTTAAGATAACATCAGCAGTTCTGTTACTCACACTCCTAGATATGAACCCCAGAATCCTGTTTGCCTGGTTACGAACGCTTATACATTGTTTTCTAGGCTTCAAATCATTGCTAACAAACACACCTAGATCTTTCTCACAGTCTGAGTTTTCTAATTCCATATTAGCTAGTTTATATTTAAAATTTGTATGCATCTTCTCTATCTTTAATACCTTGCATTTGTCAATGTTAAACTTCATCTGCCATTTTACTGACCATTCGTGTAAGATATCTAGATCCCTTTGCAGACACTCTATATCTCTAACTGAATCAATGGTGTTTACCTGGTGTTTACTACCCTATACCCCTTTGAAAGGAGATTAGCCTAACCTAGTATTATAGGTGAGGGCTGCTGCCCCCACATCCCCGCTTTGACTTAGATTTTTGGTGTATTTGTCTGTGAAGTGGGTATTTTTCAATTTGTTGATAACGAAAATCCTCCATGCGGACTATATGGAGATAAATATGGCGAATCTATTGGTGCCTATTTTCCCTAATAAATTGTTTCTCATAACGTCGCACTAGTGTCCTTGAATATTATCACAGAAACTCCCCCAATTTTTTTTTTTTTTTTTTTTTTCTAGGCTGTATTCCAACTAGCCTATTCCCTCTCGGGCATGGGCTGATAGCCTTTACACTCTACCGCTGAACACGGTGAGGCCCATGAGGTCTTGCTCCAGTCTAGGGAGTGAGACATGCAAAGCTTCACGGCTCGAAGCAACTCTATCTCTGAAGCCGCCTTGCCTCCGTGCTTCACAGTCTAGCCTAGCCTAAAAAAAAAAAAAAAAAAAAAAAAAAAAAAAGTGGCCAGAGCCTAAATTGACACAATTTTGTTCTCCATATTTTCCATCTAGATTGCAGGAAATGCTGTTTTAGACACCTACAGTAAATTCTAAAAAAAAAATTGGGGGGGCATGCCCCCGGAGCCCCCTAGAGCTCGCCTCTCCGTCGTGCTATAGGCCTAATGATAAAAAAATAATAAACCATAGGCTAATGATAACACAATTCATATTTTGTGGATTGACACCCTGATTCTGATTAGGAGTAGGCCTAGTGGGCGTACCACTACCGACATACAGCATAAATCATCTAGGCCTATAAAACATTAACCTAACCTAGTTGTTGTTGTTGTTGTTGTTCCCCAAGCTGCCTGGCCCAACAGCCCCAAGGCCCCGAGCAGGCCAAGGCCACAACCGTGCGCCTCCACAGAACCCCCACTGCCGACTACTGTTACCTACAACAAAGCCCGGGCGACCGAAGCCACTCCATGGCGGGGAGCTGAGGAGGGTGCGGAAACGCCCAGGAAACCAAAGCCCCACCCAGGGCTCTGTGCCCCTCAGCAATTATGAAGAGAAAGTTGAGGGGCAAGGAAAAAATGTGACGCTTTGGCTTCCAATCTAGGTAGACTGGGAGGTCAATCCACGGAAGAGACGCCGTCACTTGAGATCTAGAAAATATAAAAGTAGCCTAAAAGGAACAGTCAGAGTAAGCTATGGGTATGGCAGAGATCGTTCAGACTCAGGATGTCAAACGACGCTGTTTTTTTGAGTGATAACGCAAATGAACTTTTTGTATAATGATAACAGAAACTCCCCCAACCATTTTTTGTTTTGTTTTTGGTAGCCTATTAATGTTACAGAACACAACTTCACAAGAATTTGGAGTGCCTAATTGCCAGTGATTGGGTATTGTATTGGAATAATATGGAATTAAGGGTGTCCACAGTCCAAGACAGCATTAATTCAAATTCAATAGTGCAAACTGTACTAACTGTACACACTGATATTTGTTATTGATAAATACGCTCAATGTATTTCTATGAAAACATTCCACACTGATATTTGGTATTGATAAATACGCTCAATGTAATGAATCGCGCCTTCGGCGCTCGCTGCTCCGTCGCGCTATAATGATAACAAAATGATAAACCATAATGATAACACAATTCATATTTTGTGAATTGACACCCTGCGCTCAGTTCTCACTCTGATAGACCAGCCCATCACCAGTAGTTGCAAACTACCTAACCTAGTACTACATGAATACTAGGTTAGGTTAGGTTAGGTTGTTTGGTTAGGTTAATGTTTTATAGATGAGTTATGCTGTATGTTGGTAGTGGTACTGGTACGCCCACTACTCCTAGCCTAATCTTACCAAAATCAAATCCCTGATCCATCACAGCTTTGCATACAATGGAACTAGAGTGTTCAACTGAATCAACTGTATACCAGCCCCTCTCAGGAACATGACCGGGGTGTCTCACGACAGTGACGACACCTTCAAAAAACATTTGGACATGTGGTTGGCCAAAATACCGGACCGGCCACCAACACCAGGATACCCCAGCGCCAACTCCAACCGACTTCTGGACTGGAGCGTGGAAGAAAGGGAGCCTCCCTTTCTTCCACGCTCCAGTCCTAGGGAGCTGCCTGGTCGCAGTGGAGCCCCAGCTCAACTGTGTCGCTAACGGACGGAATACTACGAAGTGTATGTCCACCGCTAAGCCTAAGGCCTAGGCTACCCATTTCTCAAACTATGGACATACAAACTACAGGTTCGAGCCTCTTCTAGATAACCGCCCATAGGTAGCCATTAGCCTACTGAGATTAAGGATTATCAAACTTGTTCCAGAACTCTCAAAACAAAAATAAAATGTGGCCCTAACAATTACGAAATTTACAAAAGGGATTCTTGTTGAAATGGCCGCCTATAAGCTACTTACGTGAGACGGTGAGAGACGCCTCTTGATGATCACAGTCACACTAGAATCCTCGGTGTCCATGTCTGCAGTCATAATTCCTCGAAATTTGAAACTAAAGGCTAAATATTACTAAATTTCGGCTGCAAACCCTTCTTCTTCTTCTTATTGTTTAAATGTGCAGTTTGCTTGGAGGGTTGTGGTGTCTCCAGATTACTGCACAAGCATTTTAGGAGGGGTGAAAAGAACAATTGTTAGTATAATAGGGGTTAGGAGAGATAGTAAAGGTGGATTTTATACTACTGTACTGTATATGAGGGGTAAGTTTGTCGTTGTCTTTTGAGGTCAGGGTGATTTAAGTCTAGGTGAGGGTGAGGTCAGAGATGATGATGATCAGTTGCAGTACAGTACAGTACTGTACTGCTCTATGTGTACTGTGTGATTCAAGTCAAGGTGAGGGTGAGGTCAGAGATGATGATGATGATCAGTGGTGGTATAGTACAGATTCAGTTGGATGGTAATTTTATATGCTTGTGATTTTGTTTGTTGTTCTGATGTAGGTTCCTAGGGCTGATGCGATGACATGTTTACTGTGCTGTGGTAGGTCTCCTCCACCTAGGATATGCTTGATGTTGAATGTTCCTCCTTGTTGGGTTACTACACTTCTGAGGTGGGTGCGGGCACCGTAATGTCTGTGGCAGTGGAGTAGATAATGCTCCACTGTCTCAGGTGTGAGGCAGTACGGGCAATTTTCATTTGCTTGCAGTCCCATCCTGTACATATGCCCTCCCAGTCTGGTGTGTCCTGTTCTGAGGCGGAGAGCCGCGGTGTTTAAGGCTTTGTTCTTGTAGATGGAGTGTTTCCACACTGACCACTCTGACTTGATGTTACTGTATTGTGTGCCAGCTATGGTTATTTTCCACTCTTCCTTGAAGTCTTGGAGGACGTCTTCTCTGAGGATGTTTGTCCGGTCGGTTGTGGTGTAGGGTATGACTGTTGTTAGGTGGAAGGAGTGCATCCCTTTGGCTAGTCCATCCACTATTTCATTATGGAGGATGTCAATGTGGCTGGGTACCCATTGGAGGGATATTGTATATCCTTGAGAGTGGAGGGTGGTGAGGAGTTGGATCATAGGGTATACTATTTCCTTGTTTGTCTTGGTGTTATAGTTGATGGCTTGTATGGCACTTTTGGAGTCACAGCAAATGGTGTAGGCACTTACTGGGAGGGTGTTGATGATCTCAAGTGCACGGAGGAGTCCATAGAGCTCTGCTGTAAACACTGTGGTTTGTTTGGGTAGCTTCCATCCCATGGTAAGGTGAAATTTTGGGATCCATAATGCTGAAGACACAGATTTGCTGTTGTTATTACTGGTACTGATGCGTGATCCATCTGTGTATACGTGGGTGGAATTTTGGTGCTGGGTGTGGAGGACTTCGAGGAACTCTTGCTTGAGGTCAGCCGAGTTGTTTTTCTTGGTTGTTGAGTTGATGAGGTCTGTCTGGACTGTGGGTGGGATGTATTCCCATGGTGGGACTGGTGGTACCATGGGGGTTGAGTGGCAACCAAGGAATATGCGTGATTTTCTATGTATAATTTGCCCTACGCGCTCTCGGAAGGGTGCTTTATGGATGGGAGCTCCTTGAGGCTGTACTGGTACATTGCGGAGAGATGCAGAGAATGGGTGGGAAGGTGGGGCAGCATAGATTTTTGAGAAGTAGGTGGCACACTGTATATCCCTTCTGGTGTGGAGTGGGATTAGATTTGCTTCACACTGAAGGCTGGCCACCGGGGTTGATTTAAGGGCCCCCATTATGATCCTCATTGCTGAATTCTGTACCACCTCCAGTTTATGAAGATGGGTCGGTGCGGCTGAGGCGAATGCTTGGGCACAGTAGTCAAGTTTACTTCTGATGTATGCTATGTAGAATGTTCGGAGGGTTGTGGCGTCTGCACCCCATGTTGTGCCTGCGATTGCTTTCATGATGTTTCATGATGTTTCAGTTCCCCTTACCCCCAGGGGGTAAGGGGGCTTTCATCTAATGGTGGAGGAAAAAAAGAATATGCCTCACGCATCCTACTGCGTGTCGTACAAGGCGACTAATAGGGGGGATGGCGATAGACTTGTGGACCAACAGCCATTACTAGACAATAAAGTCTTTATCTCAGCACTGTCTTGGTATGGCACTGCCGAGGCTGGTGGGGTGCGGATAGGTGCCACAGGGGACTGAGTCTTACCTGGACGCCGTTTGGCACCACACCTGTGTCGGCAACAGTGTTTGCATGATGGAGCAGTGTTGGGGCAGGACTTTATTGTTCTATAGTCCAATTGCCTAATATACAGTAGAGTCTTGTTATGGTGCTGTCTTGTTGTAACACTGTTAAGGCTGGTGTGGTTGCAGATTCTGCAGGTGCAAGTGCTGCAGGGGAACTCTGTTGAGTCTTGCTGAGGCACGGTTAGCACTATACCAACATCAGCCACAGTGATGACTTGATGAGGCAGTGCTGTGGCAGGACTTTATTGTACTACAGTACACTCCAACTACTGAAAGGCAACCTCGTCCGAGCCGTTACAATGCATGTAATGGAAACATGACGTTAAACCAATGTATGTATGTATGTATGTATTGTATATCAGGTAGTCTATGTGGTCTTTCCAAGTGAGGAGTGGAGCATCAAAAATTACTCTGAGATATCTGTGGCTCTGTGTAGGAAGCAAATCTTCTCCATTAAGCGTGAATCTTGGAGGTCTGTAGTTTTTCTTTCTCGTGAAGATCTGGTATAGCGATTTGGTTGGGTTGATACTTAGTTTTGATTCATTAGTCCAGTTCCCTAGGATGTTGAGGGCGTCCTGAATCCTTTGTTCGGCTATTTGGGGATTATGGTCTGAGGCGTATATTGTTATGTCGTCGGCGTATTGTATTGTTTTTGCTGGGTTTATGTTTGGCATGTCCGACAGGTACGCGTCGAATAAGGGGGGGCTGAGTGAGGATCCTTGTGGTAATCCTTTTTTTGTTGTTATGGTCTTAGACATCTGGCCTTGGATGAATACTTGGTTTGTTCTGTTGGAGAGGGAAGACTTTAACCATTGCAGCATGTGTCCTTTTATTCCCATTCTGGATAGTTTCAGCAGTAAGAGATCGTGGGGAACGGTGTCGAAAGCAGAGGAGAGATCTAAATATACTACGATACAGGTCTTTTGGCTTGAAAGGGCTGATAGTATTACCTGTTCCAGGTTAAGTACCTGGTCTAATGTAGAACAGGTAGGTCTGAAGCCGGCTTGTGAGGAGGGGATGAGGTTATTGTTTTCAAGGTGCCAGGAGAGTCTTGTCTGGACCATTCTTTCTGCCAGCTTGCTTATGCTAGGCAGGAGGCTGATTGGTCGGTTGATGATGACAGGCAGGGGTCCTTTCCTGGTTTAATGAAGGGCAGGATGATACCGTTTTTCCAGTCCTTGGGGACGTTGCCTTGTGTCCATGTTGTGTTGATAAGGTGAAGCAGTTGGGTGTGCATTGTTGGTGGTAGGTATTTGATAAACTCGTATGGTATGCGGTCATGTCCTGCTGTTTTGCCTGTTGGGAGGTGGGCTATTGCGGTTTGCATTTCAGAAGTGGTGAAGGGCTTGTTCATTTGTGTAGGACGATGTATAGCTATGGTGATCTCATTACTGATCCTGTTGGCTTCTTCTTGGTCATCTGGGGGTTCCTGGTGTTGGTTATTTTGTATGTGGGTAGCTATTGCATCGGCTCTGTCTTTGGGTAAAAGGCACATCTCTCCATCTATTGTGAAGGGGAATGATGGGAAGGAGGGTCGTCCTGTGATGCTGCGGAATCTATTCCAGACTTCTGAAATTGGGGTGTCATGGTTTATGTTGCTACAGTATTCTCTCCAGGAGGATTTGCAGGTTGATCAGATTGTTTTTGTGGCAAAAGCTGTAGTTTTTTTAACTTGGATCCAATTCAGCAGTGATTTAGACCTTCGTTGTTTTTGGATAGCCCTTCTTCGTGTCGCTACAGCTCTGGAGCATTCCTCGGTCCACCAGGGTCTCAGAATTTTGTTGGATGGGAGTCCTGACGTGAGTTTGAAGTGTTGTGAGGCTGCTGTATCTATTGCTTCGGTCATTTTTGTATGCATGACGTTGGGGTCTGTATGGTTGCCATCTGGATTTTGTACAGTATTTTCCCAGGTCTTCCAGTTGAACTTTGGGGGGATACGCCATTTGGGTAGGGTAATGGGGTATATAGGTGGGCTGAAGTTTGTGAAGTTTGTGAAATGTGTAGGGGCCGGTGGTCCGTGCCCAGGTCTGGCCCTACTTTGGATCTTACCTCTGGGGAAAGGATTCCCGAGCCAAGGCATATGTCGATGGTGGAGCTGTAGTTCGTTTGTAGGTTGAAGTATGTTGGGATGAAAGGTTCTGATAGTAGGCTATAGTTGCTGTTTTGGATGTAGCTAAATATGTCGTTCCCTGCTGTATTGGCTGTGCCTCTGCTCCAGGAGGGGTGGTTGGCATTTAGGTCGCCTATCACCATGAAGGGTGTGGGTACTTGTTGGATATAATGAGTCAACTCCTGATGTGATATAGAACCCCCTGGATTATATGTTCCAATGATGGATAGTTGTTTTATTATATGGGAATGAGACAGCTAGGATTTCTAGTGTTCCATTAGGGAATGGCCTGAGTTTTATTTCTTTTGCGGAGAGTTCGTGTTTGGTTAGCAGCAAGATTCCTCCTCCTGGTCTCCCTACTCTGTCTTTCCTTATGCTGATGTAGGGTTTAAGGTTGGGTTTATACTTGTCACTTAGCCAGGTTTCTGTTATAATTGCTACATGTGGGGATTTTGTTCTTAAGTAGTTTTTTAGTTCTGACAATGATGTTTTAAGGCACTTGGTGTTCCATGTCATTACTTGGAGGGGAGCCATAGTTACTAACGTTTTTTGTTGGTGTTTCTGAGGTTTCTGTGGCGGTTATCCTGAGGTGGTGATGATGGATGTTTGGTCTGGGTATGGGTGGTGTTGTTTTGGGGTTTTTTGGGTGCTGAAAATCTGCCGTTTTGATGGTGGGGTTTGGTTGGCCTTGGCTTTTACTGTCGCTTGTAATTGTTTGTGTTTTGTTACTTTCATTTAGGCTATTTTCGGTTGGGATGCTCTTGAGTTGGCTGGTATTCCCAGTACTGGTACCAGTATCAGTTATTATTTGTTGTTGTTGTTCCGTGGGCTGTTGCTCTGTTGAGTTGACTTGGGTCATCGTGCACTCTGGTGACTCTGGTGATGGTTGTGGGGTGGGTGAAGCTGTATGGGCTGATGTATTTGGTGCCAGTACTGGTGGTGCTGTGGTATCGGTAGTTGTATCTACCGGTACTGGAGGTGTTGTGCAACTTGTGCTAGTTGCATCTACCGTTACTGGTGGTGTTGTGATAGCTGTAGCTACTGGTGCTGGTGGTGTTGTGGCTGTTGCAGTTGTAGCCTCCAGTATTGATGGTGCTGTGACTGTTGTAGCTACTGGTACTGTAGGTGTTGTGATAGTTGTGGTTGTAGGTGGTGTCGGTGTTGATGATGTTGTTATAGTTATGGCTGTAGTATGTGATGAGTGTGGTAGGGGGGGTTTTGGGCCTGGTGGAGGGACTTGGCAAGGCATTTGTGGGGGGTCTGGTTGTTGTGAGGGTGGCGGTATGGTTATGTTGGTGGAAGATGGTCCACCATCTGTATCAGTGCGATTATTTTTTGTTTGTACAGCATGTTGGAGGTTGCTGATGATGGAGGCCATTATGTGTAGCTGCTCCTCCATTGGCAATGATGTTATGGTGTTAATTATGTGTATGTGCTTGCCTTGGTCTTTGGGGTTGGGTGCTTGTGGCCTAGTGTTTGAGTTGTGTTGTGGGTGGGTGGGAAAGTTTGTTAGATAATTGTGGGATGTCCTAGTTGTGGGGTTCTGATTCTGTAAGACATGGGAGTATGATGTGCTGGGGTGAGGGCTAGGCTTGTTTCCCACTAGCGGACGGTATTCTGGTTGCACGGTTTGCACTGATGCACCTTGTTCCCTTGCTAGTGGTACCGGTACTGATGCAACATGTTCCTGGATTTTATTCGTAGTACTGGCTTCCTGAGGGTTATTTTGGTGTTTTGCCTTTACAAATTCTGGGCAGATGCTTGAGGTGGATGGGTGGTCTCCGCCGCAGTTTGGACATCTGAATTCTGTGCTCGTGCATTCACTGGTTGGATGTAGTTCAGCGCATTTGGCGCAACGGATCGATGTTGCTCAGCAGTTTTTGGTCATGTGGCCCCATCTTTTGCACTTCCTGCAGCTGAGGGGCGGTAGGGTGTAGGGGGTGACAGTGCGCTGGAAAGTGGCAACTTTGATCATTGTGGGGAGGGGGGATCGAGAAGTGATCCGCACTCTTTTTGAGGGGCACAGCTCCCCAGTAGTATAATTTTTATCTGTAAATCTAATGACATTGACTATATTGCTATCTAGGCCTATTTCTGTTTCTAGTAGACTGCTGGTGATTTCCTCTACAGTTATGTAGGTGGGGATGCTTATGATACTGTGGGAAAGTTGCTGGTTATCCCTAGGTAAGGACACTGTAACTTCCCATTGTCCGATGTTGGTGGTTTGTAAAGCATTGTCTATTACTGAGGTGCTAAGTTCAGTGTCAGTGTCCACTGCCAGTATGCCCTTATCTTTGTTTAATCGTACGTTCAGGGCAGTAATGTGGAGATGTTGTTCAATGTTTTTGAAGAACTTGAGGTACTTTGTGTCCTTGGAGAAGAATGCTGCTTCTTTGGGTTTGACTAGTATGGTATGAAAAGTTCGTGAGGGGTACTTACCAGCGATGTTTGGGCTTACCGCTGGGGTTTGTTGTTCACCATGCCGCCTATGTATTTTGGATGATTTTGCGTTATTACGAGAATGGAAGGCACTATCTAACCATTGATCGTTGTCTGTGGGGCAGTCAGAGTTTGTGGGGTCATTTGGGGGGGTTACATGCATGATAGGTGAGGAAGAAGAGGTGTTAGTAACGGGAGAAGCTAGTGGGACCTCCCCTCCAGACGCCATCTTCCGACATCTGTCCTTATAATTCCTATATATGTCCAAAGCGGCGGAAATGCATGATAAGGAATTATAGCTACTGTAAAAAAAAAAAAAAAAAAAAAAAAAAATCTCCCCATATGCGGCACCATAGCTATTACCTAATACTAGGTTAGGTTAGGTTAGGTTAGGTAAGGTTGTTAGGTTAGGCCAATGTCGTTAATGTAATTTATTATCATTATATTACGTCTTTTACCCAGCAATTTCCCTGATCTTCAGACTTCATAGTTGGTCGGGAAGCTAGCCTATGCCTTTACAACGGCGCCTCCTTTTGGAAAAATGTTATTTTAATACCACAAATTTTCCGAGTGTTTTTTATAAAAAAAATTGTTCATTTGCATCAATATATAGTGTTAGTAATTAATTAGAAATCTCGGGAAAACCTATTTTCCCCATTAGGCCTATTGATCGATGTTGAGACACGCCCCCGATAGTGATTTGAAAATACATTAGCCGGTTCAATGTTATTTTAATACCACAAATTTTTTTGATATATTTGAAGATAAATATTGAATCTATATGCTCTAAAGATCATAAGAAAATTTGTTTTAACCCTCGGCAAAACCTAATAAAAAAGTATGGTACTAAAAAAAAAAAAAAATCGTAACAAGGTTGTCAATACGTTACTTTCAGTCATCGATAGCTCTAAAGATCATATGAAAATGTGGTAAACCCTCGGAAAAACCTAATATAAAAGTATGGTACTAAAATTTAATTTTCGTAACAAGGTTGTCAATACGGTACTTTCCCGTTATCAATGTACAATAAAGCTGAAGATTGCAGAGTAAACACCATAGACTTCAATTACTTTCTTCTTTCGTCGTATAATCGACAGCCATTTTTTTTTTTTTTGTATTAAGGGATTAGTACTCAACCAGCGGGGGTGTGGGGGACTGGGGGCGGCAGCCCCCACTCATAATACTAGGTTAGGTTAGGTAAGGTTGTTAGGTTAGGCTAATGTCTTTTCAAATCACTATAGAGGGGCTGTCTCAACATCGATCGATAGGCCTAATGGGGAAAATAGGTTTTCCCGAGATTTCTAATTAATTACAAACACTATATATTGATGCAAATGACCAATTTTTTTTATAAAAAACACTCGGAAAATTTGTGGTATTAAACTAACATTTTTCCCATTAGCCTAACCTAACAACCTTACCTAACCGCCCCCACACCCCCGCTGGTTGAGTACTAATCCCTTGGTAAAAAAAAAAAAAAAATTTGGCTGTTGATTATACGAAGGTGAAAGAAAGTCGATGAAGTCTACGTGTTTACTCTGCAATCTTCAGCTTTGATTGTACATGATAACGGGAAAGTACCGTATTGACAACCTTGTTACGAAACTTAAATGTTAGTACCATACTTTTATATTAGGGTTTTCCGAGGGTTTAACACATTTTCATATGATCTTTAGAGCTATCGATGACTGGAAGTACCGTATTGACAACCTTGTTACGAAAAAGACATTTTAGTACCATACTTTTTATTAAGTTTTGCGAGGGTTAAAACAAATTTCGTATGATCTTTAGAGCATATAGATTCAATATTTATCTTCAAATATACCAAAAAAATTTGTGGTATTAAAATAACATTGAACCCTCCTTTTGTCGCTGTGTAAGTGAAACTAGAATTTTACCAAATTATAAAAACCAAAATAGAACTTACTAAAATCGCTGTCGGTCCAAAAAGTCAGGTTTACCCTTTACTTTTATTGACACTTAGCCTACCCTGTATATACCATAGTAAGCTAAGTAAGCTAAGGATGTATCTATTTTCCAGTCGTAAATTTGCAAAAATGTACAACTTATGTTTGTAGAAATACCTTTTAAAATTATCTACAAAACCTGCCCGAGTTATTTTGTCAAATATTTTTGAATAAGAGACGAGGACTTTTTTGCAAATTTTTAGGCATCTATTCATCTCAGCAAGATCGACACCAAACTGATTGGGCGTGAAAGATATAATTTTATTTTTCATACCATCAATACCAATAGTGTTCACATTGCTTGGTAAATCATCGTCAGATATTATATAAAAATCACCTGTGTAGGTGAACGTAGGCTTATGGGTATTACTAGTGACAGAGACATTCCTAACCAAATGATGTATAGTAACACTACGGCCTAGGTTGCTGCTAGAATCTTTGCTAGAATCTTTACAATCAACGGTAACCAAGGGGAAATATCTCCCAAGTGATTTTTCAAGTGGTTCAATAACAAACTTACATTCCCTTGCAAGTTCCTTGGTTATATAATTTAACCCACACCCGCTGTCTACAAGCACTATGGTTTCTCTACCTCCAATAGTAGCTTCCAATATAAAACACAATTGTTCTGCGTATGGTACAGAACATGGAGTATTAATTATCAAAGATGGTTGGGTCTCGGATAGGTTTAATATACAACAACAAGACCTCAACACATCCATTCCCAACACAGAGAATATCAAATAACTATTAAATTTTGGTTTAACGTTAATATTTATTACATGACCAGAAGATGTACTGAATTCCAATGGTACTTTTTTGGTCAATATACAGGAGACGCAACAATATAGGTAGCAAATTTATAATGGTAGTTTTGGGTTCCTATCATCATCTGCTTAATTTCTATATACTTTTTATCCCCGGGAAAAAAAAAAAAAATCTTGGGTTTTTTTCTTTTTTTCTTGGATTTATTTTTTTATTTTTTTTATTAACCTAACCTAAATGTATTTGGGGGCTATTAGGTTAGGTTAGGTTTTTTGGTTAGGTTAATGACCAAAACAAAAAATCCCAAGAAAAAAAATGAAAAATCCCAAGATTTTTGTTTTTTCCCCGGGGATAAAAAGTATATAGAAATGAAGCATATGATGATAGGAACCCAAAACTACCACTATAAATGTGCTACCTATATTGTTGCGTCTCCTGTATATTAACCACTTTTTTTTTAAACCTACAAGACCATCAAAGTAATCATCTAATCCATAACTCTTAATCTGTTGACTGCTAATTGTAGTTTTAGGACATCCTGTATCTACTAAAAATTTAAAGCTTTTCATCCCAATATCAATATAGGGCCTAGCCACAGCACCCGTACTCCAATGAAGGTAGCACACCTTTGTCTCCATTGTATATTTGTCTTTGAAATATAGGCCTAGGCTAGTACCTGTAGGCTGGTGTTACAACAGTACAACTTACAATAGCTACGACCCTACGACCTACGTGTATGAACTAGGCAGTCTTAGGCTAGGCTAGGCCTAGGTTATTATCCTATACGACCTAGGGAGATGTCACAGTGATTTTAGCTTGTTCTTCTTATTGTATAAATGTGCAGTTTGCTTGTCTCCCGATTACTGCACAGGCGTTTAGATGGGAACCGCGTCAAGGAGAGTAGTATCAGGGAGGTGTGATTTCACCTGTTATCGACTCTCGAAGCTCTCACAGACTAACTAATCGAAGGAGCCGCGTCTTCTTCTTCTTATTGTTTAAATGTGCAGTTTGCTTGGAGGGTTGTGGTGTCTCCAGATTACTGCACAGGCGTTTTAGGAGGGGTCACGGGGTGAAAAGAACAATTGTTAGTATAATAGGGGTTAGGAGAGATAGTAAAGGTGGATTTTATACTACTGTACTGTATATGAGGGGTAAGTTTGTCGTTGTCTTTTGAGGTCAGGGTGATTTAAGTCTAGGTGAGGGTGAGGTCAGAGATGATGATGATGATCAGTTGCAGTACAGTACAGTACTGTACTGCTCTATGTGTACTGTGTGATTCAAGTCAAGGTGAGGGTGAGGTCAGAGATGATGATGATGATCAGTGGTGGTATAGTACAGATTCAGTTGGATGGTAATTTTATATGCTTGTGATTTTGTTTGTTGTTCTGAAGTAGGTTCCTAGGGCTGATGCGATGACATGTTTACTGTGCTGTGGTAGGTCTCCTCCACCTAGGATATGCTTGATGTTGAATGTTCCTCCTTGTTGGGTTACTACACTTCTGAGGTGGGTGCGGGCACCGTAATGTCTGTGGCAGTGGAGTAGATAATGCTCCACTGTCTCAGGTGTGAGGCAGTACGGGCAATTTTCATTTGCTTGCAGTCCCATCCTGTACATATGCCCTCCCAGTCTGGTGTGTCCTGTTCTGAGGCGGAGAGCCGCGGTGTTTAAGGCTTTGTTCTTGTAGATGGAGTGTTTCCACACTGACCACTCTGACTTGATGTTACTGTATTGTGTGCCAGCTATGGTTATTTTCCACTCTTCCTTGAAGTCTTGGAGGACGTCTTCTCTGAGGATGTTTGTCCGGTCGGTTGTGGTGTAGGGTATGACTGTTGTTAGGTGGAAGGAGTGCATCCCTTTGGCTAGTCCATCCACTATTTCATTATGGAGGATGTCAATGTGGCTGGGTACCCATTGGAGGGATATTGTATATCCTTGAGAGTGGAGGGTGGTGAGGAGTTGGATCATAGGGTATACTATTTCCTTGTTTGTCTTGGTGTTATAGTTGATGGCTTGTATGGCACTTTTGGAGTCACAGCAAATGGTGTAGGCACTTACTGGGAGGGTGTTGATGATCTCAAGTGCACGGAGGAGTCCATAGAGCTCTGCTGTAAACACTGTGGTTTGTTTGGGTAGCTTCCATCCCATGGTAACGTGACCGGATGTCATCTCCAAAGGGCAGAACGCCTTGGCAATTGCAGCTCCCTCAAGTTTTTAGTTTATTTAATATGTCCTAATTGACATTCAATGATTTTACCTTTCTTAATTATATGTCAAACTTTTAATTATTATTTCTCTCTTCTTCCACATCTTATATAAAATCTCCTTTTTCTCTTCTAGTGACCGATGCACTGTTCAGTTTAGTTCAATTGATGGTCGGAAAGACTAAGCCCTTACAACGGCGCTTTCCTAGTGTTTTGGTTTTAGTTGTATTTATTGGCGTTACATTTTAAATGTCTATTTGAGCTTCATTGTCTTGTTGTTTTCTTAGTATTTCTCGCTTCGTCCACATACTATGTAGTTTATAATAAAAACAGAAGGTTAAAATTATGTATGCGGTATGTAAACTCAACCACAAAATACGTTACCTTACGGTACCCTTCTTGTTATTGCCGCGAGTTGGTCCTTCGTTTTTTGGCAGATTGAAGTTCACTACTGGTTCATACATGCCATTTACATTCTTATAAACCTCAATCATGTCCCCCCTTACTCGCCGATAAGCCATTGAAGGTATATCTAATGCTTTTAATCGATCTGGGTAACTGAGAGACTTCATTCCCGGTACCAACTTCGAGGCTCTTCGGAGGACATCTTCAACAATTCTGTCTTTCGTCTTGTACGGTGACCACACTGACTGGGCATACTCCAAGTGGGGCCTGACTATTATTTTGAAAAGGGTTCGGAATGTAGGTAGGCCTACATCTAAAGACACAAAGGATCTTCTTATCATTCCCAGTATTTGATTTGATTTGTTCACTTTTTCATGTAGGCTATAGGCTATGCCCCTCATGTTGTTACTCCAAGATCCTTTTCATGATTGACCTTCTTTATTTATGTACTTTCATTGTGCTGTATGCTTCCTGTGTATTTTGTAAGGTGCTTGCATTTCTCTGGGTGAAAAAGGAGGAGACTATTATCTTCTGGCCAATCTTGGAGTGAGATCTTCTTGTAGTGAAGCTTGGTCTTGTTTTGTCTCAATCCTTCGGAATATCTTTGCGTCATCCGCAAATAAATATGTCTTGGACGTTACACAATCAGGCAGGTCATTTATAAATAACACAAAAATAATTGGTCCTAACACACTACCTTGTGGTATTCCACTGAGATCATCAGCCCAGTCAGAGTAAACCCCTTTAAAATTCATCAAGTGTTCTCTGAGTATGGTTTCCATGACTTTACACAACACTGGTTAAGCTTACTGGTCGGTAGTTACTGGCTTCTGATTTCTCCCCTTTCTTGAATATAGCACGGACAATAGCTGTTTTCCATTCCTTAGGCAACCTTCCCTCAACAAGAGATGTGTTGCATAAATCAGCTAAAACCTCACTCATTTCTTCTTTCAATTCCTTTAGTATTCTTGGGTGTATACTGTCTGGACCGGGAGACTTATCTAGCTTTAATTTATGAAGATGACTCATGACTGCTTCCTTACTAATTATTAGTGATGGAAATGGTTTGATGTTGTCGAGTGCTGGAGTGAGTTTGGGATCCCTTTTCGGTTCTCTTGTGAATACTTTAGCAAAGAATTCAGAAAGAGTTCTTGCTTTGTCTTCATCCGATCTTGCAAATTCCTCTTTATCATTCACCTCTGTCCTCAGGTCAGCTATTATAATAATAATAATAATAATTCTTTATTCCAGACACATAAGATAATAATAATAATAATAATAATAATACTTTATTTCAGACTCACACAGTACAGAGGGGACCATACTGGGGTCCATATATACCTTACAGTAACATAAATATATATAAATATATATAAGCTACTGTACATAGGCTACATAAAATAAAAAGAAATTAAATAATACCCAGCTTGCTATCATGTAGTTCACAGCACTGCCTCAACCAAAAACAGTGGTCATCAAACTACTGTGTTACCAAAACCACTGTCCTAATTGTGTACAGTACCATGCCTCACATCATTTAGCTTCCGGTACAGTATGTTGCTACAGTACAGTATAGGAATATCGGTACTGTACTGCACTATGAGGATCAGTACCGGTATGCTAATTCTGTAGAGTAGCAGACCTGAAATCATTACTTAAGGTTAAATATAGAGCAACTTCCTCCAGTGTGCCTGGATCCTGGAGGTGTACACTATGCTTGGAGTTTGTAGCATTTTAATGATCCTGTTCTCAGAAGTGTTAAGGCGCTGAATGAATTTATATGTTAGCTTTCTAATGAGTGATTTGTAACAGTGTAAGTTCATATAGGCACATAGCGTACTTGTACTCTCATATTTTGAGAGCCCCAGAAACATTTTCATGATATTGTGATATGAGATACTTAGTCTATTCACTGTAATTTTCTTATAGTTCCACCATAGTTGTGCTGTATACATTGGTGAGCAGTAGGAGTTGAACAATGTTATTTTTGTATCCCATGTGCACATATGAAATTTTCTTAATATTGAATTTCCCTGCATGTAAAGTTGCCTTCGCTGACGACCCATATCCTCATCATCTGAGCGATCACATGAAATATAGTGTCCTAGATACTTTACTTTACTTACTTCTTCTATAATTTCTTCATACAAATGGAATTTAGGTAGCTTTGATTTCAATAGAAGGTTAGATTTAAATATTATGATATTGCTCTTTATAGGATTAAATTTGACTGAATGTTCGATTCCAAATTTTTCACATACTCTTAATAATTTATCCAGTCCTGCTCCAGAGGGCGCGATTAAGGCTAGGTCATCAGCATACATGAGATGATTTACAATGGTGCTGCCAATACAGCACCCAGTGCGAGTCTTGTTCAGCTCCAGACTAAGATCATCCATGTAGACGTTGAAAAGATACGGAGACAATATCCCCCCCTGCCTAACACCATTGGTTACGGCGAAAGAGCCTGACAGGATGTTGCCCCATCTTACACACATTTTTTGATTAGCATACCAGAAAATAAGTATCCTAACAATATAGCTAGGCACTCCCCTGTTAACTAATTTTTCAAATAAGGTTTTGTGACACACCCTATCAAAAGCCTTACTTGCATCAAGAAAACAAGAGAAAATTGAGCTATTTAGTTTGTTGTATGTATCAATCACTTCTTTCAGCACATATATGCATTGGTCTGTGCCGTGATTTTTCTTAAAGCCAAACTGATTGCTGCTGGTGACAATATATGCAGACATTCTTTCTAGCATTATCATTTCAACTACCTTACTCACCACACTAGCAAGTGCTACTGGGCGGTAGTTGTCTTTTGCTGTAATTTTACCTGATTTATCTTTAATGCCAGGAACAAGTATTACGGATATCATAGACTCCGGCAGGACACCATGCGTAAATAGACTGGTGATGCAAGAACTAAGTTTATCTATTAACAACTTATCTGCATATTTAAGATGTTCTGCATATATACCATCCAGCCCACAAGCTTTATTTAGGTTAAGTTTTCTTATGGCATTCTCAAGATCACTTTCAGTCACTTTAATGTCTTCATAATTACTATCTTTCACATATTGAATTGCACCATTAGTAGACCTTTGGTTTACACTGTTAAGTAGTTCCTTAAAATGAGTTTTCCATAAGTCAGCAATGTTCTCTTCACCCGTAACCCCCTCAACACTGACAGGTAATGGTGTGTTACAATTTTGCATGGATCTGATGTCCTTCCAAAAACAGTTAGTATCCTTTTCTGCCAGACTCTTTGCAAGGGCTTCCTTCCTTAATTGGTTTTCATTTTGCTTAATAAATCTAGATAGATACAGTATAAATACAGTACGACCTAATGGTCCATATCACATACACTTCTCGTCAGAGCACAGATAATAATTATACACAAAGATATATTAATAAAGAAACAATAAAATAAAATATACAGTAGGCCTATTTACAGAATAGAGCACATATCACATTTTGTCACAATATAACACAGATAGGCTAACTAAGGCTATTGCTCAATGTTGGTTAACACCTATTGCACAGATCATTGCTCATAGTTCAATTAGACCTATATATTACATTACATACTATGTGTGCAGCAGCTTCTGCCAGTGAGATATAATACGGGATTCATAGATATGATCACTAGACCAAAGAGCTACAATCAGCGTGTTACTGGAGGATTGCAGTCGCTGCGAAAAGCTGTACACCAGTCTCCTGACGACAGCCCGACAGCACTGCACATCCAACAGTGTGCACACCATACTAGTGCTTTCATATTTAGAGAGACCAATGAACATCTTGAGTATATTATGATAGGATGTACACAGACCATTTATGGTGGCTCTCTTATACTTCCACCACAAATGGGCCGTGTACATAGAGTAACAATATGTCCGGAACGAAGTGACTTTAGTTTCCCAAATACACATGTGGAATTTTCTCAAGATGGTGTTACCACGTAAATATAGCTGTCTGCGCTGACGGCCGATATCTGCATCATCTGAGCAATCGTTTGAGATAATGTGTCCCAGGTATTTTATTTTGTTTACTTCTTGAATAATTTGATTATTGAGTGAGAAATTTGGCAGTTTACTTTTATACAGTAATTTTGATCTAAATATAAGAACAGCACTTTTCAGTGGGTTGAATTTAACACAATGTTTACTACCAAAAGATTCACATATATCAAGAAGTTTGCTCAGACCCGCAGAAGACGGTGCAATAATGACCAGATCATCAGCATACATGAGATGGTTGATGATTTTATTCCCACCATAACATCCAATCTGCTCTTTATTCAATTTATCACTTAATTCATCCATATATACATTGAATAAGTACGGTGAGAGAATACTACCCTGTCTCACTCCATTGGTTACTGTAAAGGAATCCGAAATAATGTTACCCCATCTTACATTAAATGTTTGATTGGCGTACCAGTACTTCAAGATTCTCAGTATATAGGATGGCACTCCCCTTGTTGCTAATTTATCAAACAGGATATTGTGGCAGACTCTGTCAAATGCCTTACTAGCATCAAGAAAGCATGCAAAAATAGAGCTGTTCATTTTGATGTACCCATCCACTAGCTCCTTCAGAGTGTAGATGCACTGGTCCGTACCATGATTCTTTTTAAACCCAAATTGATTACTATTAGTTGAGATATACACTATTCCTGTCGAAGTTTTTAATTTACTCTTCACAAACTGCCAGAATTTCTTGGGGTTCCCTCTTGCGTCGCTAGCTATTTCGCGTTCACTATTCTTTTGTAGTCTGGTTAGCTACACCAAGCGGCTCGCTTGGTGTAGTGACTAGCGTCTCGGACTTCCAACCAGAAGGCCCGGGTTCGCGCCCACGCTCGGCGCATTAAAGATTTTTCTCAAGCACTGAGTCGTTACCATCCCTCATGAGCAAAGGGATGGGGTAGTAGTACAGGACCCCAATGGAAATACGCCTAATCGGCCTTATTGAGCTATCCTTAGCTAGCTTAGCATGTGCTAGCTTTAAGAACTATTATTATTATTATTATTATTATTATTATTTCCTCACCTTGTTACGCTGTTGTGTATATAGTTGATATTTATCTGGAACCTTAATTAGTTTCCATGTACCTTTGCCAACAACGGTGTTTCTTCTTTATAGCTGATCTTGTTTGTTAGTCCATGGGGACGTTGTTTTTCATCTTTTGACAATTTTCATCAATCAGTTTAGTTGGGATGTGGAGATTTTCGACTTCCTGTAGTTTTTCCTTAATGTAGCTCCATTTCTCCTCAATTTCTCTCAAGTTTTTTACCTGGTCTTTCCATTTTTGGGTAATTTCTGCTTTCATTCTTGTGTAATTTCTCTTATCGTATAAGAATATCTTTCGTCTTGTTGATCTTCTTACTGTGTAACAGTTATACGTGAATTCGATTGTGCCATGGTCACTCTTTCCTAGGGGGGATGTAAGTGACAGTTTATCAATCATCCCTTCCTCGTTTGATAGTACAAGGTCTAAAGGTTTAGGGCTATCACCTCCTCTAACCCTAGTAGGCACAGTTACATGTTGGTATGCATATACATCTCTCAATGTTTCAACAAACAAAAATTCATCACTTGTCACCTCCCCAGATGTTGTCCAATTCTTCCAATCAATTTTAGGGTAGTTGAAATCCCCTGATATCAGAATGTGAGTAGTTTTACGCTCAATAGCTTCCTTTAACAAATACCTCAAGTTATCATTGTTTGAAGAACTACTATTTAATAGTGGCCCCTCCATCATTGACGATGTTGCCTATTAGTATAATAGTCTCCAATCAACACCACGTCAGTTGTTTGAATCAACCGCCGCGAGGAAGAAAAAGAGTCGTCTTCATAAGTGAAATGCTACTTCTCATATGGTGTCGTCACAGATTGGGTACCCACTACGAAAAAACCTTCTTAAAAACCTAAGAAGTGCGCATGGGGGTAATTAGACACCTCTGCCTGTGCTGACGTATTTGAGCTGTTTCCATCACTAAAATATTAATTTTACCATAAATAGCATTAATACTTATCCATACGCACCTATTATGGGATGATTATAAAGGTATTAACCTGTTACAACAATAATAATAATAATAATAATAATAATAATAATATTTATTCAGTTAGCAATTTACTGAGTTGGTACCACATAGTTTGTTACAAATATGACATGTACTAGCCTTGCATAATTCCAACTAAGGATAGCCCAATAAGGTCGTTAGGCGTATTTCCATTGGGGTCCTTGTGGGATTAGGTTAGCTGGGGAAAATGGGGAGGATAAAGAAATAGATACTTTAGAGAAAGTATTTCTAGGGGGTTATTTTAAGATACCTTACATCCTATAGTAAATATCAGTAATCATTTCAGTTTGGTTTGTCTATCTCTTATGTCGCATTTAGTAGTAGACATAAGCTTGGTGCTCCCTTCTCGCAGCTGTCCGGTTCAGGTGTTCCTTCAGGCTACGTCTGAAGGAATACAGTGCTCTCTTTTCACGGACTGACTGGGGTAGGTCGTTCCAGTCTTTGATGGCGGTGAAGAAGAATGTTTGCTTACCCTGTCCTTGGATTCTCGGGACCTTAAAATTAAACATCCTGTTTCTTGTATTATGTCCACTCCTCTCATTTGCTTTAACAAAATCATTCTTTAGGTACTCTGGATCTCTGTCATAGAAAATTTTGAAGGCATTAGTGAGCCTGATTTGTTTGGCCCTGTCAGCGACATTGATCATACCTAGTGACTGAAGTTGTTCCTGGCCAACATGTGATCTGGGTCCTAGGTTCAGCATGAACCTAAACATTTTATTTTGAGTGACCTGAAGTTTGTGCTGTGCTGATTTAGATGATGCAGAGTACCAGGATGACACAGAATAGTCAAAATGACATTGAACAAGCGCTTGGCAGAGGGTCATTTTGGTCGCCGTGGGCAAGCATCCCACCTGTCTATACAGGTATTTTATACGTGCTCTACACTTACTCAGGATAGATTCCAAAATTGTTTCACCTGACAAACTCGCGTCCAGTTTTAGTCCGAGATATTTAACTTGTGATGTAAGGGGTCTAAATTGACTAGGCTTGATTTTGGCAATATTTACACCAAGACTTTTACTGTTCACTCACTTTAAGCCCAATAATGACCCAGTCAGTGTTGAGATTAGGTGAAATGTTCGGTATTATGTTATTATCTTGATTAAGATATCAGTTGACATATATTAAATTGTAATGACTAGAAAGAAATAATTAAATAGGCCCAATGGTGTCTCATAGGTACGAGGGTCATTATTCTAACTTTACATATTAAATATAATTGTTTGGTATTGTTATATTAAGTTTAGAAAAGGGGTGTCACAATCGGAGCAATGTTGTTTTGGAATTAGAATGAAATTTACTTGTTTTGGCCATTTAATCACTTCCAGGTGTATAAAGTTAATTGCAAAGCATAACTTTAACTTTGTGAATCTAGTATAATGCTGATATTTGGCCTAATAATTGCTTGTACCGGGTCTCTAGTGTGACACCCTGATTCTGAGGCTTTAGCGACTAGTGCCCACCTCAAGGGGGTTTAACAGGTGGAAATTTATGAGTCCTACCTCCAACTTAAAAACCATAGTCTTACCTAGGATATCGTAAGTAATAGTTAACATGTTTGTGCCTGAAATTCGTTTACATTATATAAAAGTAATTCAATTATCCTTTGAAAGTTTTATTAGACTCTAAGTAAGTTGAGGAGCTCATTTAATCAAGGTATGGTTATTGTTGTGACAAAGGACGCTGACCCCGAGTCCTACAGAGCCTAGAGCCGAGAGTGCCAGCGTCATTCCCTCCCAGTCGCCAGCCTCGGGCGGACTAAGGGGAAATATTTGGCTTAACTCAGTATACATTTCCTTTTGTGTTGTGTTTAGATAAAACCTTCAGTTGAAGGTGAGTTAAAGTGAATTGTGAAGTATTTAAGATAAGTTTTGAGACCAATTTTAAGCCCAGTTTCTTATATGTAACTACGAAATTATACGACATCCTTTGTCTTGATCGAAGTGAAATTATTCACTCCGTCTGATAATTAATCATTTAGATTTCAAATTCCATATTATTTGTCCTGCCAACCTTATTAATTATGTATAAGATAATAATGTTAATTGTATTATGTTAGTGTAGTATTATCACAGCAATGATATCCCGTATGTCGAGTTCAGTATATGTAACTTAATGTAACCAACATTCTGCAGTACAGTGAGCTGTACTCACTTCAAAGACGTAGGGAGAGATACATCATCATCTACGTCTGGAAGATTTTGGAAAAAAAGGTACCAAATCCAAACATCCAAGAGACTCAGCACCAAAGGCGAGGGAGGCTGTGCTACGTGAGGACTACGCCGGGATCAACACAAAAAATCAAATCCCTGATCCATCACAGCTTTACATACAATGGAACCAGACTGTTCAACTGTATACCAGCCTCTCTCAGGAACATGACCGGGGTGTCTCCAGACACCTTCAAGAAACACTTGGACATGTGGCTGGCCAAAATACCGGACCGGCCACCAACACCAGGATACCCCAGCACCAACTCCAACCGACTTCTGGAATGGAGAGTGGAAGAAAGGGAGCTGCCTGGTCGCAGTGGAGCTCAACTGTGTCACTAACGGACGGAATACAACTAAGTGTAACTAAGTGTAAGTGTTTGTGAGTAGGGTGTATATAGGCCTACACTCCGTTTTCTATTTTAAACCATTTTTCTTTATATATTTTTGAGGGTCAACTAAGTAAATTAAATCTATCTCCAACCCTCCGTTTTCTATTTGGACCATTTTTCTTTATATATTTTTGAGGGTCAACTAAGTAAATTTTATCTGTAACCCAATAATGTGCATCCTCCCTTTGTTGTCTCTTAATTGATACATTTGACCAACTTTTGTAATGTTGATATGAATTAAGATATAGAATTTTGTCAGTTTTATTAATGGTAATGTTAATACCAGGTCCCAGGTCAGGAGCGAAGTCCCAGGAGAAGTACCAGGTGCAGAGAGTCCTGTGTCCACCCCAGTGGACATGACCTAGTGGCTGTACTGAGACAGGATGCTGTTGGTGTTATTGAGCCTTGAGCTAACCTTCACCCCATTGTGAGCTGTTGTACGCCTTATGAACCTAGTGACCGAGTGTGTGTTTACTAGGGTAGTGGCCTTGGGGTCACCTGTTGAAGGGTTTCAGTTAACTTTGATGTGGTGATAAGAAGTAGTTCATTGCGCCAATAATACCGATATATTCCGTGATTGACTAAAGTAATAATCGTATTGATTTGTGTATCACAGTGAAAAGTGTTTTTCTCTTTACAGCGTTTTAATATAGTTAAGAATACCAAACGGTATATTGTGTTTTTATTTATCCTGTGTCATTTAGACCATTTGCATTCATTCACCTGTATTTCCTTGCATGCAAAGGCCATTAAGCTACCAGAGTAATAAGTTGGACCAATCATCAAGTAAGGAAGAAACACAATAATGGAATGAACAGAGAAATAATAAATAAGGTGGGGGTATCAGCAAAGTCCCAGGAACTTTAGAAAAGAAAGCAAAGACTACGAAAACCCCCCCTTACAGTGACACGTTGTTATAGGAATATCATTACAGTTGACCGAGAAGCCCACAATGTCTTTCAGTTTGCGTTTTATTCCACATAAGATGGCTTCCGTCTTGCCCAGGTAAAGAGATAGTCTATTGTCCACTAGCCATTCACTACATGATTCTAGTTCTTTGGAAAGTGAAGCGGCAATACTTATTGGGTCTTTTCCTGAAACCAGGAGCACGCTGTCGTCTGCATACAGTAATAATTTACATGAGACGCTCAGTTCCATGTCGTTCACATAACAGAGAAAGAGTAAGGGACCAAGGATGCTTCCCTGCGGGACCCCACAGTTAATTGGCATAGGATCAGATATATTATCGTCAATTTTGACTCTTTGGGTTCTACCACTAAGATAAGATTTAAACCAGTTCACAGATCCTATGCCCATTGCTTGTAGTTTATTACATAGGATATCATGGTCTACTGTGTCAAACGCTTTTTGTAGATCAAGAAGAACCATACCGGTGTAGTTACCTTTAGACATTTCTTTACGAATGTGATCCGTTAAGTGGATGAGACAGGAGTCTGTCGAGTACATGCATCTGAAACCTGCTTGAAACTTATAGAATAGATAATTTTGTTTGAGGTAGTGTTCAATTTGGGTGTATACCGCTCTTTCAAGGATTTTAGATACAATACATAATATGCTAACTGGTCTGTAGTTACCAACTTCTAGTTTATTTCCTTTCTTGAATAGAGGGGTTACAATAGCTTCCTTCAGTTCAGCAGGTACAGTGTTGGTGTTAATTGACAAGTTGATGATGTGGGTTAGGGGGCCTGCTATACCAATGGCTCCATCTCGTAGAAATTTGGCAGGAATTTTGTCTGGTCCTGTGCTTTTATGTACATTTAGGTTAGACAGCTCGTCAAAAGTGTATTTTGGTGTAACATTTTGCAATCCAAATGTGTTTGGGTGTATGTCTCTATCTCTGTAGAAATTTCGAAAGGTGGCCGTTGTTGTCGTGTATTTATTGAGAGGTTGAGGTAGGTTCTGTGCAAGTGTGTTTGCTATGGAGGTGAAGAAGGAGTTGAAGTAGGTTGAAATTTGTCGTTTATCGTGGCAAATCTGATCATGAATGGTGAGAGCAATATTAGTGTTAGACGAATCCCTTGTCTTGTTGCTGTAGCCTGTTGTTTTTAGGTGCCTCCATAGTTTCTTTGGGTTATTCCGATATTCCTCTGCCTTATTGTGAAAATAATTAGTTTTCGCTGATTTTATTTTCCTACTTAGTTTATTCCTGGCCCTGTTGAACTCATGTTTCAGACCTTGATCCTGTCTATGTTTCGCTAGCCTTTTTAACAGATTGTCTCTGTGTTCCAGATGGTGTAGTATGTCATTGTTGATCCATGGGTCTGACCTTGCTTTAATTCGTATGTCTTTCAGAGGAGCTATTTCGTCTAGAATGTTTGTGATGATGGTTCTGAAGCCAACCCATGCGTCATTAACGTTTGTACTTCCAAACACTGGAGACCAGTCTGTATTCCATAAAATGTCCAGAAATGTTTCTTTATTGTCGTTTCTGAGTGACCTTGTTTTGATAATCTTGTGATTCTCTAGGGTAATTTTTGTGGTTTTTCGTGTGCAATATGTGACGAAGTGATCACTTATCCCAGTCTGTATAACCCCTGATTGGGATATTTTGTCCTCTCTGTTACAGTTTATGTGGTCTATTATTGTGGCAGTGTTCTCAGAGATACGTGTGGGGGTTGTGATGAGTTGTTTGTGATTGTGCATTGTCAGTATATGCCTATATTCTCGTACAAGCCTATCATTTCGTTGTTTGTAACACAGGTTAAAATCCCCTAGTATGATGGATTCATTCCGAGGGTCTAGCGATGACAACGTTCGTTCAAATTTGGTCAAGAATTGTGTGTCGTCTGGTGGCCTATAGCATACCCCAATTGTGATGGGTCTTGTCCTCGGCAGGTGTAGATCGATCCACAGAGCTTCGTGATTTTCTACATGGAGGTCGGTCCTGGTTGTGTGTGTGAGGTTGTTTTTTACATACAGACATACTCCTCCCCCATGCCTATTGCGATCATTCCTAACCATATTGAAACCTTGAATGTTTATTTCACCATCGTTTATACTTGAATCCAGCCAGGTTTCTGTGATTGCAATTATTGAAGCTTTGGCCTTATTAGCTGACAAGTTTAATTATGACAATTTATGGTACATTGATCTGGCGTTAATGTGGATAAGATGGAGCCCTTTGTTGGTGAACACTCTGTATTCATCTTTGATTTTGAATGTGTCCTGGCTGGATTCTGAGTTGTTAATACTAATTGGTTCATTTACATTAATATTCGGTAATGAATGCAAGGCACATATGTTGCATAGGAATTCCCGTTCTTCACTGTTGGTCTTCTTAGAGATGCACTTCATGTGAGCTACAGTTTTACACTTAACACAGTTTATGATCCTTTGTTTTCTTGTTATGAGTGATTCACATATTTCACAAATGATTTTAGGACCCTTAATAGCTACTTCCCTACATTTATCGCATTCCACTTCTTTTCTGCTAGTAACGTAAGTACATCGATCGTGTACTGTTTCATTACAACTACTACATTGTGACGTTGTACTCCTTTTGTTGAATCCAATATCGCACACTATACATATTTTCCTGTTACTGTTCATCGTACGTCTGGCGGTGTGGTGATCAGCTGTGCGCCGTGAGCGGCTGATGGTGTGTGAGCGCGTGAGATGAGGACAGGTTGTGGCTCCCCCTTGCCCCCCTCCCACCCCTACCTGTATTAAATTTTGTTGTTTTATGTCCTTGTTCTTGGCCGTTGTTGCTGCTTTATTATTGATGTTGTTGCGACTGATCCCTTCTTTTTTTGCTGTTCTGGTTGCATGTTGAGCTACCTGGGTCGCCGATAGTGTTGGGTTGTGTTGTAGTAGGTTTGGTTGATATGTTGTACAGCGGCGTCGAGTTGTGGGGGGTGGGTGGTTTCTCTTGTTGTCTATCTTGTTCATTGCTGTTACTTCATTGTCGATGTGTTTGCTAGAGCTTCCTGCTTGTTTGGGTGTTCTGGTTGCATGTTGTGTTACTTGGGTCACCGATATCTGTGGTAGTGATGATACAGTTGAGGGTAATGTTGAGTAGGTAGAATGTTGGCACTGTGCTGGCGGTTGCTCTGCGGTCTTGGTTGTGAGTTGGAGCGAGACGGGAGACTTGGGTGCCTGCTGGCCCAGTTTGTTATAACGAATTTTACTGCTAGGGACTGTTGAAATGTCGGTGTCTGCCTTACTTGTTTGGTGGTGAGGTTTCTTCAACGTTGAACTAGGGCCGGCATTGGTCTCTACATCTCCGCAGCTAATTAGAGTGTAGCACAATAGGTGTTGTAGCGAGGTTGTGCCAGAGTATTTGCCAAGCCGTGGCGTCTTCCCGATATATGAAATAGACCAGGCAGGAATGGTGACAGAAATTTCACTCATGTGTGATTTCTGTGTGACGAGGTCCCTCAATACTTGTTTAGTGTTGACCTGGTACACTACCGGTCCCCTCTGCACCTGTATATCAGCACAGCCCCTCTGGATGTTGAGAAGGATGATACATAGAGAGAGGGCTATGCCCGCACCCTTCATCCCTCCCGCCATCTTACTCATTCTAAAACGAGTGAAAACAGCGTTTGGATGGTCAAAATCGGAGATACAGGCCGCGAGTTGCATAATGTATGGGTGAGGCAACCTGCTTTCCCGCCAATTTCCCCCAAGGCCACTGAGACACAGTCGATCGATACTCTCTCTCTCTCTCTCTTGCACTCGCTTGCTAACAGTGATGACAATGCCCTGCTTGCAACTCGCTAATGTTAGCATGAAAATATACCTCAGAATAAGGGAATAACAGGGAAAATAGGTGATAACTGAAGGAGGGGAGGAAAGTGGGGAAGGAGGGGAGGTAGAGGAGTGATATTTTGCATGGCCCAGGGGCAATTTTTTATTTATTTTTTTTGTTTTCAATGTTTAAAGTTGATTTTTTTTTCTCTGACTCTTAAGAGTCTTCCCGCAGTCCGCCGGGGGAACTCTTAAGAGTCTTCCCGCAGTTCCCGGGTTAAAAAATAAGAGAGTAAAAAAGGAAAAATTTAAATACTTAAAACAGTGTTATCAACAAACTTCCCACATTCGGTGGATTTTCTTGTGTTGTGGCTTCTTACCACCTCTCGCCAAGTGCACAATTCGTCCTTCTCTTCCTCGCAGGCCTACTGTCTACACATGTGCCCCCGCGCTCTGGCTTCATTCGACGTTCGCTCTCCTCTAGTGAGTCCTTACTCATTTGTATATATTGGGGAGATAGTGAGCAGGGTTTAGACTAGCTAGCACGGGTTGTGTTATTGTTGGCCCGCAGGAAGTGTTAAATTAGGGTACGTTTAGACGCTGACTTTGTGTTCATATTGCCGCCACACGCGTGGTGTTTCTTGTTGCTATGCGCCTTAGTTTTTGCTTTCTCTTAGTTAGGAGGCTTCCATTCAGTGTTTTATACAGTAGCTGTTCCTTTGTTCAGCTTAGGGTCGTGGGACCCTGTCTTTGTTCTTTTGCAGACGTGCCAGGTTGAGATTGTCACACGTGGCTGTGGAATCTCCTGGCGTCCAAGCCTGCTGAGAGGCCCCATTCGGGGGCGATCTCTTCGCCCTTTTTGGCTCTATTCTCATAGTTCATTCATGTCATCGTTCGACATTTCTTTCTGGTTAAGCCTGTAGGCTATCTAGTGTTTGGGGGGGTAGCTTTATTTTTATCTTGTTGTGAATTATTATGTCCCCTTTGTTTCTTGGGACTCCCTGTTGGTTAGTGTTCCATTTTCCGGGGGTCCTGGGAGGCAGCCTACGTCTGGGTTTGTTTGAGAGTTAGGTGGTTTCTCTCATTGTTATGCTTGGCTTCGAGTGTTTTCCCCTTTTTGTCCCGCCGGCCTCTGCCTTGCGGCTTTTGGTTCGGCCCGCCGTGCCGGCGTTTGCTGGGTCCCTCTCTTTTTCCTTGTCGTGGCTCTGTCGGGGGGAGGTAGGGCACGTCTTCCTCCCCGTTCCGGCGACCTTGCAGGTCCGGCGGGAACTTGGTTTTCCATATAACACATGGTTGCGGCACGCTCGCTGACCCTTTTTAAAGTTCACACCGTCATTCCCGGCGGCCTATAGTGTTGAAACGTTCTGACGGCGGGTGGCGTTTGTTCGCATAACATGCCAATACCCGCCGCCAGGGGTCCCTAGGATCAAGGTCATGAGCCGGCGCTCTCATGGTATGACGTTTACCCGTGTTGCTCCCGGCCCAGTTGGTAAACGCACCGGCGGCGGCTACGGAGTTTTGCTTTAACAAGTGCTGCCCGCCACCAGTTGGCTTACTCCTGCCCGCCTCCAATTGGCTTACCCAACCATGACCCTTGTCATGGGTTAGCTCTCTGCGGGGTACACCTCTTCTCATGTTTACAAGGGGCATGAGAGGATGCGTGGCACCACCTTCGGGGTGGGAATAAAGAGGAAGGCCGTGGCCTACTGTTTCTTCCTGCCCCATGGGAATAGGATGTGCGAGGCCCCCTCGGTATATCCTTATGAGCACTGATTCCTGGAAATTTTATCTTTCCAAGCGACCCCCCAGGACATCCTACTACTGCGACGTTCCCGAAGGGGAGAGGAGCCTCTGTAGTCATGCCCTTGTTCACTATCTGCTCAACTCCCACTTGCATTCTTGTCCCGGTACCAGCACATAGACTGTGTATCCGGTGTAAAAAATATTTAGATAAAGCTTCTTTCATGTGGACATCTCGCACGTGTCCAGTCTGTTCAGATTTGTTTGAAGAATGGCTCGCGGGCCAAGATACATCTTGTTTGCTCACTCTAATCGAAATTAAGACCAAGTTCACGGCTTATGCTTCTCGAGTAGCTAACGTAGAACTTACATGTGATAATCCGGAGTTGTTAAGAGTGGTCCAGTTATATTCATTTGATGAACACATAGCTCCCCAATCTCAGAACCCCCCAATATCCTTGTTGACCCTTGAGTCTCCCAATTCCTCCACAACATCGGCTCAGAGCTCCTCTCCCCCATCCAAGAGGAGTCGCTCTGTGTCACCGGAATGTCACAAACCTGTCCTCCCGGATCCACCGGCGGGCCACCTGTGGAGAACGGCCAGCTCGGAGTTTCTGCCTGACAAAATCCTCAGGCTCTCTAGTCCTCCACGCACCATTAAAATAACTAGAGAGATCCCTGCTTCATCGCAAGTAGATCAATCGGTAACACGGCCGGTGGCTCCGACGCCCGCCTCGGGAACGTCAGGCTTTTTCCCCGGCCTCCTTGGGGCGGACGCCGGCCACTCCCACGCTGCCACCAGAATAAGGAAATCTGTACAAGTTAGGCTACAAGGTTCCAAATTGGTTTTAGCTAACAGATACAGTCCTCAGGACGATAGAGCTCTTAATCCTACTCAGTCTCCTTGTTCAGTTACATTAGACATGGTTATGACCACTAAGCATTATGCGGCGGCCCATCCAGCATCTAGGGTCCAGCCAGGTTTTGCTTTTGTCCCCAGTAACGTACGGGGCCTTAGCTTACGGCCGCTCAGGAACCGCCGACGCCACGCGATCAAGAGTCGCCGGCCATTAGTTCGAGCCAACCGTCCACAACTAGTAGCAGTCAGGCACTAGGCTCCAGTCCTAGGTCAAACACAGCAAAGCTAGTACAAGTAGATCAACAGGTTAGGCCCCCTAAACGTCCTAATCCCCCAGGTTTTACGGCTGACCAACTAAATGACTTGTTACAAAAAGTGATCTGTCAGTGTGCTAAAACGCGGCCAAACCCCCTCTCAGACACTGGGACCACCTACGAGTTTACCTATACCTCACCCTTCTCATGTCAATAAAGGCGGTCCCCTTCAGCCCACCTCCTCCGCCGGGGCGGCAACTGAACGAATAATCACCCACCCATTGACTACGGGTCCTACGCCGATTATCCCTATGATTCCTCTCACTAAGGTGAAAGAGATTCGGCCTCCGACCTTAGGAGCGACCCCAGGTTTGTTGCCGGAACCAACTGTAATCCGCCCACAAACCCCGGCGTCCTTTTACCCAGGGTTTGTAGATTTACAGTCTTCTAACGTAACTCCCCTTCCGCCAGTCAGCCCACTCAGAGATTACCGGCGGATGCCTTGTTACTTGCCTCTACCTCCCATAGGTCCCCCTCATGTAGAATTGACACTAGTGTGGTTCCCAGGACTGAAGGTCTCCGACAGGATAGTTCTGTCGGTTCCGATGACACACAACCATATATGTCCCCTTCTTTGATCAGGAACCAACGGTCCGGTAGTCCGCCGGACCCTACTGTTCCTCCAACCACTCCCTCCTCTCCTACTTTCTTTGTAACTCCGACACCCTCTGTAATGATAGGCACCTGGACTCACTCCTTTTCAGTTCACTGATTAAACGAGTGGCTTCTCATCTTTAACTAATGGTTTAGACAGCTACGCTGACCCTGGGCTGTCTCTGACCTCGGAGTGGCAATAAACGGTTTCTTTAAGTTTACCAGGTTAAGTTCAGTATGTTCTTTTAAGTAGTGCAGGTTGTACTACGAATGTATTTACATGTCCAGTCTCGAACGCCGGTGGAGGGGACATGGCCAAGCCACCCTTGGTTTCCGGCCATGTGGTTGCAGGAGTCTTGCATGATCCTCTTAAGCTAGGAACACTTTATGGCTTCCCCCTCCCCCGGCGGACAACCTGGCATAACCGGCTGAGTTTTTGGTGCTATGCAGTTTAATCTTTTGATTTACTTTGTGCTCACTCTACGCCTCTTTGGCTAGAGTCGTAGTGATCAGCAGAGGTGCCCACCCGCCTTTTTTGCGGACATCAATTGCATTTGTTTATCTCTTTTAAAATAGTCCGGTTTTTTGTTCTTCCCAACCTCTTTTCTCAGGATCCGCATATAGGCACTCTCTTTTTTGGGGGGCATTTTTACTTGTATTCCAACCGGTCGGCACTAGTACTGTGATGTTTACGCCCATTTTGGCTTAGAAAAGGGGGGGGGGGGGATAGGTAGATCCCAGTACAGAGGAGAACCCCCCTCCCACAGGATTACAAGGGCAGGATAGGCATGGCTTATGCCGGGCCAAGCCCACATATATGTATATGAGCTAGGAAGATCAAGGGAATTTTTTGTTTAGTTACTAGAACTAGTTTAATAATTTATGTTTTGATACGCTTAATTAAAAGCTCATGTTTGTATACATAATAAATATTGTTTACACTCATTGTATTTATGTAATTACAATTTCTATGCTAGTCTGCACTAGATTAAGAAGTATTGATATGAAGATTGGTCAAAGTGACGCAATAAATGGACCTACGGAACAAGCTGAGCTCAGTCCGGGTTCCAACTTATAGGCGTGGGAGAAACCCACAGCATTATTGAGTGAAATGTTTCTTTCCTTGCCCAGACTGACAGTAAGTTGTGAATTAATGGAGGAATGTTCCACAGTTTTTCCACCAGCTAGAGTGGGAAAAATGTGTTGTCTTCCAGGATTAATCTCTTTATTTTCAACCAGCCCAACTTCACAGTTAGTTGAATCCAGTTGAGAGAACCGACCAGGGACTCCCACGTCCTTCTCGTCGTGTTCAGACTGTGGAGAAACATAAACAATTTCCTGCGAAATCTGTTGCGGTTGTCCACACTCTAACTGAGAGTAAGGTTAGCTGTGTCCCAGACCAGCCCTATCCACTGAATTACCTGTGTGGGAACAAGGTGCGACTTTGCCAAGTTGACCTTGAACCCTAGGGATTGTACATGATTTATAACTTGATTGACATGGATATTGCATAAACTATCTGACTTCGCCACTTCTAGCCAGTCGTCTAGGTACCACAACAACTTGATCCCCTGAGCTAACATTGGCATAAGGGCCTGCCGGACTAATTTTGTGAATATTCTCGGTGCCAGGTTCAAACCGAATGGCATTCTCTGAAAGGCGAGGAATTTTTGGAACCTTTTGTTGATAGGGACATGCCAATAGGCGTCTGTCAGGTCTAGTGAGCACATCCAACCTTGCGGCGGAAGGGTTAGCCTGATTTAATTAACTGTGAGCATCCTGAAGGGTGAATTGTGAATGTAAGTGTTCAGACACGAGATATCTACTACTGGTCGCAACTGCAAACTGTCCCTCTTACTCACTAGAAAAAGATTGGACGTGAAAACATGGCAAGTTGGATCGACCGGGACAATGACATGCTTGGTGATCATTTCCTGGACTAGTGACTCCACCTCTAAAGAAACATGATTGACTGCTCGAGTCTGACGTAAACGAGGTCGCCGGAGCCACCGCCAGGTGATGCCCTTGAGTACCACTGTCCGTGCCCAAGTCCGCCGGGGCCAGGCCCGGTGACATGCCCGAAATGACCCAGTTACTTGTTACTATAATAATAATATTTATTCAGTTAGCAATTTACAGAGTTGGTGCCACATAGTATGTTACAAATATGACATGTACCAGCCTTGCATAACTCCAACTAAGGATAGCCCAATAAGGCCGTTAGGCGTATTTTCATTGGGGTCCTTGTGGGATTAGGTTAGCTGGGGAAACGGGGAGGATAAAGAAATAGATACTTTAGAGAAAGTATTTCTAGGGGGTTATTTTAAGATACCTTACATCCTATAGTAAATCAGTAATCCGTAATCGGTAATCATTTCAGTTTGGTTTGTCTAGCCTATCTCTTATGTCGTATTTAGTAGTAGACATAAGCTTGGTGCTCCCTTCTCACAGCTGTCTGGTTCAGGTGTTCCTTCAGGCTACGTCTGAAGGAATACAGTGTTCTCTTTTCACGGACTGACTGGGATAGGTCGTTCCAGTCTTTGATGGCAGTGAAGAAGAATGTTTGCTTACCCTGTCCTTGGATTCTCGGGACCTTAAAATTAAACATCCTGTTTCTTGTATTATGTCCACTCCTCTCATTTGCTTTAACACAATCATTCTTTAGATACTCTGGAGCTCTGTCATAGAAAATTTTGAAGGCATTAGTGAGCCTGATTTGTTTGGCCCTGTCAGAGACATTGAGCATACCTAGTGACTGAAGTTGTTCCTGGCCAACATGTGATCTGGGTCCTAGGTTCAGCATGAACCTAAACATTTTATTTTGAGTGACCTGAAGTTTGTGCTGTGCTTATTTAGATGATGCAGAGTACCAGGATGACACAGAATAGTCAAAATGACATTGAACAAGCGCTTGGCAGAGGGTCTTTTTGGTAGCCGCGGGGAAGCATCCCACCTGTCTATACAGGTATTTTATACGTGCTCTACTCAGGATAGATTCCAAAATTGTTTCACCTGACAAACTCGCGTCCAGTTTTAGTCCGAGATATTTAACTTGTGACACTGTTGTTATAGGAATATCATTACAGTTGACCGAGAAGCCCACAATGTCTTTCAGTTTGCGTTTTGTTCCACATAAGATGGCTTCCGTCTTGCCCAGGTGAAGAGATAGTCTATTGTCCACTAGCCATTCACTACATGATTCTAGTTCTTTGGAAAGTGAAGCGGCAATACTTATTGGGTCTTTTTCTGAAACCAGAAGCATGCTGTCGTCTGCATACAGTAATAATTTACATGAGACGCTCAGTTCCATGTCGTTCACATAACAGAGAAAGAGTAAGGGACCAAGGATGCTTCCCTGCGGGACCCCACAGTTAATTGGCATAGGATCAGATATATTATCATCAATTTTGACTCTTTGGGTTCTACCACTAAGATAAGATTTAAACCAGTTCACAGACCCTATGCCCATTGCTTGTAGTTTATTACATAGGATATCATGGTCTACTGTGTCAAACGCTTTTTGTAGATCAAGAAGAACCATACCGGTGTAGTTACCTTTAGACATTTCTTTACGAATGTGATCCGTTAAGTGGATGAGACAGGAGTCTGTCGAGTACATGCATCTGAAACCTGCTTGAAACTTATAGAATAGATAATTTTGTTTGAGGTAGTGTTCAATTTGGGTGTATACCGCTCTTTCAAGGATTTTAGATACAATACATATGTATTGTATGGGGCCTACCAAAGGCGAGTTGGATCCGAGTGTAGTTCTGCTGGACAGGCCCAGTCAAGTAACTGGGTCATTTCGGGCATGTCACCGGGCCTGGCCCCGGTGGACTTGGGCACGGACAGTGGTACTCAAGGGCATCACCTGGCGGTGGCTCCGGCGACCTCGTTTACGTCAGACTCGAGAAGTCAATCATGTTTTTTTAGAGGTGGAGTCACTAGTCCAGAAATTATCGCCAAGCATGTCATTGTCCCGGTCGATCCAACTTGCCATGTTTTCACGTCCAGACTTTTTCTAGTGCCAAAGAGGGACTGTGTGCAGTTGCGACCAGTAGTAGATCTCTCGTGTCTGAACACTTACATTCACAATTCACCCTTCAGGATGCTCACAGTTAATCAACTCAGGCTAACCCTTCCGCCGCAAGGTTGGATGTGCTCACTAGACCTGACAGATGCCTATTGGCATGTCCCTATCAACAAAAGGTTCCAAAAATTCCTCATCTTTCAGAGAATGCCATTCGGTTTGAACCTGGCACCGAGAATATTCACAAAATTAGTCCGGCAGGCCCTTATGCCAATGTTAGCTCAGGGGATCAAGTTGTTGTGGTACCTAGACGACTGGCTAGAAGTGGCGGAGTCAGATAGTTTATGCAATATCCATGTCAATCAAGTTATAAATCATGTACAATCCCTAGGGTTCAAGGTCAACTTGGCAAAGTCGCACCTTGTTCCCACACAGGTAATTCAGTGGATAGGGCTGGTCTGGGACACAGCTAACCTTACTCTCAGTCAGAGTGTGGACAACCGCAACAGATTTTGCAGGAAATTGTTTATGTTTCTCCACAGTCTGAACACAACGAGAAGGACGTGGGAGTCCCTGGTCGGTTCCCTCAACTGGATTCAATTAACTGTGAAGTTGGGCCGGTTGGAAATAAAGAGATTAATCCTGGAAGACAACAAATGTTTCCCACTCTAGCTGGCGGAAAAACTGTGGAACATTCCTCCATTAATTCACAACTTACTGTCGGTCTGGGCAAGGAAAGAAACATTTCACTCAATAATGACGTGGGTTTCTTCCACGCCTACGGTATTGGTAGACACAGATGCTTCAGGGACAATAGGCTGGGGATATCAGTCGAGCCTAGGCCACCAGGGTCAAAGTCTTTGGTCCCAAGACAAGAACTTTCATATCAACAAACAAGAACTTCTAGTCCCTTTGTTTTTCCTTCAAACTCACGGCTCTTCTTTACAGGGGAAATCAATAGCCTTTCGAATGGACAATTTGAACGTGGTACTGTGGGGATCGGTTTTTACACCATACCCGAAAGAGGATTTATGGAGCTCCGATCTTACTCTCAACCATCTGAACAATTTAACCAGCACACCTAAACTTCGTTAAATGCGGAAATAGCCTCACGAAAATATCATGCCCTGGTGGGGGCACGAACTCTCGACCCTTGGGTGTGAGGCAGGCACCTTACCAGTTAGACCAATAGAGATATCCCACTTGGCCTGTTCGGCTCAGGGTATTTCCGCATCCGAGGTCTGTTTAGGCTAGCCTATTTTCACTGACTTTACAGTACACTGCATTCAAAAGCAAGGGTCAACGAGGTCTCGGAAGTTACTAGAATTGTCAGAAAAGATTTTTGCTCTGGCCGAAACGCTGAGCATTCATCTGCATGCATCTTACCTCCCGGGCGTAGCGAACGTTTGGGCGGACGCTCTGTCCTGGCGACAGAGCACCATAGTAGAATGGGCAATCAAGCAAAACATCTTCAACGAGATGATTGCAGAGCCATACCGTCCACAAGTGGATCTATTCACGTCCAAGGGGAACCACAGACTCCCTCTCTACCTAACCCGCCGGGAAGTGACTTCGGCAGGGGGTCCAAACGCATTGTTGGAGGACTGGAACAAATGGAATTCCATCTATCTTTTTCCGCCTCCAGACGCTTCACTCATGTGTCAGGTAGTTCACAAACTACGAGGTTACCGGGGGTTAGTCTCGATGATTGCGCCTCTTTGGCCGGCTCAGGTGTGGTACCACCAATTGAAAACGTGGTGCAAGAACCCGGTGTCACTCCCGGTTTCGTACTTCCACTTGGAGACAATTGGCAACCTAGAGACCTCGCTGACTTTTGCCTTCTGGACATTCAAAATGCCAAATGGTTAACTCAATATGGAGAGAGTGTTACGAGTAAATTTCTTAATCAGTATACTATGTCTATCAGGAGACAATATCAATCTCATTGGAAAAACGTTCACAACCTGGATAGTAGAAACGGCACAAACAGACTGTAACATATTCCTATAAATATATTAATTTAGATAGAACTTTGTTTTCTGTTAGGCTTATAGTTTTATAGTTGTATGATCTCCATGAAGCTTCATGAACTGTATTCATGTCAACCTTATGTTTGAGCCCATTTATGAGACCATTGAAGCTCCATGAACTCTATTTCCTTCCACTTAATGTTCGAGACTCTAGTAAATGTTTCGTCATAGGTTGTTTTGTGAACCAATGAGACTATTTAGGTTGTGTGTACTGGTTCAAACATTGGAATCTTTTCATAGAGTTTTCTTTTCTTTATGGTTAATTTAACTATTTCTTTGTTCCCTATTCAATTGGCGGGAAACTAGATGAAGGGAGATGTATATAAGGGGAGAGCGAGTAAGCTAGGGGAGTTCTGTTCTGTATTTAGCCCAGTCGAGTACAGTTGACTGTCAAGTCAGCTATCTTTCACATCATTATTCATCACTTGTCCTTTGTGGTTGTTATACCTCTACTTATACAAGCTCAAGTTTTAACCTTCCACTCTTTTACTTGTGCATCCTAATACTCGACTGGGACTATTTGTAATCATACCAATCTTGGATATACTCGTGCTTCATACCTACACTGCGTGGAGACTTATAGCGCGTTTTTCAAAGGCACAAAGAGGCATAGATTACCAGACACAACCAGACAGCCTCCCGAGATTGTCTGGTAGTCTTTGGTCAGCTCGGCCAAGACCAAAGATTAACGGACTCTGGGGGTGTGGCCACAAGCCGGGAGGCAGGACTCTGGTGACAGTTTCAGCCACTCACAGCTTTCGTTACAAGGCATGATTCAAATATTAGACAACTGAGGTGAGTGTTGACAGGGGTGAGTGTTGTAAATATTTTATCCTTCATATATTTAAAATTATTATTTCGAATGAATTAGAGTCCTTTGCATTCCTATAGGGTTGAACAGTAATATTATTGTTTAATTATTATTTTTTTATCTGAATTATGCTTTTTTATTATATATATTTAAAAATTATAGGTCTGCCATGAGCAACTTGCCAGTTTTGCCCTCTGACCCTTGACCAGTGCGGACGTCCCCAGTGACCGCTAGTGTACCTGTTTACCCTTAGTGAGGTCCTAGTGAACTTTCTTAGTGATGGCTGGTGTTGATGAGTCTGCTGTCTCCTCCCATGCTCTCCAGCTTTGTCTTGCTTTGCAAGAAAGACTGGAGAATGTTGAGCAGGAGATTCAGTGTCTCAGAGATGAAAATTTGGGCTTGAGACTAGCTATGGCGAGAAGAAGTGTGAGGCTACCGGAAGTGTTCCCAGGGATCTTGAAGCCCCCTGGAAAGTGGTGTCTACAAGTGCAATGGCCTGCAAGCTGAAAAGGCAGCCACTCAAGACCCACAACAACTTCAGCACCTTGGCTGATGAGAGTGATAGCGAGTAAGTGGCGATCATCGAGGCAGTGAGAGGGGAGAGGGGGGGGGGGGGGGAGTCTGCTGCTGTTGCTGCAACAATTGCTGCTACAGCTCCTGCTACACGCCGACAACGGAAAAAAGCTAAGTTCGTTGTCGGTGATTCAATGGTTAGGTACCTTGACGGGGCTACTAACACTCATGTTAGTAAAGTTGTCTGCCTACCTGGCACCGGAGTCGGGAGAGTGGCAGAGAAGATGGATGGTGTCCTAGAAGTGGGTGGGGAGAACCCCATCATCTTCATCAATGCGGGGTCCAATGACATATGGAGATGCAGGACTGAGGAGTTGCTGACCAAGTACCAGGAAATGCTGGAGAGGATCAAGGAGAAGGGTGGATTTCCTGTGGTACACAGTATCCTGCCAAGAAGAGGGGTACGGAAGGAATGGTCCTCCAGGGCTATTGGTGTAAATAGCCGGCTGGATAAGTATTGCAAGGCAAAGTCAATACCATTCCTAGATAACTGGACCCACTTCTATGGTAAGGATGAACTGTATGTCCAGGATGGAGTACATCTTTCTCGACTAGGAGTTTCGACCTTAGCCAGCTCACCGGACAAGATTGTTGTGGGGTTTCGTTAAAAAACCCTGGGTGTGTAAGTAAAATACTGTCTCCATATGGAGCAGGTACTTCATGTGACAAACCAGTGAGTAAAATAGAAATAATCAGTCAAGATAGTGCGGATATAGTGATGTGTAATAGTAGTATCGATAACACTACACATGCAACTGATAGTAAAGATGAGAATACTGATAGAGTAGAATTTCCGTCTAGAGCTAGTAGTTCAACAGGAAATAATAAGTTAGCTAAACACAATAGAAAATTAGTTGCAAATAAAAGTAACAGGTTGAGGGTATATTATTATACAAATTGTAGGAGTTTATGTAACAAAATGAACGAACTTAGAGCACTCGTTAGCACAGAAAATATAAACATAATAGCGCTAACTGAAACGTGGATTAATACAGAATCTAGGCATTTTTTAGCAGAATTTGATATTCCAGGATATAGTTTGTTTAAATATCACCGAACAAGTAAGAGGGGCGTGGGTATAGCAGTGTTTGTCAGGAGTACATTAAAAAGCTGTATTAAATCAGGTATTAGACTAAATAATGATAATGAAAGTGTTTGGGTAGAGGTAAACGAAGTTAGTGAGACCATAATAATAATAATAATAATAATAATAATTCTTTATTCCAGACACATAAGATAGATACAGTATAAATACAGTACGACCTAATGGTCCATATCACATACACTTCTCGTCAGAGCACAGATAATAATTATACACAAAGATATATTAATAAAGACACAATAAAATAAAAAATACAGTAGGCCTATTTACAGAATAGAGCACATATCACATTTTGTCACAATATAACACAGATAGGCTAACTAAGGCTATTGCTCAATGTTGGTTAACACCTATTGCACAGATCATTGCTCATAGTTCAATTAGACCTATATATTACATTACAGTACATACTATGTGTGCAGCAGCTTCTGCCAGTGAGATATAATACGGGATTCATAGATATGATCACTAGACCAAAGAGCTACAATCAGCGTGTTACTGGAGGATTGCAGTCGCTGCGAAAAGCTGTACACCAGTCTCCTGATGATAGCCCGACAGCACTGCACATCCAACAGTGTGCACACCATACTAGTGCTTTCATATTTAGAGAGACCAATGAACATCTTGAGTATATTATGATAGGATGTACACAGACCATTTATGGTGGCTCTCTTATACTTCCACCACAAATGGGCCGTGTACATAGAGGAACAATATGTCCGGAACAAAGTGACTTTAGTTTCCCAATTACACATGTGGAATTTTCTCAAGATGGTGTTACCACGTAAATATAGCTGTCTGCGCTGACGGCCGATATCTGCATCATCTGAGCAATCGTTTGAGATAATGTGTCCCAGGTATTTTATTTTGTTTACTTCTTGAATAATTTGATTATTGAGTGAGAAATTTGGCAGTTTACTTTTATACAGTAATTTTGATCTAAATATAAGAACAGCACTTTTCAGTGGGTTGAATTTAACACAATGTTTACTACCAAAAGATTCACATATATCAAGAAGTTTGCTCAGACCCGCAGAAGACGGTGCAATAATGACCAGATCATCAGCATACATGAGATGGTTGATGATTTTATTCCCACCATAACATCCAATCTGCTCTTTATTCAATTTATCACTTAATTCATCCATATATACATTGAATAAGTAAGGTGAGAGAATACTACCCTGTCTCACTCCATTGGTTACTGTAAAGGAATCCGAAATAATGTTACCCCATCTTACATTAAATGTTTGATTGGCGTACCAGTACTTCAAGATTCTCAGTATATAGGATGGCACTCCCCTTGTTGCTAATTTATCAAACAGGATATTGTGGCAGACTCTGTCAAATGCCTTACTAGCATCAAGAAAGCATGCAAAAATAGAGCTGTTCATTTTGATGTACCCATCCACTAGCTCCTTCAGAGTGTAGATGCACTGGTCCGTACCATGATTCTTTTTAAAACCAAATTGATTACTATTAGTTGAGATATACACTGAGATTCTGTCTAAAATGATTAACTCTAGTATCTTACTTACAATACTGGCAAGGGCAATAGGTCTATAGTTGTCTTTTGATGTAATTTTGCCAGCCTTGTCTTTAATTACTGGTATCAAGGTAACGGACATCATAGATTCTGGTAGGAAACCATGGATTAGAAAGCTGGTAAAGCAACTGCTGAGTTTCTCCAAGAGGAGAGTGGAGGAGTACTTCAAATGTTCAGCATATATACCATCAAAACCACAGGATTTGTTAGCATCTAGCCTACTTATTGCAGCCTTGATTTTTTCACTTGTAACTTTAATTGTGTCATATTTTTCTTCTTTGTTACACTCTGTTGTAGCAGTAATGGTATTTCCTTGGTGCCCAACAGAGTTAAACAAAGTTTGGTAATGTGTTTTCCAAAGATTGGCTATGTTATTAGTACCAGAGATCCCATCTACACTAACGGGTAGAGGTGTGCAGCTATTATGCATTTTTTTAATATCCTTCCAGAAGGCCAATGTGTCTTTGCTAGCAAAGTTTTTGGCCAATGCTTCTCTTCTTAATACATTTTCATTGTTTTTTATATATCTGATTGCATACTTGCATCTAGCCTTTAGTCTGGTGAACATGTCAAAAATGGGTCCCTGTCTCGGTTTGTTATGATCCAGCCATACACTACGAGCATCTCGGGATGCCTGGTATAGTTCTGAAACATGGTCATTCCACCCAGGTTTGTTAAAAGAGTAATTTTTGTTATGCTTGTGAAATACTATGTCACTAGCCTTAGTAAGACAAGATATAATATTATTGTACAGCTTGCTGACTTCTTCTCGATGACTAGCATTAACACAATTGGGGTCTTCACAGGTAATGGCATCCTCACTGCCAGGATCAAGCTCAGAAAGGAGAGTGTGTGTTAAAGTGCAAAATTGCTCACACTCCTCCTCGTCAAGCCCGCCCCATGGCAGTTTTGGATTTACACTATTGTTTGACTGGGTTAATTCTGGCGCTCTTTCCAAACTAGCTGTTAAGGTCAATGGGATATGATCTTCATCTGTATATGTATACTGAATTTCCATATTTGTTATCATATCATGGAAATCAGCACTAGCTACGGTATGATCTAGCCAAGACGTTGAGCCCCATGCTGCACTGACACATGTGTAACTACTATGAGGGAGCATGAGCTGAGAAGAGATAATTAGATCATGCTCACCACAGAAGTTAGTCATATGACTAGCAAACAGAGAGTTACTCATGTCCTTCAGATTAGCATTCCAGTCCCCTATTACAGAGTAGCAGGTGGTATTTAGTTCTTGTAAAAGAGCACTTAGCTCTCCAAGGCATTCCAGGTATTGTTCTTCATTTTCATTACATTGGTAGGGCAAGTACACACTAAGAATAACTACTTTCCGTTGGATATCTTCTATTTCTATACCTGTACACCATGGTAAATTTGTTACAAGTGGTTTAACCCGGCTGTCTAAAGAGTCCCTCCACAAAATAGCTACTCCTCCCGGTGGGTGACCTGCTACTAGACCATCCATAGCATCGGTTGTCGAGACCCCAAACCCATGAAAATTATCACAGATAGTACTGAGGTTACCCAAATCCTGTTTAAAATACCAAGTCTCCTGCAGGCACACAATATCACTGGTATTAAATACGTCTACTACATCAGGGCGTAGGAGAAGCCCTCTGTTGGTTTTAGGGAGCCCCCTACAGTTATAAGTAGCAATACGCAAATTGTTGGGAGTTATTGGAGTTATTGGAGTTATATATAGACCGCCTAATATGAGTAGAAATGGCGGAACATCGTTATGGGAGGAAATTAAAATAGCATCAAGGTTTAGCAATGTGTGCATTATGGGGGATTTTAATTTTCCGAACATTGATTGGCAGCACCAAATAGGCGACTCCGATTCAGTAGAGTTTATTGAGGTAGTACAAGATAGTTTTTTATTTCAATTCATAGATACGCCGACTAGAGGTATTAATATTCTTGATTTAGTTTTCAGTAACAATGAACATATGATAAATAATGTAGAGATTGGTGACCACCTAGGAAATAGCGATCATAAATCTATTTATTTTAATATACAATGGACAGGGAATGCTAAAGAGAATACAACACTTATCCCAGATTTCAGAAAAGCCGATTATGGTGGGCTAAGAAGAGACTTAAGGGTGGACCCTATTGTTAAGCAATTAAGTCAGGATATGCCAGAGTTAAACTTGCCACCTACATATAACCAGTTTATTGCTTCACTCCACAATGTTCAAAATAAATATATCCCTAAAAGAAGATTTAGATCGACGCAGAACCAACCAAAATGGATGACTAATAAGCTAATAGATCTTATAGGAACAAAGAAAGGAATATATAGAAAAATAAAGAAAGGCGAAAATCATCTAGGCCTACATATATACTATCAGACTCTATCAAGACAGGTCAAAAAGGAAATCAGGAAAGCAAAAAGAAATTATGAAATAAGGATAGCCAGTGCCTCAAAAAATAACCCTAAAGCTTTTTACCAACTATATAAATCTAAAGTTAGAGATGTAATAGGCCCCCTAAAAACTTCAATAGGAGAAATAACAGAAAATTATTTAGAAATGTGCAGTACATTAAATAGTCAGTTTCTTTCCGTTTTCACTAATGAAAATTTGGCACAGATTCCAGAAGTCAATATGGTATATAGTGATAGTATAGAAAATATGTTAAGTAAAGTTAGTATAAGTAGAAATTATGTGCTTAAGGAAATTGACAGACTGAAACCTCAAAAATCGCCTGGTCCTGACGAGGTATATGCTAGAGTATTAAAAGAATGCAGAGATGAGTTAAGTAGCCCATTAGCATTTTTATTTAACAAGTCATTAGAAACAGGTTTAGTTCCAGTAGCTTGGAAGCTTGCAAATGTAGTTCCGATCTTCAAAAAAGGTGATAAATCGATAGCATCCAATTACCGCCCCATTAGTCTCACATCGATCATAGGAAAGTTGCTAGAGTCTATTATTGCTAGGAAAATTAGAAGGCACTTAGAAAAATTTAACTTAATAAATTCTTCTCAGCATGGATTCACTCAGGGACGTTCTTGCCTTACTAATTTGCTTAGCTTTTTCTCAGAGGTATATGAAGCAGTAGATAGTGACAAGTCATATGATATTATATATTTAGATTTCAGTAAAGCTTTCGACAGAGTCCCTCATGAGAGATTGACGAGAAAGGTTGAGGCACATGGAATAGGAGGGTCGTTGTTGGGATGGATTAGGTCATGGCTAATTGGTAGGAAACAGAGAGTCAGCATAAATGGTACCAAGTCAGAGTGGGGAGCAGTCAAAAGTGGTGTCCCCCAGGGATCGGTATTAGGTCCCCTGTTGTTTCTTATATACATAAATGACCTAGATTTAGGTATAACTAGTAGGATAAGTGTAATGCCCTCGAAAATATCCCGCAACCCCAATAATGTACTACCCGAGTTGACGTCAGGTATAGTGTAAAATAGTCGTTGATGGGAAGTCCAATAAACTCATCACGTGAATCACCACGAGACTATCACCTGGTTCTTACAAATCGGACTAAGGTTACTATACTTTTGTACGTCCGTGGTAGTACAGTGGGTTAGCGCGCGGGCCTGGTTGACCTAGGGGATGGTCACTAACCAGGGTTCGAACCCCACCCAAGGCATCTCAAAACCTGTGGTTTTTTAGGAGGGTTAAACTCCCTATAAAACATTCGTAAAGGGTTAAATCACTTCCTCACAGAGTTGCACAGATTACGGAACGCCGAACTATCGTGAATCTTGAGGGGGGGAGGGGGTACTAGAAGCCACCGCAGTGTGGCCAGCCGTCACTTAGGGTCAACCTTTCCTGGTGCCTGGCGCGGGGCTCGAACCTCTGAAGGGAGTTTAACCCTCCTAAAAACCCATAGGTTTTGAGATGCCTTGGGTGGGGTTCGAACCCTGGTTAGTGACCATGGCCCCTAGGTTATCTATATAATCTATATAAGTTCATATCCGATTCTCTAAGATATCTATTAACAGTTTTGGTCCAATAATCTTTGTTGTTTTATAACCTGTGCACTAGGCATTTTTTCATTAGCTCATTGTCTGATATATTTAATATGTGTCATATATAGAGTAATTTTGATTTCTTGTCTCTTGTCGTCATTCTTGAAGAGCCAATTTCTCCTTGAAGGAAGCTGATTGGTGTATAGGATGTAGCTTTTAAGATGATTCTGAAGGCTCCATTTTCTTCTCTTTGTAGTTTCTTTAAGTCACCTGCATTGTACGGTAACATCTCACTACAGTACAGAATGTTTGGCAAAGCTACCTGTTTCCAGTATGTTTTACCAATTAACAGTCTGTTTGAACTCTTGTAGACCACAGCAGCTGTCAGATTTCTTAGTTTTCTAGCTTCATTTATCTTCTCTTCTTTGTATTTATCAAAACATCTTCTTTTATTTGTTACTTTGATACCTAGGTATTTGATCTCATCTGTCACTTTTATTTCCTCCAACTTATCTAGATTTGTTGCATAATTATATATCATTGCAAAGCTTTTCTCTTTATTTATTTTAAGTCCACATGCTCTTGCTGCCTCTGTGAGGATGCCGAGGAGTTGGCGTGCTTCACCTATACTTTGCGTAAGCAATATTCCATCATCCGCATAGAAAAGGGCAGGTATGAAGCACATATTATTTCTGAATCCAATATTAGAGTTGTTTAGTTGGATGAGTATTATATACGTGACCATTAAGAAAAGTGCAGTTGATCCATTACATCCTTGTCTAATGCCGTCAACTGGGGTAACTTTGACCAGGAATGATGAACAAACACAGATATTTTGTAAACAAAAACACTTTATTTGGATCCTTGAGTTATCAAAGTTTGTATCCTTGATGGGGCTATCTAATCATATATAAAGAAGATTTTTGTTTTTTTTCAATTTAATGAGCAATATATTTAAATGTTGGTGGTCAACTTTGCCCAACAGTTTGGGGTTAAGTTGACTTTACCCCACAACTCGTGGGGGGTAAATATGACCACTAAATTAAACATCACAGATCTGCTTCTGGCTGGAGACAGTGGGTAAGTATGACCACCCCCAACCATTTGGTGGTGTAATATTGACCTACACAGATACATCAGAAAAGTTGACTACCCCACAACTCGTGGGGTAAATATGACCACTAACTTAAACATCACAGATCTGCCTCTGGCTGACCAAGATATTTTCTGTGTCCCCCCTTTGTTGCGTGGAACCTTTAGAGTCTATAATTGAATATTTCAACATACAGGTATATGTTTAGCCCGTACGAGGTACGTCATACGTGGTTGACGTCATCCGGGTTAAGATGGTCAACTTAGACACATGGTGTTAGTCACATTTTTCCCCCAAATTTAAATCCCTGTCTCATGTTAATTATAACTTAAAACACGTTTTAGGTGCCAAAAATGGAAAATTCAGCATTTTTTACACAGGAAAAAGTCTCTTAAAATTAATTTAATCAAATACACTTCTCTGTAGTGGCATGATATAATTTTTTATCTTTTTTCCGTGGTTTCGAGCGCAACAATGCATATTATGTAGATTCGAAGCTTCATTCGTAATATACGAGTTCTAAAGCCTTGCCATATTTTTTTCCTAATTTTTCAATGTACTTTTGAAAATATTTGCTTAATACTTCACACTTCAATCTTTCAAGATAACACCGTCAATATTTTTTAAAAGAAAACACTTAGACGCAAAAAAGTTTTGGTCAACTTTACACCACCAGTCAAAATTACCCCGCGTGACGGTGCCACTCATTACTCCCATTTCTGTCTGCATTTCTCTGTTTAAGTATATTATTGTTTTGTCATCTTTGTAGATTTCTCCAATGACATCAATAATGTTAGGATGTACTCTGAATTTGTTCAAGCATTCCAATAATGAATCTCTTTTAACACTGCCGAAGGCTTTCCGAAAATCAATAGCTACTGCTATGAGTGGTTTTTTCATCCTGAATGATTGTTCTATGCAATATCCCAGCAGAAACAAATTATCCTCGATCCTTCTTCTTTTGGTAAAACCTGCTTGGAACTCATTGTCCTGCTGGTTTATATGCATGTGTTGTTCTATTTTAGATTTCATTATTGACATAAATAGTTTATATGATGCATTAAGCAATGCTATTGGCCGCAAATCACATACTGTTGGCTTTTTCTTCTTTTCTAACATTATCGTCTTTGATTTCTTCCAATCTTCTGGCACTTCGTTGTTTTCTAAAACTTTATTAAAGCATAAGCTAATGGTTTCTACAAACAATTCGCTATTTGTCATTTCCTTGAAGAGTTCTCCTTTCATGTCATCAGGTCCAGTTGCTTTGTTGTTTTTTATTGCATGTAAGGCTTTGATTACCTCTTCTTTTTGTATATGAGGATGTTCCATATTCATGACTACATTTTGTGGGATTTGTATATATAGCTAAATCATAATGTTCCATTATAACTCTGGGGACATTTATCTGCTCACCATCTATTTGCAAGTTAATTACTCCATTTTCATTATCTGCAAATTCTCTGACAAAATTATTCTTTTCTTCCTGATTCCAAACTTCCTCAATGTTTTTTGGTTGTTTCTGATAAATCTGTGCCCAGAAGTAATTTAATTTTTGTTTTACTTCTTCTTCAGGAATTTCTTCATCATTTTCATAAAGTGTGATGTACTTGTCACAAGAATTAAGCCCTCTTAAATGGTTGACTTGTTTCCATAATTGTTTACTTGAATTTTTGTCCGCTTTAATCTTGTTCGTAACAACTACCTCATTTCTCTCCCCTTAATTTCTGATAGTGCACCATCCGCTACTTGAGTTACGAACGATCATAACTCCTAACTGATCTAAGGCAGAAAGATCTTGTTATGTTAGAAGGGATTATGCGAGAAACTCTTGAGTGAGGACTCTGCAAGAATAACTCCTTGGCAACAAGCGACTGTCTTACCCAATCAGCATTTGTTGCCAAAAAAGGTGCAAAACCGCCCGCAAGAAGCCCATCTGCAATACCTTCTCTACACTACCGGACAGCTTGGATAGCCCCCAGAGCTACTGTTAACCCCAAACATCACTAACGCAAGATAACCAGGAAAACTCTATCACAGTGTTACTTCGCAAAGTACCAGTGTTACGGTGCTATTAACTCAACCATCCAGTGTATTCGATTATGTCTCAACTTTCTCTGATGTTAGGAAACAAGTGATTATTATGCTAGTATGTGTTAATATATATCAGTGAAATTTAGCTTAGGCGAACTGACTCCCGTAATTATTCTTGCCATCAGGTTTAACCTGATTCGCCCTCACTGATATATTCGGTCCGAAGTATCACCTAGACAAGTGAACATCCTAGACCAGTGCAACTAGTTACAGTTATCCCTTTACGTTAATTCTTGGGCAATAACCACATTACTTATACTTTCATCCTTGATTAAGAGTCATATTACCAGAGAGAGTTAACAAAGCGAAATACCTAACCTGTGTGATTCATGTACCCTACTGTACCCCTGTCCTGAAAACTCCCCAGGCCCACTTAGGGTCAACCTTTCCTGGTGCCTGGCACGGGGCTCGAACCTCTGAAGGGAGTTTAACCCTTCTAAAAACCCACAGGTTTTGAGATGCCTTGGGTGGGGTTCGAACCCTGGTTAGTGACCATGGCCCCTAGGTCAACCAGGCCCGCACGCTAACCCACTGTACTACCACTTTTGTACGTCCGTAGTAGTACAGTGGGTTAGCGCGCGGGCCTGGTTGACCTAGGGGCCATGGTCACTAACCAGGGTTCGAACCCCACCCAAGGCATCTCAAAACCTGTGGGTTTTTAGGAGGGTTAAACTCCCTTCAGAGGTTCGAACCCTGGCCCCTAGGTCAACCAGGCCCGCGCGCTAACCCACTGTACTACCACGGACATACAAAAGTATAGTAACCTTAGTCCGATTTGTAAGAACCAGGTGATAGTCTCGTGGTGATTCACGTGATGAGTTTATTGGACTTCCCATCAACGACTATTTTACACTATACCTGACGTCAACTCGGGTAGTACATTATTGGGGTTGTGGGATATTTTCGAGGGCATTACAATAATAGGGGTTAGGAGAGATAGTAAAGGTGGATTTTATACTACTGTATATGGGGGTAAGTTTGTCGTTGTCTTTTGAGGTCAGGGTGAAGTTCTGGTGTTATGTGGCAGCAACTGGTGGTTTGTTGTTAGCGGGACGAAGTCTGTGTGAAGTGTGTCTGAGATTCCCTTTTATCGTGACAATATAAAATATATTTAAGGGTTCTATATCGTCCCCCGTGATTAAATAATAAGGGAAAATAAACTAAGATATAATTGGTGCAACCACAGTAATATTTATCCACAAAGATAAATAAAGTAATGCGTATAAACAAAAAGGAACCAGCTGTCGTGAACCCGGGAAATTCAAACTACGGTATATATACCAGCTAGGATTCACGACCTACTCCGCCACCAGTTATATACAAAGTATTTACAATTGTCCCGTCCCGATCATGGATCGCCACAACTGGGAGGAACCCAAAGCAGCCCGACGTGACGGCCTCTGAGGGGTATCACCTCGGTCCGCTCCAGTATCAGGAAGGATATTATCAGAGTTTGGCTTGCTGTCGCCATCCACTACCTCTAAATCTATCTCTAGTGGGTATAGCTTAACCACCGGTCTGGTGGTCAAACCGGTTCCTGTTTTTACCTGAACTACCCTACATTCTTGGTCAGGACCACGAAGAAGTTTCATTATCCGACCTATACGCCAAAAAAGTCGGGGCCGTCATCATGTACTAGAACGACGTCCCCAACTTGTGGCGATGATATCCCTCTATTTACCATTAAGTGACGATGTTGCTCCCTGAGTGATATTAAATAATCAGTGCTCCACCTTTTCCACAGGTCATGTGAGAATTTTGTTACATATTGGAAGCGTTGGTTGACGGAATCGTTGTTACGCCACGTCGTGTCCTTGAGATCTTCATCCGTGACTTCTCGCCTTGGAAAGCTTCTGATCCGCCTCCCATGAACCAGTTGTGAAGGAGTGATGGGTAGAGGGTCTTCAAGATCACTGTAGGTGTAGCCAAGCGGGCGATCATTGACTGTGGCCTCGAGCTCCAGTAATACCGTATTCAGTTCCTCTGGGTTAACCAATGCTCGACCCAGTACCTTCTTCAAGTCAGCCTTTAGGATGCCAATGACCCGTTCCCATATGGCACTGAACCATGGCGCCCTGGCCGGTATAAACCGCCACTCGCACTTGAATTCCGCTAGAGTACCTTTTAACCTTGCATCATCTATCAACTCCCGTAATGTACTGGCTCCGCTAACAAATGTGGTGACATTATCACTCATCATAATCTCAGGGTAACCCCTCCTGCTACTAAACCTACGGAACGCATGCAAAAATGATTCGCAGGAGAGGTTAGACACCGTCTCTACATGGACCGCTCTAGTAACTGCACAGGTGAATAAGACTACATATAATTTACTTACAGTACCCCCCTTCTCTTTTACTGGCAAGGCACCTGTGTAGTCAACCCCCGTTACCTGGAAAGGACTCACTTCCTGAACCCTAAACTCCGGCAATGGAGGGGCCTGTACAGCACGGTATGGTGTACCTTGCAATCTCTTGCAGATGATACATCCCCTTAAGGCTATCTTTACTACATGTCTAATCTTGGGGATCCACCATCTTTGCCTTATGTAATTTACAACATAACTAACACCACTATGGTTACACACTTAGTGGCAGTAATTACTAAGGAGAGTGGCTATACGATGTTTATTAGGGATAAGGATAGGGTACTTGGCGCTATCATGTAAAGCTGACAAGTGTAGCCTACTTCTACAGCGTATCATGCCTCCCTCCATATAGAGGCCCAACTGCTTCACTATATTGCTTGGTGTGCCCTGTCCTTTTGACAAATAGTGGTGTTCCTCAGAGTAAGCTTCTCTCTGAGCTACCTTAATCATGGCTGACTCTGCTGCTCTTAATTTCGGCACCGTCAAGTATGCCGGTTTTGCCTGATAGTTCCCTTGTGTATTCTCTCTAAGAGTCCTAATAAACCTAAGGACCCATGCCATTACATGCCATGACCGGTCCCAAGTCAATATGGCAGTAGGGGCAACCGGTACCGGCAATGACAGGGTTCCTTCTCGACTCGTGTTACAACCCACAGTGGTGTCCCCTCCTATTGAGCCCCCTATTGGGCCATGATCCTCCCCTGATACTACTCTCCTTGACGCGGTTGGGGGCTTCAGTGACTAATTTTGAGTAGTTTTTCATTCCTCATTCTATGATTTTCCCCTTCTATTCATATTCTGTCCCATCTAAACGCCTGTGCAGTAATCTGGAGACAACCCTCCAAGCAAACTGAACATTTAAACAATAAGAAGGGCCATGATCAGGCCATAGCATTTGGTGAGGTAGCCATGTGGGCCCTCCCCACCAAAGTGAAGAAGCAACTAAGGACACATATGAAATCCCTCTGGTGACTAGATCACTGGGGTTGTCCTCTGTGGACACATAACGAAAATGAGTGCCGGGGACTAATGACTTTATCTCATCAACTCTATTTTGAACATAGGCTATATAGGCAAAATCTTTTTATTAGACAACCAGCATAGGGTTATCTGGCTGTCCGACCAGAGGTATACATTCTCTATAATCAGCTCATCCGCGTAGGCCTCACATATATAACATGCGAGACGAGCTGCGAGAAGAACAGCAGTCAACTCCATCTTAGGTATGGTGAGGGACTTAATAGGCGCCACCTTAGCTTTGGCCATTACTAACCTACTCACCTCATCACCAACTGCATAGGCCACTACACCATATGCTACTGAGCTAGCGTCACTAAATAGGTGCAGCGTAACCCTCTTAGAATTAGTGACCTGACGGGGAAACATGATACCTGTACTATCTATCATATCGTCATAAATACCCTGCCAGTTAGCTCTCATGTCATCTGGAATGGGGACATCCCACCCACACTCTAATCTCCACAAGTCCTGTACGAACCTCCGCGCCCGGATGGTTACCGGTAGCAACACTCCTAGAGGATCGAACACACTCGCGGTTAGACTTCGAGCCTCGCGTTTTGTAACCAATGCAGGGCTACTTCCGCGGAATTTACCTGTAACATATCCTTATCAGTCAGCCACGCAATGCCAAGTACCTTAACCCCGTCTTGTTTGGCGGAAGCTATACCCTTCAGGTGCAACAGTTCCCGCAAACTCTCATTATTTGTGACCCACTCACGTAAAGACAGGTTAGCGCTGGAAAATATTCTACGGGCATCCCAACATTGTTGTTGCAAATCACTTACATCATCACCAGTCCCCTGCAAGTTATCAATATACAACCCCCTTTTTAGCTTATTAACTACTTCACTAAGTTCACTGTTCTCCTGTATCATAGACAGGTGTTTTTGAATGGTAGCATTAAGGAGGAACTGGGAACAGGTGGCCCCGAACAGAACTGCACGGAACCGGTAGACAATGTAAGGACTTACAACATCTAAGGGATCAACGGGCCACAGAAACCTAGTAGCATCCCTATCCTTCTCACTCAACCCCACCATGAGAAATGCTTTCTCAATATCACACACCCAGGCAAATTGATGGCATCTAAAGCGTAGAAGTACCTGGGTGAGGTCAGCCACTAGCGATGGACCTGTATGGAGACAGTCATTCAGACTGAATGCCTTCTCGTCCATCCTAGCCGAACAGTCAAACACTATCCGTACAGGCGTAGTAACACTATCCTTAGTAATACCATGGTGAGCGAAGTAGTGAATGGGATGGCCAGCTTGATTCCTGTTTTCTACCCTTTCAATAAACTCCCTTTCTATCTGATTATCTAGAACCTTTGTATACTGTTGACAGTAGTTGGGATCCTTTATAAATTTACGCTGCAAGCCTCTCATTCTGCCCAGGGCTAACTTAAAGTTATCAGGTAATTTATCTATGTTATCTCTCCACGGCAGTTCCACTATATACTGTCCCTGTGCTTCGGAATACTGTACCGTTTCAGAAAATCTATTTAAGACTCTCTCCCCACCCTTACCAGTCTCATTAGGACTTATACCAATATGGTCCAAGTCCCATAGAGCTGTCAGATCCTTTAATTCTGGAGATTTACTGCCAATATCTTCCTGTATCTCCACTAAAGGGTCTACTGCTAACTTAAGAACAGTGACTAACTCTACATGTAGTCAGGTTCGCCGTGTACCTGAAATGTGGTCCCGTGGGAATTGCGTGCCAAGAGCGATATTATTGTTTAAATGGCATCTATAGGGTCTTAGTAGACAGAAAAACTTGGGTGGCAATTTTACTTTTGGGAATTTGGGTTTTTGTGGGGGCTTAAAGGGGGGTACCGTCATTTCGCAGTTTATCGCCCGAAATGAAAGCGCTAATATTGTTATAACTATTGTTATCTCTTTAAATATGAATAGGAAAATTATGAAACAAATCAGGTGTCTTCCTCATATCATCATTCATTTATGTACCAAATATTTAGTTGATATCTGGAATTGATAATTGTTTATTTATTTCCAGATATGCACTTATGAAGAAGTTCACCCTTTTCGAAGCGAGGCCTGTTGAGATTCAACTATAACGGACGTGACAATGAACTCACTCACCTGTATCATTTGCGATAAAGGCAAGCAGAAGGGCTACACCTTTGTACAGAATGTTACATCAGATTCTATTGGTAACATAAAGAACTTTGCCGAGAAGCGAGCACAGTATGGAGAAACGCAGTATGCACCTCTGGCTGAAAATCTGTCAAAGTTGTCTGCATCTGATACGGAAAACATCCATTACCACAAAGAATGTTACAAACTCGTAGTGCACAAAGGCATGCTGGAGAGAGCCGAAAAGAGATTTTGTGAAACATCATCTGGTGAATCACAAATGCGACCAGCTAAACTCGGACGTCCATCCTTGGCACATGATGAGGATTCTGTCAGACGTGTTCGCAGGTGTCGCCCAATGGAGCCAAAGACCAAGTCCTGTGCGTTTCTCTGTGACAATCCGACAGATGGAGTGTTGCATCTTGTCCTGACAGATACGATGGGGACCCGGTTTCTGAACATAAAAGCGAACACACGTGACGACAAAGTCCGAGCAAACCTGTCACTGTTGCAGGAAGTTGGTGATGCCGCTGCATATGAAATGTGGTATCACAGAGATTGCTTACGAAATGTTGAACGCCAATGCTATTCCTTCAGATTTGATTGTATTTGGGTCGATGATAATATCACCAAGCATATGTGTGACATTGAAATTGTAAATGCAGTCAAATGTTCGCTCTCGTCTGGTGCTGTTCTAAGTATGAATGATGTTAATGATGAGTATCTGTCAACTTTGACTGAACATAATAATAATAATAATAATAGTTCTTAAAGCTAGCACATGCTAAGCTAGCTAAGGATAGCTCAATAAGGCCGATTAGGCGTATTTCCATTGGGGTCCTGTACTACTACCCCATCCCTTTGCTCATGAGGGATGGTAACGACTCAGTGCTTGTGAAAAATCTTTAATGCGCCGAGCGTAGGTGCGAACCCGGGCCTTCTGGGTGGAAGTCCGAGACGCTAGTCACTACACCAAGCGAGCCGCATGTGTGGATAGCTCCGACTTCAAATGCCACCTAAAAAGTTTGACAACAGAAAATATCAGTACTGCTGAATTTGTCAGGCCCCATCGACTCAATGAAAGTGACCATATCATTAGTAGTAAAACCCTTTCAGTTGCTGTTGATAAAGTAGTACCCCAAGATTCAGAGGAAACACTTAGCGACATTGTTGGAGTTGCTAAGTTGCTTCGTGATGAGTTGTTGAATTGCAAAGATAAGTGGCACTTCACTGGTAGCATGTCGTTTGAAAATCCACCAATGGTAGCTTTCTTTCTGAAGCAGCTACTCTTTGGCACAAATGCCCACTCTGTTTCTGGTAAGCGGGATGGAGCCATAAAGAACACCGTCAGCATTGTATCACAAGTACTTGTGCAAAATGTGAAGAGCGCCAAGCAAGTTCGCCATAAGCCGAAGTCAGATGTTGGATTTGTGTCACACACAGAGACACCCCTGAACATTGGCTTGGCACTCTCTGTATACAACAAAGTACGCAGCAAACGGCTTGTCAACTTCCTGTCAGACCTACATCTTGGAACCAGCTACAGCAATGTCCTCAACATCGAAAAGAGAGTGGAGTGTGGAGTGGTCGAGAGAATGAAATCCACGGGTGGCTATTGCATACCGACATTTGTCAAGAAGGGCAAGTCCGTCTTCTTTGCCATAGACAACATCGACTTCCTGGAAGACACGTGCGATGGACAGAATACATTGCACGGAACAGTGGTCGTCATGAATCAAATAGACACAGATGAAGGTGAAGCAGTGAGCCAGCCGCTCATAATACCGGACAAAGTAACACCTGTAAAGCAGGATGTAGTGTACCTTGAAGACCCACGGATCATCCCCAAAGCTACCAAGTTTGATACCTACAAGATCAACGTGAACTCTGGACTTCTGAAGAGATACGCCACAATGGACCGCTCTTGGATGCTTGCTTGGCATCTAGGCAACAACACTGTCCAATGTAACAGTGAAGATATCACAATCAACGCCAACACAAGCTTTGATGACCGTACAGCAGAAGGTACTTTGACAGAAGTCCTTGATCCGGTTGTGGAAGAAGACACCAATGAGGACACGACAATGCCAGAGACGAGTGACCACCAACAAGGATCTCGGCCGACCAGTAGACTGAACAAACATCCACCTCGGCAGTCTCTCATGCCTATTTGGTCTGCAACAAATTCCTTGCTTCTGCAACTCAAAGATTGCAAGTCAACAAAAACACACAGTGAAGTTGTTGCCCCACTCTTTCGACAGGCTCCAACGGATTATGCGACACTATATTATAGGTTTGACTCCTGTAAGGAGATAAAGAAAACCTAATATTTAGTAGTGGCCCCGTAATCATTGACGACTGGGATCTTCCGAATCCCAGTTTCTCATCTTTTTCCAGGCTTTGTTTTTTGCTTCCTGTGCTTGCCTACATTCGCGGTTAAACCATACTTTGCGATTACTTTTTTTCCTTTTATTAATGTACTTAGGGACAAAAGTTTTTATACCAGTATCATAGATCTCCATGAATGCCTTGAGTTTTTTGTCTACCTCACTTTCAGATAACACCTGATCCCAATTTTGTGACTTGAAAAAATCCTGTAGTCCTTCGAAATCGGTTCTGGAATACATCCAGTGATTTTCCTTGTGCTTTTCCCTTCCCTTGGGTAGATTATACTTCAATAGTAAGTCTATGTCTAGAACTGCATGGTGTGAAGGTATCTTCTTGATGCGGGAGGGAACAAGAACGAGAGGACACTCAAAGAAAATTTACAAAGAAAGAAATAGGCTTGAGAAGGCAAAGAACTCATTTTGTGATAGAGTGGTAAATGAGTGGAACGCACTGCCCCAGTATGTAGTCGATTCCGAATCAATAAGGGAGTTTGAAAGTAATCTTGATAAAGCATGGGGAAGACAAGATTTGAAGTTTGATTATAAAGCAAAAATACATAATAGTAAAAATGTTGCGTCTGCTACCGCCGCTGCCAACACCGTGAACGACCGCAGCAGTGCAAGTACTGGTACTGAGCTGGATACACAGGCCTAGTTTGCCTTTTTCCAGAGGATCTACTGTAAGAAACTATAAGAAATTATGTCTAATTTCTAGATTGCACACTTCAGTCTTAAACACACGAACATATTCATCCACATCCAGCCAGTTGTCTTTTAATTCACGCTTAATCACCTCAGAGAGTGCACTAGGAAGTTTATTATGCAACAGTACTGCACACATTTCACTTACTGTTACATCCATAGAGCGTAATGACTCTAACGCACACTCAAATGACGCGGAAAAATCTTTCAGAGCACTGACCTGGCTAGGATGCGGGAGATTACACAGTTTCGCTATGTGAGCTACTTTGATGCGATCCGTTTGACCATAACTGTTTTTCAGTATAGTGACCGCTGGTTCATAACTTGCAGCGACCAAACTAAACCCACCAACAATTTGTAGAGCCTCACCACTAAGTTGTCCCTTTAGATACGTAAATTTCTGAATGTCAGTTAAGTCTGTTTGGGAGTGGACACTACAATCAAAGAGCTCCCAGAAACCCACCCACTGTGTTGGATCCCCGTCAAAAACTGGCAACTTCAGGGAGGGTAGCTTAATACCCTTCTGTTTCCTACTTGCTGCACTATCATGAGATCTACCAGTAGTGGTTGTCTGTAGAGCACTATCTAACTCAGCTAACTGACTGTTTACTTGATTAACATACTGCATATCTTGCACCATCTCCTCCTCTAACTGATCATCTGAATATAAGCTATACAACTCTGTTATACGACTCGATATCAGCTAGGGCCTTTTCTAAAGTGATTTTCACACCCTTTACATCATGCAGTGTAGCAGCATGTTCAATAAATTCAGACAGATTAGAGGTAAGCTTAGTAATCCCTCCCTTCTTGGCGGCCCTGAACCGCAATGACTATATTTTCTCCTCCATTCTTAAAAGGTTTACGGTAACTAAAGCTTAAGGAACAACAATACTAATCGTCACTGTAGGCTAACCTATTCTAATCTATTCAAAACCTAGGCTAACCTACTTACATTGATGACGACAGCAACCAAGCAAATTGAAGCATGCAGATCGCGTGCCCCTGTGAGTTTACAAATTATCAAAGAAAAGGAAATTTACCCTATGTCATATTACTCTACTTTACAATATTTACTTTACTATATTAAATTTTAACAAATTACGAAGTTAATGCCTGAAAAAGAAAGGAAAAGAAAGAGAAAGAAGGATCAAGACTCCTCTGAAGGAGGAACATCCGCAGCCGTCATCATAGTCTTTAGATCTAGCCTATTGCGTCGACTGCTCCTCCTCGGCCGTCCTTCTTCTCAAAGAAGGCATACTGTTCAGTAGCCTATCAATACCAGGCACATCTAACCCAGGCTGAGGTCTGCCTGACAGTGTCCACCCTTGCCCCTGGTCTATAGAACTGCTTAAAAAAAAAAAAGCAGGGCACTGCACTGGACGGTCTAGCGGAAAATCCCGGACATATGCGCCCCTTAACATTTGTCCACTGGATCGCCCAGCTCTACACAAAGGCAGACAAGTCAGGCCTAATACCCCCCCAATTCCTATCAACATACAACAGATGGCCCAGTATCCTGGTCACACGGCACTAATTATATCCTGTTTATTATTCCTAGGGGGTAGAGGAGAAACGGATATAAATTAAATAATTAAACCTGGAAAGATGAATTGGCCTAGGCTATAAAAATGATACCGGGTCGGCGTTTGACTTACTTGTAAACATGTATGTGTAGGTTATCTGTGGTCTATCTATCTATCTATCTATCTATATGCTCAGGCCCAATCCCCATTTTGGGGGTAGCCGACTCAAGACAGAGCAAGAACAGGGAAAACACAAAAACATAAAACAAAAAATAAACACAGATAAAAAACACAAACTCTCACACATCCAGGTCACCCAGGAGAAGACCCAGAGACCAGGGTTACCAAGGTCGCTCCAGCACTCCCCCGGCCCCTGACCACCCGGAGAGGTTCCGATCTCGGCAGGCAGACATGCAGCGGAGCCAAAGCCACAAGCCCTCCCACCACACTTCCAGGCACACCCTTCATATTAATCGTCTCCCCGGGCCAGGCGCCTGATGGACTATTATCTAGTCCAACTTGCGCCCGACCCCTTACTCCAAATGACCACGTGTTCACTCAACTATTCACAAGCATTCTCCATTCACTCCTGTCCACCACCACTTCCCCTGCCTGATCTATAGTCATTCCTCTATCATCCAAAGCCTTTCTTACACAGTCTCTCCATCTCAATGGGGGTCTTCCTGCCCTTCTATCTCCCCTTGTACCTGACTCACATATTCTCTTTGTAAGCCTTTCATCTCCCATTCGTTGTGGTAGTCCCAGTAATATCTATGAAGTACTTCTAGTATTAAAGGAACTTAGCTGTGATGCAAAGAGTGTCGATTAGGTGATGGACATGTCGGTAGGTGAATATCAGGGAAGTTCTGGTGTTGTGTGGCAGCAACTGGTGGTTTGTTGTTAGCGGGACGAAGTCTGTGTGAAGTGTGTCTGAGATTCCCTTTTATCGTGTCAATATAAAATATATTTAAGGGTTCTATATCGTCCCCCGTGATTAAATAATAAGGGAAAATAAACTAAGATATAATTGGTGCAACCACAGTAATATTTATCCACAAAGATAAATAAAGTAATGCATATAAACAACAAGGAACCAGCTGTCGTGAACCCGGGAAATTCAAACTACAGTATATATACCAGCTAGGATTAACGACACCCCCCTTAAGCCTGTCGGTGTGATGACGTCCTTAGTTTTATTCTGGCGAACATCAAGCAATGTTATTCAGTATAGGAAAAGCCTGTGAGAGTCGAAGGCTAATCCCTGCGCTGAATAAAATTACTAGTGCATGCCAGAGTAAAATGAAAGGATGCCAAGACTGAAGCGTCTTAAAAAGTTCAGTCTATACTGGCTGTATGATGAAGTCATATTTATTTTGTTCAGGCTAGAAAGAAGAAATAACAGCTTAGGAAGGGCTTGTGGGTGTCAGAGGATTAAGATACAATTTTTACTCTTGATCCTCAAAGCTCATGTTAGAAGATATAATAGCTTAGGAAGGGCTTGTGGGTGTCAGGATTGAGATATTTTTTACTCTTGATCCCCAAAGCTCCTTCCTGACTATAGGTAGCGCCAACAAACTTGACAATTTTCTTGATCCCTGACCTCTCTGTAACTCAAAAGAGCCTTGAGTAAACTGGCTGTAAATACCACACCTATTTATTTGTTAGTAGTCTTGGCAAATCCAACGTCAAGGCTATTAACCTAATTGCAATGACGACTTGTCTATTTTGACTGCTATGTCGTCATTCCAACCGCGGTTAAAAAGAAAACGTCTAGAGTCTACTCCTTATCTTGCTCTAGGAGACGTTGTACATTAACCAAAACTACCACCGAAGGTGAAAAAAGTATAGAAGAGAAGAAAAAGGGGTTTACCTTAGTTACCGCTCAAGGCCCATCCCGTGTTCCGTCATGCGCCGATCCCTGTCGAACGTGCGCATGAGCGACCCTCTCTTGTTATCATTTTTTCACGCGTCGCCATTGTTGAGTCCGCTTTTGTTGTGCTCCTTCAATTCACCCTGTTTTAGGTTCGTTTCGGCTTTTCTGGCCTTCTTTTTGTTAGACAGATGTTACGTGATCTAGGACACACGTAAATGGGCTCCTCAGTGTGTTTAATGGAGACGCGTGTGGAAATAGCTACCGAAGGTACGGGGGCGCCTGGCGTTCCTCGTATGTGTTTTTCATTCCTTTCTCTTTTCATATTTTTTTTCCTGTTAGTCTGGGCATAGTTTAGCTTATTTTAGCCTAGCTTGTTTCTCATTCAGGAATTGCTATGCCCTATGAGTTTACATATTTCATAGCCTAGGTGTACAGTTGGTTCACAATCTGAGATTTCGTGGTGGCGGTGCTGTTTGTAGGGTTTGTGTCGGCCGCATTATTAGCGTTATTCCCGAGTCCCCCCTTTCGAGCCTTCATTGTGTCTCAAGGGCCTGGGCGCTTGGTGGTTCGTGATATCCAGGGGTACCCCACGGGGGCCTCTCCCTCACACCACAGGGTTTTTCGCCCCTGACACATTCTCTCCTCACGGCTAGGCCACCCTTTTTCTCGCCAGTTTCATTTACTGGTTTTTGTGTTCCCTTACTGTTTTCACCTCCATCCTTTCATTCCCTTTTGCCCAATCCTGGGGTACCCTACGGGGGCCCCTGTTTGTGCCAAACCACCCTTCCTGCCACTTCTCCTCATGGGCTTTGCTCTATCTCTGTGGGTGGGGTGGTTCCTGGGGGATGTGCCTCCTCTCCCCTGGTGTGTCTTCCTTGCCTCTCCCTTGACCGGTTGAGTCAGGATATTATCAAGGAAGACACTGCTCAGCTTGATGGCCATCGTCGCTTGGAGTCATAAGGAGTTGACGCTTTTTTCTGGGCCTGTGTTGGTATTCCCTAGACGCTCCTCTCGCTTTTTCGGCGCCGGACCATCTCGGCCGGTCCCGCAAATTTGCGGAGTGCTCGATTCGGTCCACGGACGTTTCGGCTCCCCGCAAATTTGCGGAGATCGCTGGGGGGTCTCGCGGTGAGGCGGGAGGGTTGTGTCGGTACGGTTATGCCTCCATTGGCCCGCAAATTTGCGGTTATAGTTGGCTTTCCCGGTGACCCTTTTTTGTGTCATCTTGTTGCCTGGTACTATATTGGTGTATGCACTTTCCTGGTGTTATGGACCCTGCATGTGAGGTGTTGAGTGGTGGTTAACACTTTCTCCATCTTTGCAGGTTCTGCTTGTGCTCTTCCGCCTCACCCGCCCTCCTCACCTCCATCGGTGCTCCCGGTTTAGAGTGAGTACGACTTCCAGTTTGCATGTGTGTTCCTGTTTACCCATGCTCATTCCCTGGTTTTTATTGGACATTATCTTCACTTACTCCGTCAACGTGCTGCTTATGGTGTGTGTTCTTCCGTTGCAGGTGGGATGCCTTGCTTTCGCCAGGGCTGTGGCTCCCCGTGCTTGGACTGCCACAGGTCCTGCTTACGCCACTCTCAATGTGTGTCCTCTACGGCCTACCTCCCTGCTTTGTGTGGCCCGTGTATGGACCTGGTGGATGTGGTGGACCATCACCCTGGTTCCTCTGACGCGGCAGTGGCCTCTGCATCCCTTCAGTCTGTGTGGGCGGTGGTCTCCCACCACATCAGGACTGTGGGCCACCGTTCCCCGGCCTTTGTTGACGACCGGATCCGCGTCGCCCTGGGCATCCCTGACCCGTCTGGGGGCCGTTTACCTGGCCCTCTCCCTGCTCGGGCCCTCCTCCCTGAGTCCCGTGGTCGGTCGTCACATCGTCGGGTGGATCCCCAGCTCCGTCCACGCTCTCGCTCTCCTCGCTCGTCCTCTACTGCCCCTCCTCGTCCTCCTGCTCACCTTGACTCCGCCGTTCACCCTCGTCATGGTTCTCGCCCTGAGGCCGGGGTTAGCGTCTCTGCCCCTGTACGCCCTCCCCTGGCCTCTCCGGATAGGGGCTCTACTACCTTCCGCCCGCTTCCCCTGCACAAAAGACGTCCTCTTCATTTGTCCTCTACGCGCGCGGATGTTCATGCTGTAGCTGGCCCTCTGCTCCCTCCTTCTACTCTGTCCAGGAGGGTCCGCCAGGATGTAGTTGCTTCTCCTCCTACTTCTCCTGCTTCGGTGCCTCTTCTTCCTTCTAGGTCTCGTCCCAAGGTGGAGGTTCCTCCCTCCTCCGCCTCGGTGTCGGGCCGCCCTGTTCTCTCAGCCCCGGGGATCCTTGCTCTGTTTCCCCCCGCGGCTCCTTCTGACCTCCTTTCACCCGGCCAGCCTTCCCCCTCCCGTCATCCTGCTCCTCTTCCTTCTTCTATTCCTGATCTTCGCTTGCCGGCTCCCCGTGAGGGTACCCCGCCGCTTGACTCGGTAGAGTATAGCGAGGTTTCGGGGTCCCCTTTCTCGGGGGCTGACGTGTCGCTGGAAGAGGGGGATGGTGATGTTTCCCCCTCGGGCGTTAGTGATCGGGAACGAGACCCTCAGGTTTAGCCACGGCCGTCGTCGCTCGCCTTCTTTGGGCCGCGACGCTGCTGTTTCGTGTCATGGGTCTCGCTCTCGCTCACGCTCGCCCCTGCGGGCCGAACTATCTTCGGGGGGGTCGCCTCTCTCGGATCGATTTTCGGCTATGCAGGGGTGGGTTGTGTCACACTTCGACGCGCGCTTGGAGGCGATGCAAGAATCCCTCTTATCGCGCTTCTTGGCGGTGACACAACCTCAGCGCCTCACCCAACCTACCCCTGCTTTGGTCCCCCTCCCCTCTGCGGTGGACCACATTCCTTCTCGCCCTGCTTCACCGCCTGCCCGGTCGTCGGCTAGTACTGCTCCTGCCCTGGCTCAGGTGGTTGCCCCTGCTGTCTCACATGCGGGGGTCCTCCGTCTGCTAGGGCAGGGTCCGCGCTTGTCCCCCATCCAAAAGGCCAAGGTCCCGTCGCGGACTATGCCGCTCCTCTATGGCTCCTTGGCTGTTTGGAAGGGGGTGCAGGCCTCCCACCCGGAGCGTGCTACCGACTTCCCGTCAGGTGAGAGGGCCCTACCTTTGGACTGGTCGGTCCAAATAAATGATAAAATGCAGTTCAGGGCGATCAGGGTGGATGGTCAGGTGGCCGACGTGGAGGTGCGGGCGTACCCGACAAGGACTGACCTTCAGTACTTTTCGGTGAAGCCCAAGCCCCCGTCTGCTCCTCGAACTAAGCTCTGGTCAGACTTCAGCCGCCAGGACATCCTTCAGGATGTTCAGTCCCTGGCTGTGTTAACGGGACTGTCCTCCTATGGGACGGGTTTGTGCGACGACGGTAAGCCTGGCTTAGCCGTCGTGCTCGATAACCCTCTCCCATTGGAGGCCTGGTTTGCTGAGGCCTTAGACTTTGCCAACCGTTCCGTCGACAGATCTATTTCAGTCCCTCCCCCAGAGTCGTCACTGCTTTTGCCTCCTCTGGTATCTGTCGGCGGATTGGATGGCAAGTTCTGGTCCTGGATTAGCGCTCCCAAACTTGAAATTTGTGCTATTGCTAACCCGTTCTTCTCCCACCCAGATAAGTCCTCTGTCGACAGGGATTTTACCTTGCGGCAGAGGGTGGCGAACTTATTGTCTTGTCTTCTAGGTTCCCTCCAGACGTCTGTTCACCACCTGCGACTTATCGAGGCGACTGCACCTGGCGATCTTCGCGAGGGCTTGGACCACGTTCGGCGGATCCACCTACAGCTCGCGGTGTCTTTGGTTCCCGAGCTGAAGGCGGTTTTGTGCGAGGCAACTCGACAACGCCAGACGGTAAGGTCCTCGTTCTGCCGGAAGGCCCCTTTGGATATTCGTCAGGGTCTGTTATACTCTGAGCTATATACATCGGGGCTTTTTGCGCAGGATGCTTGGGAATGCTACGCTTCTCTGTCAGCGGACCCTGCTTACGACACGCAAAGACGCGCTGTGTCGCGACCAGGGTCTTCACAGTCCCGTCCTTCTGCCGGTCCCCTTCGGGGTGCTGCCGCCACTGCTGCCGCCAAGAAAGGGCGCAGGAAAGGGAAGTTGCCGGCCAGAGCGTCGGTTCCGCCTCGCACTTCTGCTCCTGCTCCCTTTCATCCCCGCCGAGAAGGGGCTGGCCAGCCTTCCACTTCCGGCCGCACTTCGACGGGGTCCGACGCACTGACGGACAGGGGATGGGGTGACCCGCCCTTTTCGGCGAGGTGGGGGGGGTAGGGGTGGTCAACGTGGCTCTTATGACCGTAGGGACCGTCCCGGGGGACCCTCCACGTCAAAAAATGTGTAGGTTCTCCAGGTCGGTCTCCTCCTTGTTCTCCTTCTCGCCTCGCAGAAAGGGTCGCTCACCTCATCTCGGGGGCTCCCACAGGTTATTTTCGCCCTTGCGCCCTTCGGTGGCCACGAGGGAAGTGGGGGCGGAAGATTGCACGGAGGGGTCTAACCTGGAGATGGAAGTCCAGACCCCCACTCAGCTCTTGTCAACGAAGCCGGCCTGTCTCTTCGGAGGTGGCCGACGTGATTACGTCCATGCACGGGCAGGGAATCGTCAAGGAGGTGAAAGCCGGTCACCCGGTTTTCCTCTCCCGTGTTTTTCTGGTACCGAAGAAGGACTGCGACGCGATGCGACCGGTGGTGGATCTGTCGGCCCTCAACGGGCACATCGTGAACACACGGTTTCGGATGCTGACGGTGCACCAGGTACGACTGGCCCTGCGACCTCTGTCGTGGGTAGTGTCGCTGGACCTCAAGGATGCGTATTGGCACGTTCCTATCCATCCTCGTTTCCAGCGATTCTTGGCCGTTCAGACTTCCGATCGTGTGTTCATGTTCGACAGACTTCCCTTCGGTCTCAACATCGCGCCGCGGATCTTCTCGAAACTGGTAAAGCAGGCTCTGGATCCTCTCCTCAGGGGCGGCCTCCAGATCCTGTTTTACTTGGACGACTGGTTGATAGTTTCAGACACCCTAGAACAGTGCGTCCACGACACCCTCACAGTAGTTCAACACATCACACAGTTAGGGTTCAAAATCAATATTCCCAAGTCACGCCTGACCCCGTCGCGTGTCGTGACGTGGGTAGGTCTCGAATGGGATCTGACCAACGCTACAGTGACCCAGAGTCAGCCAAACGCGGTGAAACTTCGCAGGAAGGTCTTCGCCGTGTTGCACTCGGTCTCCCTCACGAGGAGGATCTGGGACTCGTTAGTGGGTTCGCTGAATTGGGCCGCTCTGACCATTCCCTTAGGGAGGCTCAGGCTGCGCCGCCTAATACTCATGGGCAACAAGGTGTTTCCGTTGGCCCCTATGGATCGGCTCATGCCGATCCCGCGTACCATTCACAGACACTTAGGACACTGGGTTGCTCGGGGCACGCTCTCTGCGGCTGTGCCCTGGACCGCCCCCCCGCCGACGATCTGGGTAGATACAGATGCGTCGAGCGAGGTAGGGTGGGGTTACCAATCCAACCTGGGACATCAACATCACGGCAGATGGGTGGGACACACACACCTACACATCAATGCCCTCGAACTGTTGGTTCCCTTGTTCTTCCTGAGGGACCACGCGCTGGCCCTTCGGGGAAAGTCGGTGGCCTTCAGGATGGACAATCAGACAGCTGTCCACTGTATCCAAAAGCAGGGGTCCTCCAGGTCTTTGACTCTGTTGGGGATCTCAGAGAAGTTGTTCTTCCTCGCGAACCGACACAACATCTCCCTGCACGCCTCCTACCTGCCCGGGACTGCCAACCTGTGGGCGGACGCCCTGTCGCGAGGACAGGGCGTTCTTGTAGAATGGGCGATGAAACAGACTGTATTCGACGACCTCGCAGCTTCCTGGGGTGTTCCGGAGGTCGACTTGTTCGCATCGAAGGAGACGCGCAAGTTGCCTCAGTACCTATCCCTCCGGACTCGCACTCCGGAGGGGGGTCCGGACGCTTTCATGGAAGACTGGAACAGGTGGCAGTCGATATACATATTTCCGCCACCAGACGCACTGTTGATGTGCAAAGTCCTCGCGCGGCTGCGGCTGTACCGCGGCAGAGTCTGGCTAATAGCGCCTCTGTGGCCAGCCCAGGCTTGGTACTCCCAGTTGAAGCGGTGGTGCCCGAGTCCGGTCCCTCTCCCTCTCTCAAACTTCCACTTGAGCCAGGTTGGCGACCTGCGGACCTCGTTGGCCTTCGCATCGTGGATGTTCGTGAGGCACGGTGGCTCCCAGTCCACGGACGGGACCTGACTGACTTCCTGAAGCGTTCATGGACGTCTTCGACTTGGGGGACTTACGAGTCCCACTGGAGGTCTTTTACTAGGTGGATACAGGACACTCGCCAGACTGTTAGCTCTCCTTCCCTCGTCCTACACTACTTGTTTCACCTCTTCCGTACACGTCGCTTTCAAGTCAACACTATACGTAACCACTTGTCTGCCATCCGGGAGGTCTTTGAGTCCGTCACTGGGCTGGTCGTTCCTCCGAAGGAGCTGGATTCCTTCATGAAGGCTGCCTTCAGGGAGCGACCGCCTCCGCGCCAGATCCCTCCTCAGTGGGATCTGGGGCGTGCTCTGGACCTTCTGGCTTCACACACATATACACGGGCTACTACACCGGTTCAGTTGCTGGAGCGTACACTCTTCCTTGTCGCTCTGGCCACTGGGGATAGGGTGTCTGAACTCGCTGCCATGTCGCGGTCCCAGGAATGCATGCGCTTCTCCCCGTCCTTGAATGTCGTCACATTAGCCCCCTCCCCTCATTTTGTTGCCAAGAATGAGAGAGAGACCCACGTTTTCAAGCCTTTCACCATCCAGGCTTTAAAGCGTGGGCATACTCACCATGTGTTGTGCCCGGTGCAGGCCTTGCACTCCTATGTTGAGTCTGTGGCTCCGACTTCGGGTACTGCTGTGTGGGTGTCTCCTCGGACTGGTAGGAGGCTCTCGAAGGTACAGATAGGACGCCACATTTGTCGGGTCATTCGTGCCAGTAACCCTGCTTGTCAGGGTTCTGCGCACGATGTGCGATCCTTTGCTGCCTCCTTACGGTTCCTGCAGACTCGTTCGTTGCCTGACGTCGCCTCGGCGGGTTTGTGGTCTTCTGTCCATACCTTCGTCTCCTCCTACCTCTCCATGTCCATTGTTAGACCCCCTCGGCCTGTGATAGCTCTCGGGAGTCGTGTTTCCTAGGGCTCTCGCGAAGTTGCCTGGTCTTCCCCCTAGTCACTCTTTCTTTTACTTTGTTTTCTTTAGAAAAGGGGGGGAGGGAAGTACGGGTTTGCAACACTGGATTGCAAGTTTGGGATTATGTTATATGTATACAGTACATAAGTGTTTTTGCCTCATTGAAAATTGTGTTTTGTTTATGTGATCCATGTTTTTGTTCGTTTTGGAAGAAAAGGGATTTTGTGTACAGTACTTTTTGGTTTAAGACAAGTCTATGATTTTGCATTACTATGAATGACGGGCACGTGTTAAAACTGCTCTTTTTAGCTACTCCTCAGTTTTTCACTCTTTTATTAAACTCTCTTGTTTAAATTGTGTTTCTTTGTCATTCATAATTTTGTCTTATGCATTGGTTTTTTTTGGTATGTTGGGCTTGGATGTCCTCCTCCTATTTGTTATGCAGCCTTGACGTTGGATTTGCCAAGACTACTAACAAATTGGGAGGTTTGACGTACCTCCCAACCTACCAAATAGGAAAACCTACTATTTGGTAGTAGTCTTGGAAAATCCAACGTACATAATACCCTCCCTCACGCCGGACCCCTGCCCATCCGCGTTCTTCTGCTGACGTGAGATGTGATAACAAGAGAGGGTCGCTCATGCGCATGTTCGACAGGGATCGGCGCATGACGGAACACGGGATGGGCCTTGAGCGGTAACTAAGGTAAACCCCTTTTTCTTCTCTTCTATACTTTTTTCACCTTCGGTGGTAGTTTTGGTTAATGTACAACGTCTCCTAGAGCAAGATAAGGAGTAGACTCTAGACGTTTTCTTTTTAACCGCGGTTGGAATGACGACATAGCAGTCAAAATAGACAAGTCGTCATTGCAATTAGGTTAATAGCCTTGACGTTGGATTTTCCAAGACTACTACCAAATAGTAGGTTTTCCTATTTGGTAGGTTGGGAGGTACGTCAAACCTCCCAATTTCATGGTGGACTCTTCCCAAATGATGGAAACGTCAGCCCGATTGCTTTTATTCATTTAGAGTTATAATAAGTTAAGGGGTCAAGATTATTGTCAATGAAATGAAATATCAGGACTAAGATAAACAAAAAATCACAGCGAGGTGCAAAAAATGCATTACCGAAGGTAATCAAGTCAGCTTGGCCACATCAGCAACCAAAGAGACAAATCAGGTCAGGAGTCTAGTACCTAGCCAGGCCAGGGAGACATGAGATATAGGCTGCCCGAGGACAGCCAAATGGGACAGAATAAGAATAGAAGGGGAAAAACATAGAATGAGGAAAGAATAACTACTCAAAATTAGTCAAGCTGATGACGAAAGCTCGAGGGGAGAGGGAGGGAAATAACCCTAACCCTCCCCCATCAAGCCTCCCAACCGCTACAAGGAGATTAGTTCCAGGGGGGCCATCAAGCTTAAAATTACACCCTCTAAACCCCCTTTCAACATAAAGTTGATTTTTTTTTTTTTAAACTACAGGCTCACCAGGAAAAAGTAGACACCTAAATGGCACTAAAGGTCTTAAAATTGACAAAAAGGGAGCGAAGCTTTTGAAAATTGCTAAACGAATGGGGCGAACGTCTTAATATCTCAAAAACAATGGGGCTGAACATGAGGGAGAAAGGGGTCCAGAAAGAAAAAAATCCCTCGATTCAAAATCTGCCCTTAGGTTACGGTACAGGGTAAAGTAAAAACCGGGGTAGTGCTTGGTTTTTGGTTATACTGTATATTTAGTTATTAATATATTTTTTAGTTTCCTCGCTAGACCTCCATCAAGCTTAGAAAAACACACCCTAGACCCCCTTTCAAGATAAATTTGTATATTTTTATAAAATATCCTTATAAAATTAGAGGCTCGCTAACGCCAGCCAGGTTGTTGTTGTTGTTGTTGTTCCCTAAGCTGCCTGGCCGAACAGCCCCGAGTCCCTGAGAAAGGCCATGGCCACGATCGGGCTTTCCCACAGAGCTCTCATTGAGTGTAGATTGTGTTGTTGGCGTAAGTGGTTGTGTGAAATGCAGCCTTCTATGATGTGTTTAATGGTATGGGGTGCTGTGTTACATCCCGGGCAGGCGTCGACAACGGAGTCATCCAGTCTCTTCTGATAGCTCAGGAGAGCTGGATGGTGTCCGCATCTCAGCCTGGCCAGGTGGACTCTGTCCTCGCGAGGAAGGGAGGATTCGGAAGGATGGATTTCAGGAGGTCGTGCATGCAGTTGCGTGTTGTCTGTGAGTGAGTGGATGGATCGGTGAGAGATATGAGTATGGATGTGCTTTTGGAAGTTGGTTCGGGGTGGGCAGGGAGGGAGAGAGGACAATAATTGTGTGTGATACCGTGTGCTGGGTGTTGTTTTGATATTTCTTGGTGTCTGTGGGTGTGTTGCCATGTAGTTTAGTGGGTGGTCTTGGTTCGTGGAGGCTGCTGCCAGGAATTGAGTGCCTCTCATGTCCAGATGGTCTTTGACTTTGAGGATTTTGGTTTCTTGATGTAGGTGATCTGTGGGTGAAGTAGCTGTGCAGCCTGTAATGATCTTCAGGGCTTTGTTTTGAATAGTCTGTAAGGTCTTATGATGTGTTTCAACTAGGTTAGAAGCCCAGGCTGGGCTTGCGTATTTCATCACTGATCTTATGTATTGTTTATATACTGTGGTGGTAGTTTCTTTGTTGTGTCCAAATTTTGTGTGAGCAAGTGACCTGAGGGCGTTAAGTCTGGGTGTCAGTTTCTTTTTAATGTTTGTGGTGTGCTGTTTGAATGTCATATGAGTATCATATGTTACTCCTAGGATTTTGGGTGTGTGTGTATGTGTTAGGGGTGTGTTGTTTATGGTGAGTTGAGGGATGTATTCGTGTTCTCCTGTCTAACTTGTGAGCAGGGTTGCGATGGATTTGGCTGGGGCTAGATTAAGTCTGTTTGTAGTGCACCAGCCATGTAGTGTGTTGAGATAGGGTTGAAGGAGATCTGTTGCTCTTTTTGGGTCATGGTGTGTACATGTGAGTGTTATGTCATCTGCATAGGAGGCTAAGTTTATTTGGGGCGTATTGGGTGTAGTTATATCGTGCATGTACAGATTGAAGAGTGCGGGCGATAGGACGGATCCTTGTGGGACTCCGTTTGGAAAGTTTCTGATTTTAGATGACTGACCGGCAAAAGATACGTGTGCACATCTGCCTGCTAGGAAGTTGGCCAGCCACCTTTTTGTGTTGTTGTGCATGTTTGTGTTGTAGATTTTGTTTGTAAGGTTGTGGCGGGGGATGGCATCGAAGGCTTTACTAATGTCGAGTGTGGCTAATAGTGATCTGTGTGGTGGTCTAGCTGAGTTGATGCCGTCGAAAGCTCTTTGTGTAAAGTCTGTGAGAAGAGTGTTTGTGGAGTGCAGTGGCCTAAAGCCATGTTGTGTTGGAGCTAGGGGTAGGTCAGGTGTAATTAGTTGGAATACTAGGCGTTCCATGACTTTGGAGGGGGAGCAAAGGAGTGTGATGGGGCGGTGCGAGGAGGGTAGCATGGGGTCTTTGTTGGGTTTGGGGAATGTGATGATGATACCATGCTTCCAAATGTCTGGTATTGTGTTGTGTGAATAGCTGTAGTTTGATATGTTAGTGAGTGCTTGTATGCCTTGTGGTCCCAGGTGTCTGAGATGTATGTTGCTTATGTTGTCTAGGCCACAGGCGGGTGAGTGCTTGAGATTGTTGATGATATGCTTTGTCTGGTGATTGGTGAAGGGTGTATAGTCAGGGTCTGTGGGGAATTGTCTCTTACGTCGGATGACACGTCGGTCGTCTTTGTGAGGTTTTAGGTGGCTGACATGTGAAAAGTGATTGATGAGAGTGTTTGCTTGTTGTTTACATGAAGGAGTAGAGTCTGTTGTTGTGATTGCAGCACGTGATTGTGTTGTGTTGCTGTTGGAAAGTGTGATGCTGTTTAGTGTTTTGTAGAGTTTTTTGGGGTTTGTTTTGTGATCAAGTGTTTGTAGGAAGTTATTCCAATTTAGTTTTGTTGTTCTTGTATTTTGTTGTTAGTTTGGGTGTTGAGTGCTTGAATTTGTTATGTGATGTCTTGTGTGTGGGGTGCTGGGGAGTGTTTCAGTATGTCGCGTTGTCTGATGAGGTTTTGAATTTCTGGTGTGAAGTTGGGGTTGTGTCTTTTTCTGTTACCTCTTGGAATGTGTTTCTTGTCAGCGTTTTGGATAGTTTTATTGAGTATGTGTACAGCATTGTTGATGTTAGTGATGGGTGTACTGTTTAGAGTTGTGAAGTGTTGTTCTGTCTCATTTGTGAATGCTTCCCAGTTAGCTCTTTTATAATTGGTGTATGTGTGTTTGTGGCTAGCTGGGGTGAGTCTGGTTTTGGTGGTGATAATGATCGGGAGGTGGTCAGAGCCTAAGGTTCTGACCACCCTCCAGGATGTTGTGGGGGCGAGTTCTGGGGAGCAAAAGGTGATGTCTGGAGATGATGGGTTATAGAGGGCTTGGTGAGGAATATAGGTATGTTGATGGATGTCGTTAAGGATGATGAGGTTATCGGTTTGGTTTTGTAGTACCAGCCCTCTGTCTGTGTCGGGGTTGTCGACAAACCAGGCCGACGTCTTGGCGTTGAAGTCACCACCCAGGATGATGTGTGGGGTGTGTGGGGTGTTTGTGATGTGTTGTAAGTGTGGTCTGTATTCATTTGGTACTGTAGGGGATGTTTGGGGAGGGATGTATGTGTTTATGATGGTTATGTTGGAGTTGTTGCCAGTGCGTATTTTAATTGACTGTATTTCTGTTGTGTTATCATTTTGGGGGAGGAGGGATTTGGTTTGTACACTGGTTACTATGTATGATATTTCTTTGTGTACCAGGGTGATGAGTCCACCGCCCCCGCCGACAGCCCGGTCTTGTCTGATGGTGGTGAAATTATGAAATGTGGGTGTTTTTTGTGTTGTGCGGAGTTTTGTTTCTTGTAAGATGGCAATGTGTAAAAAGCAACACCTAAATGGCACGAAAGGTCTTAATATTGATAACAAAATAAGGCGAAAGGTCTCAACATCACAAAACTAACAGAACGAACGTCTTAAAACCTCATAAATAATATGCTAAACATGAGGGAGAAGGGGGATTCTGAAAAAGCGAGTAGTACCCCCTTAAGTTACGGTACAGGGTGTAAAGTAAAAACCGACAGTACTATTACAGTTTATTTCTCGCATGGAACACCGACATATTAGAAAATAATAATAGATGCCTACGGTACACTATCTGCAACATACATATATACAAGAAGGTATAAGGAAGTCAGGGTTAATTGAGATAGTCTTTACCCTATATATTTCCCACAGATCTTTCCTAAGTTGTATAAAAAAAAATCTAAATGGTAGCCAAAATAATACTTCAAAATGCGTCATAATCTTCAAAGGGTTAAGTATGTATTGTATGTATATACACAGGCACATAGCCCATTGCTGGGGGTGGCCGACACGAGACAGAGCCCAAACAGAAACATTTAAAGTTCCTATTCTTAGACTCCAGGACCACTTTCGCGTTGTCTCGCCTGTTTCTCTGTCTTGTGGAGTAGGAAAATTATACAATACTATACATACATTCACAATTGTCCATTCATTACAATTAGGCCAACATTCTTGACCACTAATCTCCATAGCTTCAAAACAACTAAAGTAATTGCATTAATACTTCTACTACAGTACTTGTGAAATTTACAGCCCATTTGCTCTGGCCCTTTTTGAGTTACAGAGGTCAGACGAGCGCTTTTTCTGTCAATTTTCGTTGAGCAAGTTTTGGATTGTACAACTTTGTGTTTTTTTTTTTTTTATTTTGTATATGGCTCTGTCTTGAGTCGGCCTTCCCCCCAAAAAATAAAGGGGATTGGGCCTGAGTATATACAGTAGATAGATAGAATAATATTTGGTAAATCTTCAATGCGGCATTTCCAGATAGTGATTTTGATAAGATCTTTTGTCTTTATATTGTTCGGTTCCTGTTTTGGTTTGTTCGTTTTCCAAGTTTTACATCTTAATTTTCTCATTGGACTCGATGTATATGATTTTAAGAGATTTTGATAAGTACTTTTGTCTCTTTACTGTGTTCGTCTAAGTTTTGGTTTGTTTATTTTGCAAGTTTTACATTATAATTATATATTGCTTAAAATTAGAAGATGCCAGACTACAATCGCCAGAAAAAGCGCTCATGTGACATCGGTTATGGGGGGGTCACCAGCTTTTTTTATCTTTCTCTCCGTTTCTCTCTTTCCCTGGCTTGTATCCATTCGGCCCCATTCAGCCAACTGTTTTTTTTAAGACGTTTATCCCCATCCAGGTGTCGATTTATTCCTGGCGAGCAACAGAGAGCCAGCATTACATGAAGAAATCCGGCTTCGCTGGTGTAATTTTTCTATCGAAAAATTTACAAATTTAGCTTGCTGTCAAAACAAAAAATAAATATGCTGGCTCGCTACCGCTCGCCAGGAATATAGTGACACCTGGATGGGGTAAACGTCTTAAAACAGTAAGCTGAATGGGACTGAATGGATACAAGCCAAAGAGAGAGGGAGAAAGAGAAAAAAAAAGCGAGGTGGGCTCCCTTAATGACACAAAACCCGACGCTCTCACACCTTCAAATTAGATCATAATTTCTTATATTATTCCGGCCACCACGCAAAATAAAACTAGGAAAAAGAATAAATATAAAAAATAAAATAGGAAAAGTGGGAATTGGGCCTGAGTAAATATAGATAGATAGACCACCAAACAAAAAGGTTCATATGGGTTGGGTGTGAAAGGGATCTGCCGTGTGTGGGCCAATCAGCTCTTTTATGTTCTTATATGGATTAAATTGTAAAACTTAATTAAACTAAACAAACCAAAACTTGGACAAAGACAATATAGAGGCAAAATAACTTATCAAGATCGCTCTGTGGAAATAACGCTTACTAAAATATATATGTTGTTATGAAATGAAAGAACTTTTTATATGGAAACAGATTAACTTGCTCATGTAGTAATAAACACCCTATGTGGTGGATTGTGTTCTTTTATTTCATAAATTTTATTTTAGTAAGCGTTGTTTCCACATAGCGATTTTGATAAGTTATTTTGCCTTTATATTGTCTTTGTCGAAGTTTTGGTTTGCTTAGTTTGTAAGTTTTACATTTTAACTTATATACATGGAGTCAAATCGAAGCAATTTATTTTTGAAGACTTGAATGAATACGAGGATGAATACAGGAAAATTAACATGAAATAACTGTTTTGGCGATTTTATCCTTTCCATAGATATTATGAGAAGGTATAAGAACATAAGAAAATGGGAGTCTGCAGAAAGCCGATTGGCCCAAACAAGGCAGATCCCTCTCACACCTAACCCTAATTATAAGGCCTTTTAATAACATGAAATAGCATTATATCACTTCCAAAGATAATATGAACAGGAATGCAAGAAATGTATTATGAAACAGCATTGCTTTGGCCATTTTATCACTTCCAAAGCAATAATTTGAACTACTGTACAGTATATACCAACATTTTATCGAGATATATATACTGTACAGTACAATAATAAAAAACACAACTACCCTGTACTAGACTCCGCTTTGGGTGACTTAGATGTGTGTGAAATTGTGTTTTGTTTGTGTGTGTTCATAGTTTTTGTTTTTTGTGTTGTCCTTATTTGGGCTCTGTCTCGAGTCAGCCACCCCCCAGTAGGGGGAAAAAAAGGGGAATGGGCCTAGGCAAATAGAAATAGCTTTCCTTCTGAAGCTGAACAAAAAATATATGATCTGGAGGCAATGAGAATAAATAATAAAAACAATAATCTAATTCCAAAGAGCAAAATCATTAAATAAAAAAGTAAATTATAAATATGATGGTAGTGTCGAAAAGAAAAAAATATATAATAATAAAACCCTGGGTACAAGACAAAGCATGAAGAAATATATATAGCTATGTACATATACAAATAAAAAAGGAGACGCCTACTCCCGCGATCACTGCTAAAATGCTTCCTTTATATTTTGAGTTTGTATTTTTTCTCGACTTTCTTTTGTTTTTCTCGTCCTTTTCATTGGTATTTTCTCCGTCTCCATCTTTATCGCCCCATGCACCTATTCCTGTCTTTGTTCTTGCCACTCACTAAAACATTACGCTTTCCATAATGCAGTTGGGTCGAGTACATGATTAGATTGATATCCAATATTTGAAAATGGGTATTAATCGTGATCGTGTATTCGACCTTTAACTGTGTTGGTGGTGTAATGGTTTAGATGCTTATGTTCTGGTTGTGGTGGCCCAAGTTCGAATCCCAGGAGGACCATATGCTTTCATTAGTTTATTCAAGTGCATTGGGGTTTGTAGTTGATGATTAACCCCTCAGACCCGGCTATGTATTCCATACCGAAACCCGGGGTTTTTGGCCGAAAAATGTCTACGCCTAGCCTACCGTATCTTTGTTATCTTGACTGCTTCTGCATTACCGCGCATCCCCAAGCGTAGATGTGTTTCGTACCTGTAGAATGGCATTGAGTAGAGCTCTCTAAGTCAACTGGTTCAGTTGTGATGACGATTTCCGTGGAGATAACTTTGTGGCGATATCAGTCACTTTACACTACTTTTCACTACTTAACAATAACATACAAAGACATACAGGCACACACGAACAAGGACGCCTCTCCTTCTTGTGATCGGAGATGCGCAACGTCGGTCCAACCGGCTGTTGTTTATATGCGTCAGACGGACGCCTCGCACACCAAGCTTACAGGCTTTCAAGCTGCCGGAGCCTCAGAGCCCTTCCGGGTTCCGCGGGGTGTTTTTTATGGATGCCTCAGAGCCCAACCGGATATGAGGGGTTAAGGGGGTTCACCGGCTTTTTTTCATCTTTCTCTCCTCTTCTCTCTTTCCCTGGCTTGTATCCATTCGGCCCCAGTCAGCCAACTGTTTGAAGACTTTTATCCCCATCCAGGTGTCGATTTATTCCTGGCGAACGATAGCGAGCCAGCATTGTATGGAAAAATCCGGCTTTGCCGGAGAAATTTTTCCATCGAAAAATGTACAGTACAAATTTAGCTTGCTGTCAAAAAAATATATATACAGTGCACTTCCAGTATTCGCGCCTATGTCGTACCAGCCCGCTTCCGTGAATACGTGGTTTCGCGGATACATGGGCAGTGTTTAACATAGGTTTCAATGAGAAATAGGCTTAGGTCGTACCTGACTCGGCCAGCTTGGACCCTCAAACCATTATTTTGACCTACTTTATGACAATAATATGGACCAAATGATTAAACAGATACGGTGACTGACCTGGAAGAATGTGGAACAAAGTGTGGTACCGTCAGTGACGGTACCGGTACCACACTTTATTCCACATTCGTCCAGTCACCCATAAATTACCCATTTCCCCCCAAATATATCCAATAAATACATATTATTTGAGAACACTTATAAATACATATTATGAGGAGATAACTAACCACACAAACTTTATTTGTAATCAGTCATTAGGCCTAGGCAAGCCTTACGCATCGGCATAATTTGCTCGCTTTCGTCCGACAGTGTCGGTACGCTTGCTATCTGTTTTGATGGTTTCAGGCATTTATTTCCATCAGGCCCTCTGTCCCTATAACTGAATGCTCTAAAGGCCCTAATAAATGCGGGAGATAAGAGGTTCGTGCAGAAAAAAGCTTGTAAACTGGTGGTTTTTAACTTTTCCAACACTGGGCTGTGAGCTACTGTCTCAGCTGGAACGCTGTGTTGACGTCACGCAAGAATGCAAGATGGCCGACCAAAGCAAGAATCGGGATGCGCACCGACCCGCCCGATTCAAATCCGTGAATAGCTGGTATTTTTAATTTTTTTTGCGCGGATGACGAATAATGGGATATTTAGGGATGTCCGCGAATAGCAAGGATCGCGGATAACGAGAGTGCACTGTATATGTGCTGGCTCGCTGCCGCTCACCAGGAAAATATTGACACTTGGATGGGGGTAAACATCTTAAAACAGTAGGCTGAATGGGGCCGAATGGATACAAGCCAAAGAGAGAGGGAAAGAAACAGAAAAAAAGCGAGGTGGGCTCCCCTAATGTTAAGAACGGGGTATTACTTTATTTACCGGTATATAGTTTCGCTTTCTACCCTAAGCCGGTGTCACATGATCGATTTTTCCGGCAAGTTTGGACGAGCAAGTTTTTTCTTGCAAATTTGGAGGCTCTTTTACATGGGAATCGGAAACTATAGTTTATTCGCTTGAACCCTTGTCTAGCGGGGGGTTTTGGGCTTATTTGGGCATATTCAGGCCCTCCTGAATGATAAATCAAGTATCTGCATGAAAAGAAATTTATTCAGCAAAAAAATAGGCGCTAAAAGCTTCAAAATGAGACCAGAACGAGCTACGTAGCACTCGTGGTTCTCATACAGTGGTACCAGTAACATGGGAGTTTAGCGTATAGCGGTATATTTTTCCCAGCTATGCTCACTACTGGCTACACTGCCGGCCTCTCGAGAACACAGGGAACATGAGTTAATGGGCGGCGGTAAGCCCTGGGAGTTGGCTGTCTGGCCCGCTGCGCTCCCGGCCATTTGCACTCGATTTTAACCCTTTAAAAGCCTTAATAATGCTCCTAACTTGCTGCAAATTGGAGGCAGACTTAAGTCCGCCCCCGATCTTTAAGGGTTAAGTAGGCGAGAAATCATGACCTCTAACCTCAAAAACGACTAAAGTAATCGAGCTAATATTTCTACCATTTGGGAAGAGACAGTGAAGGAATAGATGTGGAGATTTACAGCCAATTTGCTCTAGCCCTTTTTGAGTTAGAGAGGATATAGGTCATGATTTCTCGCCTACTTACAGCGAATAGACTATAGACTGAAGGTAGATTATGTTAGTTGGCTGATTTCTGACAAAGAGAATTTAAGATTGTATAAATATTCAAGTGGGGATTGGGCCCGAGTAAATAGATAGATAGATCTATCTATCTATTGCCTGACGCCGTGATCCCCGAAGGGGTGGCCACGAACGAACCGCCCCCATGCACCTCTGTCCCCAGTCAGTCGACGTCCCTCCCCCCAACCAGCACCGCCCTCATTCAAGTACTTCCTCACTCCATCCTTCCACCTCATATTCGGTCTACCTCTCCCTCTCTGTCCCTCCACCTCGCTCTCGTACACCCTCTTAGTCATTCTCTCGCTTTCCATACGTTCCATATGGCCGAACCATCTCAAGTTGTTCCTTTTCACACTTTCCAGCACATCTACCTCCACACCACACCTCCTTCTTACTTCCTCATTAGTCTGTCTATCCCTCCATGTAACTCCGCACGCACTCCTTAAGTAATTCATTTCCACTGCTCTCACTCTTGGTCTGAGTCTCTCAACCAACGTCCATGCTTCGCTTCCGTAAGTCAGTGTCGGGATTACCACACTGTCATGCAAGGACTTCTTCACTTTCATACTGACCACCCTATTTCTTGTTACTGCTTTTAGCGTTCCTACAACCCTCTTCCCCTGTTGTACCCTCTCCCGCACTTCTTCATCCATAGTCCCATCTTTACTCAACACACTGCCCAGATACTTAAAAGAGTTGACGATCTCCATAGCCTGACCGTTCAGCTTCACCTCACACTCTGTGACTTCACCCCTTTCGAAGACCATAACCTTGCTCTTCCCCGTATTTATCTTCAAATTCCGTTTTTCGCACACTGTTCCAAACTCATTTACCAGACCCTGCAACTCCCATTCATTATCACTCATCAGAACTGTATCATCTGCAAACAGCAGTATAGGTAGCTTCCACTCAATTCCCTCCCTTTTCAGCGATACACCAACATCCACTGCTCTTGATAGTATTTCTTTCATGACTCCATCCATATATACAGTAAACAACCACGGGGACATCACACACCCCTGTTTCAAACCAACATTCAGGTCAAAGAACTCGCTCTGCTCACTCTCCACATGTACTGCCGCCTTTGCACCCTCATACATGCTCTTTCACTGCTTTCAGCAACTTGCCCTCTACTCTGTATATTCTTAGTACTTTCCACAAACCTTCTCTATCCACTCTGTCATAGTCCATCTCCAAGTCCATAAAGGCAACATACACCTTTTGTTTCTTCTCCAGATACTTCTCCACAACACAATTCAGGGTAAAAATCTGATCTACACATCCTCTTCCCTTCCTAAAACCTCCCTGCTCGTCGCCTATCCATTTCTCCGTTCTCACTCTCACTCTCTCAATCACTACCCTACTGTATACCTTCCCTACTACGCTTAGAAGACATATTCCTTGGTGGTTACCACACACTCCTCTTTCCCCTTTGCCCTTATATAGGGGGACTATTATGCCAGTCTTCCAGTCATCGGGTGCACTCCCTTTCTCCCATGCTAGTTTGCACATTTTCCATACCCATTCTATCACTATCTCACCACCATACCTCAACATTTCCCCACACACTCCATCTGTTCCTGGTGCTTTCCCCAACTTCACTCTTTTCATGGCTTCCCACACTTCTGACCTCCTGATCCCCACCTCCTCCTCCACTACTTCTCTTCTTCTCCCTCCCATACCATATCCAGCTATGTTTGCTGGCTCTTCATTCCTTACATTTAGTAACTCACTGAAGTACTCCCTCCATCTTTCGACTCTCTTGCTTCTCGGCTAGCATTCTCCCATTCTTATCTTTCACACCCTTACTGTTTCCCTTGCTACCTTCCCTAACTTTCTTGACTTCTTTCCAGAACAGTTTCTTACTCTCCCTCCATTTTACACTCAGATTCCATCCAAATTCCTCATCTACTCTTCTCTTACTTTCCTTCACTACTCTCTTCACCACCCTCTTACTCTCCATGTACCTCGCTCGTTTCTGTCTTTCGGAATCTTCATTCCTTCTACTACCCAACCACTCTCTATATGCTTTCTTCTTTTCTTCCACAGCTATTCTTACCTCTTCTGTCCACCATGCTGTACCTTTCACTCACCTCCCTCTTCTCCTCACTCCACACACCTCCTCACATGCTGCACAGATCTCATCCTTAAACACCTTGCTCATCTCCTCCACTTCCTCCATAACTTCCAGGTCGAACCCACCTAGTCGTCTTTCCACTGCTCTCCTTTACTCCTCCCTGACTTCCTCCTCCTGCAATAGATAGATAGATAGATAAATTAACAGAAAAATTATAACTTAAATTTTGAAGATTCATATTTGTTTTCACCAACCCACCAATTAATTTACAAATAAACCTAACTAATGAAATCAATGAATACATGTGGTACGCCAAGGACTCTAACCTACGATACTCACACCAAAATTCCACACACTAAGCACCAGACTACAATTGACCACTTGCAAGTTTCAGGCTACAAGGAAGTTGGAGCTGCGACCATCGATATTAAACAGAAATCCAATATTAATGTACGTTTCTGATGGATACATGGTATGTTGAATTGGGTTTTATGTATGTTACTGTATAGCCTAGCCTATACAGTATGTACAGTACTACGATCGTATTTTCGCTGTAAATTATGTTAAATATCGATGTCAACAGCTCCAACTTCCTTATAGAACGAAACTCGCAAGTGGTCAATTGCCCGTAAAAATTGACGGAGAAAGAGCTGGTGTGAGCCCGCCTTTATTCACTGTGACGCACCCCCAGTGCTTTGCAACGCAACCTGATTGTACTCCTTGGTACTCGACTGTACCGCCCGTGATCTGGCTACCGTCAGCTGCAATGTATATTGAGTGTGACAACTTATAACTATGTTCTTTGTATCTCTGCAAAGGTCTCGTCATGTGCTAACCAGTGGTGGGTTTTGTTTTAAGCCATGTCGAGACCTTCCATTTAATATGTAGTATCAATAGAGAAGTTGATAGATAAGACAATGGGAGTTCAGAGAGAGAGAGTGAGTTAGGCTTCAGAGCAAGAGGGTAGCAACGCGCCACGCTGCCGGCCGGGGGGGTTGCCAGACGTATGGACTGGTTGGCAGCCCTGCGCTTATAGCTAGGCGCGACAGGGTTGGTAGTCCATTGTTGCCTGCCTGGGCTGGGCCCATGTTGTCGTACAGCACACTGCCTGGAGGCTGGCTGCGTGTTCCATGACCAGGTTGCCTAGAACCTTTGAGATTCTAACATCCCTTGCCCTCTCTCCCAACTTCTCACGGTTGCACTCTTTCTCTCTGACGACATTACTCTCATTTCATTCTTCTCTCTATTTAAATGCATAACCTTCCCTTGAGGTCCTAAAGGAGTTTCAGCACTCACCTCTCGTATTACTCTTAGGACAAGCATATATTTACATGTATTAGATTTAAGGGGTTAATGTGAACAGCGATCTTCTTGATGAGGATAGTTGGTGAACGTTCTACATGTTCACGAGTTATATGCCCCGCTCATCATCCCATTTGTGACTAGACTGGTGCCATGTGTAAGAGCCCGACCATGCCCAGGAGTTGTCTGTAGAGGGACGAGGACTTAGCCTTGATTTGCATACCGAGCCAGGAGCGAGTGTAGCACCCGAGACTACAGCTCGCTCGTAGTGCCGGTATAGTAGAGTAACGTAATTTATCTGTCCTTGTGTTCTCTACAGTCTTTTCCTGGGTTCTCGCTTTCGGTGCTGGGACTCGTTGTTCCTGTGACTTGGCCTGCTAGCTAGAACACATGGGGATGATGAGTGGGATATATCTTTATTTTACTATGCATTTGCAGTTCTCTTTAAGTATATGTATGTAACCCTTTACAATACACATTACTCACACACAAGACAACACTATTAATACTTTCATGTATCAATTAACTGCACTGTCGTTTTGCTGCTGTGTCCGGAGTTCTGTTGCGTAGGGCGCATACGGACTCGGAGGGGAGACAGAGTGAGAGAAGCGAAGTAGCCTATGCGGTAGTAGGCTACCGGCGCAGTACTGTTGCCTGCAGCCTTTTAGTTATTCCAAGTATAGATTCATTATTATAATAAGTGACTACTATTTATGTTCCTCCCATGTGTATTATTAGGTATCTACTGGATCATGAACATCTTGTATGCTACATGCTAGTGCATGTTAGTAGGGGACAGTTAGTGTAGTGCACGCGCTTTCAAGTAGGCGTGTACATTTGTCATTTAGCATTTCACTGTCATACCTTTAGCCTGCTTCTATTCTACATTATTAGAGGCTTAATATTAACGTAGTTTCTTGAGTATTGCATTTCTTTAGTAATAACGTAACCTATAAATGTCTGAGGGAGTTTAGCCTCATAGCCTACCCCTGTTGTACACTTTCGCCGAGTTAAGGTACCTCGTTACCGTAGACGATAACTCTGTAGGGCGTTGGTGCTTTTGTTGTCTGGAGCATATAGTATTTGGGACTGGAATCGAGCGTGTCGTTGTCACTTAAGCCATTTCTGTCCTACGATCAAGAATCCCGAATATGTATTGCCGATCCAGCCGTAACAAAATGGCGACCTTGCACAAGATTCAGTAGTATCCTATCACATGTTTTTTGGAGAACTATTCTATGCTACCTAGTAGAGCTGGCTAGAATTTTCTTGCATATTGGAGGAATTTTTATTGTGTCATTATTGTATTGGTGGACTTGCAGATTGTTTCGTTAGGTGTCTAGAGTAGAGTCATTCAAGCATCTTTAACATTTTGTGAGTCGAGACTGCAATTAGTAATAAGCACTTTTTTTTTTTTTATGAACAGCAATTGTATAACCAGCACTATGTCTAATGACTCATCATTTACGGGGGAGGATAACACGGTACAGCCTAGTGACCAGCAAGTACAGCAGATATTTAGGGAGGGGAGTGTTATAAGTGGAGAGAGGGATGCCCGGACATTTTTGCAGACACCTTTGACCGAACAGCGCCTGCAGGCTATTGATTGTTACGGTCTTCGCTGTTTAGCCACGGTTTTGGGGCGGGACTGTCCTGACAGTTGGCCCAAGAAGAATTTGGTGGCATGTTTGTTGGGTGATGGCGATGGGGCGGTGGGTGGAGTGGGGTCTTGGGGGGTTCCCTCCAAGCCTCCATTCCACTCTACCCTGAGCTGGGCCCTCAGCCAGCGAGTCTTAGCACGATGCAGCAGGAGGGTTCTCAATGGCAAGCTGGCTTACCCGTAAACACGTCTCGGTGTGGATCCCCCATTTTGTGCTCTCCCCCCCCAGGCCTGTCTCCTGAGATGTTATTTCAGCTAGAACTAGCTAAGCTTAAGTTGCAAGAGAGTCAACAGGCTAGTATAGAACGGATTAAGCTGCAGGAGACTCAGATACAACAGGCTAGTATAGAACGGATTAAGCTGCAGGAGACTCAGATACAACAGGCTAGTATAGAACGCATAGAGGTTGCTAGAATCCAAGCCAATCAGGATGCAACCAGGTACCAGGCTGAAATGGATGTCGAGAAGTCTAGAGTAGAGACCACGGGGCGTCATCTCGGTGGTGGGCACCGGGTTACAGACTCACTTTCGCATTTAATTAAGTTAGTACCCGCATTTGATGAGACAGCAGTGACTGAGTTTTTTGCTCGTTTCGAAAAGAAGTGTCGTGAGTATGACTGGCCGGAGGTTAAATGGGCAGCATTAGTTTCATCACGTCTAGTGGGTAAGGGGTTGAAAGCCTACGATGCACTGTCACTGGACGAGAGTGTCGTGTATGGACTGGTGAAGGAGGCTGTGCTCCGGGCCTACGAACTGCAACCCGAAACTTATAGATTGAAGTTCCGTGGCGTGAATAAGAAGAGCGACGTCAGTTTTATGGAGCACGCACAGGACTTAACAGATGCATGTAATAACTGGTTTCGGTCCGAGCACGCAGAGTCGGCTGAGGAAATTAAGCAACTTTTCTATCTGGAACAGTTTTACAAATGTACTGGAACCGATCTAACGCTGAACATTAAGGAAAAATTTCCCAAGACAGTAGAGGAGGCTGCCAAGATGGCAGACCTCAGATTATCATTGATTCGTGGTTGCGGTGCCGCTCAGAGGGCTGAGTCAGGGCAGAAGGGGCGCTATACCCCACCCACCAGAGTTTTCGATAATAACAAATCCTATGACACACATAACCACACTAAATGCATTGCACCTAATAACACCTACAAACACAAGCCTCTCCCGTTTACTAAAGGTCAGGCCCCTTCTTCGCCCGCACAAGGGAAGAAGCCCATTGGGGATGTGAAATGTTACAAATGTCAGAAGCTAGGCCATTATTCACGTGAGTGCCCTAGTAACACTCCCGCTAAGCCGGTGTCATTGGTTCACAGTATCGGTTCACAGTGTCTCTGAAGGCTGCAGCAACTGCCCGGGGTAGGTTGTCAGCAGCTGAGGCACACGCGGTAAAGAAGCGTACGGAAGGCTCGACACCTGTCCGGGACACTTTCTGTAGCCATCGGGGACACGGGTTTGTGAGCTGGGGGAGTGAACTACGGAGGGTTGACTTGCTGAGGGATACGGGGGCTTCGCAAACTTTGTTGAGGAACTTCACAGGGAAACCGATAAATGCGGCCTGAGTTGTTGTGGTGCAGGGTATAAATGCTACGAGGTCATACCCACTTGTGAGGTTGGAGTTGAGAGTGGGAGAGGTGTGCAGGAAGCTGGATGTAGGGATCGTTGAGTGTTTGCCAGTTGAGGGCGTCGACCTTCTTCTCGGCAACGACTTTGCGGTGCCCACTTCCGGGACTCCACCCTTAGTCGTTGCCGAGAGGGCGGCCGACGTGGATGGTGAGAATCGGGAATGGGTTGGGAGGTGCCAACAGGATGAGATGGCCTGTGTGGTAACCCGATCTCACTCTGCGGCTCCTGCACAGCCTAGCACTCAACCTCGGGGACAGTGGAGGAAGGATCAGGAGAAGGTTGCTAAGGGCAGGAAAAGGGACATTGATTCTGCTGCACTTCTCGGTGATTCGGTACTTGGACCTATAATAAACACGGGAGTTGACTCTGGCCCAGATATGGTGTGTAACAAGGCAGAGTTGGGTAAGACTTCGCGTGAGGCAAGAGCTGTAGCGAGAGCCACTAAGGCAGTAGAGCCTACTAGCCGGGGTAATGTCTTATTACAAAACCATCTTGATGCATTGACGCCCGGGGACATTAGTGAGCAGCAGCTGCAAGATGCTAGCCTAGCTCGTTATAGCAATGGTGCCATAGAGTTGGAGGAAGATGGGGATGCGAAGCCGGGAGATTTCTTTAGGCTCAACAGGATATTGTACCGCAGATTTCTAGACCCCAAATCGAAGTGGGAGGGCGGTGCGAGGGTAGTAGACCAGGTGGTTGTTCCAAATAAGTATAGAGAGTCCTTATTGTGTCTGGCGCATGATGTGCCGGTGGCGGGTCATTTGGGGGTAACAAAAACATTGGCGGCATTGGGCAGGTTTTTCTGGTGGCCTGGGGTCAAGGCTGATGTCTGTGCATGGGTGGCTGGGTGTGCGACCTGCCAGACAACGGGGAAGCCTAACCAGACAATCCCGAAGGCACCTTTGTTTCCCATACCTGTCACCGGGCCTCCGTTCAGCAAAGTTGTAGTAGATTTGGTTGGCCCTTTCCCGCCTACTAGTAGTGGCAATAAATTCCTGTTGACAATCATGGATGTGGCTACGAGATACCCGGACGCATACCCCATGAGAAACGACTCGGCAAAGGCGGTTGTTAAAAACTTATTATTGTTCTGTTCCCGTTATGGATTTCCACGTGAGGTGCAGTCAGACCAGGGGAGCAATTTTACATCCAAATTGTTCAAGCAAACCCTTCAGTTGCACGGTATATGTTCTGTAGTGTCGTCAGCCTACCATCCCGAGAGTCAGGGAGTCTTGGAGCGGTGGCACTCGACCCTGAAGAGTATGCTACGCTGTTACTGTGCAGAACATGACACTGATTGGGATTTGGGTCTGCCGTATGTTCTGTTCGCTGCACGTGAAGTCCCAGGAGAGAGCCTGGGGTTCAGTCCAAATCAACTAGTCTTTGGCCATAATGTGAGAGGACCTTTAAGTATGGTGAAAGAGATCTGGGAGGGCGAAGAGAAGCCGGGGTCTGTACTTAAATATGTCCTTGAGAGCCGGGAGAGACTTATAGGTTGCATGGCAGCGGCAGGTAATAACTTGGTTAATGCACAGGCGGTCATGAAGCACCAGTATGACGCCAAGGTGAAGCTTCGGGAGTTTTCGGTGGGTCAGGAGGTAATGTTGCTTTTACCTTTGCCTGGACACCCCCTTTCTGCCAAGTTCATTGGGCCGTATGTGGTGGCTAAGAAACTGTCCGACCTTGATTATCTCGTTGCAACACCTGACCGTAGGAAAAAACATCAGTTATGTCATGTTAACCTCATGAAAGAGTATGTGAGACGCCCCTCAGAGCCTCTCACTGTCCCTGTGCTGGCCTGCAGCGGCCAGGGTGGAGAAGGAGGTGGGGACAGTCATGCTGCTGAGGAGGATAGCTGGGACTGTGTCATTTCCGCGGAACAGTGGGCGGGGAATACTGAACAAGAGGCTAGGCAAGCTGTAAGTCACCTGCCTGAGCACCAGGGTGCTGCTGTCCTAGGCCTGTTCAGGTCATACCCCTCTGTTTTCGCCGAACACCCAGGTCTCACTACTCAGGTAACGCACGACGTGGACGTCGGTGATAATGTGCCCTTCAAGTCAGTGCCCTACCGTGTGCCCCGGTAAAGTTGCCAGCTTTACGGGAGGAGTTAAAGTACATGGTTGAGAGAGGGATGATCACTGAAGGTTATGTGAAGTGGACATCACCCGTCACGTTGCAGCCAAAACCTGACGGCAAGGTGCGGTTCTGCATAGATTTTCGTAGGCTAAATGGCTTGACCACTACCAACCCTTACCCTTTGCCTCGAGTTGACGACAGCGTGGACAAGATAGGGAATGCAAAGTACCTTACTAAAATTGATCTTGTAAAAGGCTACTGGCAAGTACCCCTGTCGGACCGAGCTAAGCAAGTTTGTGGTTTTGTGGTAGATGGCAAGACCTACCAATGTAACGTAATGCCTTATGGGCTTAAGAACGCACCTGCCACGTTTCAGAACCTGATGAACGATATTTGTGACGAAATCCCTAACTGCACGGTCTACCTTGATGACGTGATAGTATATGATGACGATTTTGAAAATCACCTAAGGCACTTAGAGACCCTGTTTGGGAAGTTGCACGATGCTGGGCTGGTGGTGAACCTGAGGAAGTGCGAGTTTGTAAAGGCTACTGTGCAGTATCTTGGCTTTGTGGTCGGGTTAGGCCGGTGTGCACCCCCCCTGAGCAAGATACAGGCTATCAATATGTTTCCCAGGCCCACCACTAAGCGCCAGGTCATGCGGTTCCTAGGTATGATAGGCTATTATAGGCGCTTCATCCGGGGATACTCTACTGTCTTAGCACCGTTAACTGATCTACTGTCGAAGTCAGTGAAGTTCTGTTGGGCTGCGGAGTGTCAGAGGGCTTTCGACCTAGTCAAGCACCTGCTGTGTACACATCCGATTTTGAGGGCCCCCTATATAAGGGTAAAGGGGAAAGAGGAGTATGTGACAACCACCGAGGAATATGTCTTCTAAGCGTAGTTGAGAAGGTGTACAGTAGGGTAGTGATATAGAGTGAGAACAAGAACGGAAAAATGGATAGGTGACGAGCAGGGCGGTTTTAGGAAGGGAAGAGGATGTGTAGATCAGATTTTTACCCTGAAATGTGTTGGAGAAATATCTGGAGAAGCAACAAAAGCTATATGTTGCCTTTATGAACTTGGATAAGACCTATGACAGAGTGGATAGAGAAAGTATGTGGAAAGTACTTAGAATATACAAAGTAGATGGCAAGTTGCTGAAAGCAGTGAAGAGCATGTGTGAGGGTGCAAAGGCGGCAGTACGTGTGGAGAATGAGCAGAGCGAGCTCTTTAATCTGAATGTTGGGTTGAAACAGGGGTGTGTGATGTCCCCGTGGTTGTTTACATGAAAGACATACAAGGAAGAGCAGTGGATGTGGGTGTATCGCTGATAAGGGAGGGAAACGAGTGGAAGCTATCTGGACTGCTGTTTGCTGATGATACAGTTCTGATGAGCGATAATGAATGGGAGTTGCAAGGTCTGGTAAATAAGTTTGGAACAGTGTGCGAAAAAAGGAATCTGAAGGTAAATGCGGGGAAAAGCAAGGTTATGGTCTTCGAAAGGGGTGAAGCCACAAACTGTGAGGTGAAGTTGAATGGTCAGGCTATGGAGAGTGTCAGCTCATTTAAGTATCTGGGCAGTGTGCTGAGTAAAGATGGGAGTATGGATGAAGAAGTGTGGGAGAGGGTGCAACAGGGGAAGAGGGTTGTAGGAATGCTGAAAGCAGTAACAAGAAATAGGGTGGTCAGCATGGAAGTGAAGAAGTCCTTGCATGACAGTATGGTAATCCCGACACTGGCTTATGGAAGTGAAACATGGACGTTGGTGGAGAAACTCAGACCAAGAGTGAGAGCGGTGGAAATGAGTTAAGTGCGTGCGGAGTTACATGGAGGGGTAGACAGACAAATGAGGAAGTAAGAAGGAGGTGTGGTGTGGTGTGCTGGAAAGTGTAAAAAGGAACACCTTGAGATGGTTCGGCCATATGAAACTTATCATCTTATGGGAAGCGAGAGAATGACTAAGAGGGTGTACGAGAGTGAGGTGGAAGGACAGAGGAGAGGTGGAAGGATAGAGTGAAGAAGTATATGGATTAAGGCGGTGCTGGTGGGGAGGAGGGGCATCGACTGACTGGGGTCAGAGGTGCATGGGGGCGTTTCGTTCGTGGCCACCCCTTCGGGGATCACAGCGTCAGGCAATAGATAGATAGATAGATTAATCCTTTGGAATGGAAGAGCAAGCTTTGGGCATTGATTGTGGAGTGGTTGAGTGGATAAAGATAAATACTTTGAGGTGATATGGTCATGTTCAGAGAATGAATGAAGACAGAATGCCAAGAAAGCTATATGAGAGTCAGGTGAGTGGAGCAGCTACTAGTGAAAAACCACCTATAGTATGGGAAAAGAAAGTGGAAAAATATAATGAGGAAAAACTTCCACAAAGTGGAAGGGGCATTGTGGCATGGGCAAAGGAAGAATGTCTTGATAAAGTAGCCTGGAGAAGTTTCGGTCATGGCCATCCTTTAGCGGGGGTTTCCCACGGGGAATCAAGGCGTCTGAGATGATTATGATGAACTTATCAAAATCACTATGTGGAAATAATGCTTTAGCAAAATATTTTTATTATGCCACGTTTTCAAGAAACGTGATATAATCTGATATAACAAGAGAATGCTCAACTGGGTGAAAACTGACCCAAAATCACCACACAAAATAACAGGCAATAAACAGAAACACTAGGAAAGATTACACCATTTATTATTCACACAAGTAGGAGTTCATAACCATAAATAGATTTCACAATTCAATAACACTGCTGTGGATATAAAGCATATGTGTGGTAAAGAAATAAATTAGTCGAGGTAGTAACCTCCACACAAGTAAATCGTTCTAAATATCGATCAGAATATGATCACAGAGAGAGTGTATTTAATACTCAAAATTACAGAGTAAAAAAGGACATAAGTACAAGATCAATTATTAACAAGTATTGAGATACTGAGGTTGGAACAGGAGAACGATCTAAATTAATAAAGAGTTAATAAAAATAATCTTCAGGATTAAAATGAAAAAAAAAAAAAAAATGGACACTGAGTCCGATAACACAATGAAGTATTTAACATAAATTTAGGTAGATAGGTAGTCTACACAAAGTAATTAATATGAAGCACTCAACTCTGCGGAATTTACACTCCCAATTATGGCTATGAAACTATAATGACATTGAATGTATAAATATAGGTATAAAGCGAGTGATCTTGAATTATGTGTAGGAGTGTTATAATAATTAACGGGGATATCTGGTATGTATATTTTCTCTTCAGTGAAACGGGAACCCGAGCTTCGAGAAAGTATATAATTATATCGATTCCCAATGTGGACAGGAGTGTATTGTTTCACTAATGAGATAACAACGAACAATCAAGAAGGGAGAGGAAAGATTCTCATAAATTACGTTAACACGAATAGATAATTATACCAAGATCCTCGGCACACTAAATTCACACCCTCACAATAATCACGTTACCCTAGAAAGTGAAGATGGAAAGACACTTAAAGGAATTTTTTCGGGAGACAGAAGAGGATGGTGTAACTCTGGAATTGGATGTTGGCAGGTCTGGTAACACTTGACAGGCGAACTTCTGTATCACGTTGATGAGGTTTAGTCACTGTCTTTCTAGTCTTCAGAGCCAAACAATTCCAACAATCTTCCAGCTCGGTTCTTCACTTATCTCTCTTCTCTGTCGCGTGTCTGGAATTCCTTCACACTGGTTCTGGGGAAAGAAACTGTGTTCCTCCACACAGCTCTGGGCAAGTAAGGCATCCATATTAGTTTACCAACAGTGATTTATAGGGCTTGAAACATGGAGGTTGAATGTACAGTTGCGGTCATCAGTCTTTTTCCACCCTTTTCTCAGTCTCTCGAAGGCATATGTAGATTTGTCACCAATGCATCGGGCAAACACACAGGTGTGAAAAACAAGTATTTGACACCACCGCAGACAGCAGTTACCCTTTCTCTCTCTCTTGCAAGGGAGAATATAATACAGTTTTGACACATTTCTAGGGCTGTCACTAATTCTTGGTTTCATTTATGAGCATTCAATTTAATCTTAACTGGTTATATTAATTTTTATATTTGGAATGTAACATTTCCTAAGCTTCGCTCCTTACCTTACCTGTTGTGTGTCTGTTGGGTGTGAGGCAAGGACAGAGAAAGACTCCTTAAGAATACCGTCTTTCATAACAGGTTTGCGAAAACGTTCACTGATTCATATATAGGACAGACTGTAACCAAATGTTTTCAACCTAAGCAACAGATTTACACTGTAAATAAAGCTATAATGTACTTCTCAATTTCATTCTCTGGAAAACGTAGTTTTGCCTTGAGGAACAAAGTTACGAAATTATTGAGAGAATTTTACCCACAAATAAATATTATAATCATATTTAAGGCCAATCGCACTATCCAAAGCCTTTTCAAGTTTAAGAATGCAATCCCTGAGGTGCTGCAGTCTTATGTAGTATATAAATATACGTATAATTTCTGTAACAGTGTATATTGGTAAAACAAAACGCCGACTCAGGGTTCGAATATTTGAACACAAAAGAACATCTATTAGAATTGGTAGGCCGATTTCTAACCCTTCGTTTAGTGGTATTCAGCAACATTCACCAGAAGCCGATCACCCTATCATAGTTGAGTCTTTCTCAGTCCTTGCCTCGCGCCCAACAAACACACAACTATGTATTAGTGAGTTCTTATTTTGTATTAAGGGGAGATAGTCCACTTCTTGGGCGATGTTTGCATGTATTCATTATTTTTCTTGTTTCCTCCCTAGACCTCCGTCAAATAAAAAAAAAAAAAAAACATCCATTATATCCCCCTTTTAGATTAATTTGTACATTTTTCGGTAGAAAAATGTCCCGGCCATAGGCCGATTCTTCCAACATTACAGGCTCACTATCGTTCGCCAGGGAAAAAATAGACACCTAAATAGCACGAAAGGTCTAAATATTGACGAAGAAATGGAGCGACAGGTCTTAAAATCGACTAACTAATGGGGCAATCATCTTAACATCTGAAAACTAATGGGGCTAAACATGAGGGAGAAAGTGTTCCAGAAAACCGGCCCATGTCCCCTTAAAGAAAAGACCTCCCTTTCCAACCACGAGAAATCAATTGACCTCCTATGTTTTGGAGAGTATTTAATTGTTTTATATTTTATTCTAACTAAAATTAGACGATATTATGCAGCATAGGAAGGATCTATGGTTGTTAAAAGGGTTGGTGGAGATAGTTTGAAGCCATATTATTGCTAGAGGTCCTTCCTAAGCTTAATAAAATCGTCTAATAGTTGCCAGAATGTGATGAGAAGGATCATTGTTGTCCTCTACCGTACTGATGTTCTTTCTTTCGGTTTGCATTCCATATGATTTTCCCTTATTAATTTTTTTCTGAGACTACTAATATATTGTGTATGGTTAATTTATATTCGTTCCTGTCTTTACTTTTCCTTATTTTAATTCTTGTTTATATTATGTTGCATTTGGTAGCATTAAAGGAGACTACTGCAGACTTTTCTTCTTCTTCTTCTTACCTCTGACCGGGTATAGGCTATCCTAGTGTTTACTACCCTATACCCCTTTGAAAGGACATTAGCCTAACCTAACACCCTTACCTAACCTAACCTAGTATTATAGGTGGGGGCTGCCGCCCCCACACCCCCGCTTTGACTTAGATTTTTGGTGTATTTGTCTGTGAAGTGGGTATTTTTCAATTTGTTGATAACAAAAATCCTCCATGCGGACTATATGGAGAAAAATATGGCGAATCTATTGGTGCCTATTTTCCCTAATAAATTGTTTCTCATAACGTCGCACTAGTGTCCTTGAATATTATCAAGCATTTGTCCCAATTATTCTTTGCATTGCTACCCTGCTTTTTAGCCTTGTTTTATGATTTTAATTAAAATACTGTTTGTTTTCTTATTCTCCTAGACTATACCTGATGATGGAGTAAGTGATCTTCGAAACGGTCGTAATAAAGAGGTTTCTACAACGAGCGCTTCTGGTTTGCCTCTTTCTTATCTATCTATCTATCTCTATCTATCTCTATCTATCTCTATCTATCTCTATCTATCTATCTATCTATCTATCTATTTATTTAAGAATGTGTGTTTGTGTGTGAGTGGGTAAAATCTTAATCCAAGTTGGTTGACTCACAGTAAAGACCACAAGTTCTCCTCAATTTCTCTGACTCTCATTTAAATATTTCCTCCAGTGAAGTAGGTGTATGTTAAGGGGGTAGTGCTTGGTTTTTAGTCTATATATTTGTTTATTAATATATTTTTGAATTTCCTCGCTAGACCTCGATCAAGCTTAGAAAAACACCCCCAGACCCCCTTTCAAGATAAATGTGTACATTTTTCGGTAGAAAAATGTCCCAGCCGAAGGCCGATTGTTTTTTTAAATTAAAGGCTCGCTGTCGCTCGCCAGGAAACAATCGACACCTAGGGGCACAACAGGTCTTAATATTGATAAAAAAAATGAGGCGAAAGGTCTCAAAATCGCCAAACTAACGAAACGAACGTCTTAAAACCTCAAAACTAATATGCTAAACATGAGGGAGAAGGGGGTCCGGAAAAAACGAATACAACCCCCTTCAGGCTTTCCCCGCCCAGCCGTCAGCTATAATACAGACCCACCAGCTCACGTAAAGGAGAGGAAACTAGAATTCGTTGGGTGGAAGTATCAGAAGTATATATTGAAGACATAAACTCGATGCCAAAGGCTCACAACGTTTATAAGTTGCATTTTTCACCGGAAAATGGCTTCTGTGCCGTGCTAGCCCGCCAGTACGTCACATTTCTTCCAGGTAGAGGGGCTACGTTGCTTTTACGAGGACATATACCTGAATTAAGAATATTCAATTCGGAATTACAGTTTCTGAAGCCGAGTGTAGCAATGGGCGTAGGCTTATTGAAGAGAGCATATATTTACAAGACAGACGTAGGGGTAGTGAAGGGAGGATATTTTACAAAGCAAACTGAAGACTGTGAATAAATGTATATTAACGCATGGTATAGCATTCGCTTTCCTTTCTAGTGGATAAATGTGAAGTTCCATATATACTGAACAACAAAACCATTAAGGCGTTTTACTACCTATAAACTTAAGAACATAAGAACATAAGAAAATGGGAGTCTGCAGAAAGCCGATTGGCCTAAGCAAGGCAGATCCCTGTCCCACACAACCCCAATTCAATTACAAAGCCCAATTATAGGCTTCACACTCTAATACCCTGAGGATCATCTTACCAAAACGGTTAGAGATTAACGCAGGATTATGGGGGTCTGCAGAGCGCTGATTGGCCCAACCCGGCTGATCCCCCTTCACACCCAACCCTTCTCGTCCATATGCTTATCCAATTTTATCTTAAAGCTCCCTACAGTTTTAGATCCCACTATAGCACTTGGTAGTCCATTCCACCCATCTACAACTCTGTTACCAAACCAATATTTGCCTATATCTTTTCTGAAACGAAATTTATCTAATTTGAAACCATTGGTACGAGTTCTTTCGCTATCACTGAGCTTTAGTACATTTGTCATGTCCCCTTTGTTAATCCCACTAACCCACTTGAACACCTCTATCATATCCCCTCTAACTCTGCGTCTCTCTAACGAATGTAAACCTAATTTCTTCAACCTTTCTTCATACGAAAGATTTCTAATATTATGGATCATTTTTGTCATTCTACGCTGTACTCTCTCCAATGAATCTATGTCCATTCTGTAATAATGGACAGCATAAACCATATGGGGTCTCACTAATGACAAGTAAAGTTTTAAGATAACATCAGCAGTTCTGTTACTCACACTCCTAGAGATGAACCCGAGAATCCTGTTTGCCTTATTACGAACGCTTATACACTGTTTTCTAGGCTTCAAATCATTGCTAACAAACACACCTAGATCTTTCTCGCAATCTGAATTTTCTAATTCTAAATTAGCTAGTTTATATTTAACATTTGTTTGCATCTTCCCTATCTTTAATACCTTGCATTTGTCAATGTTAAACTTCATCTGCCAATTTACTGACCATTCATGTAAGGTATCTAGATCCCTTTGGAGGCACTCTATATCGCTATCTGAATCAATTGATCTCCCTATTTTAGTATCGTCTGCGAATTTACTTATCCTACTAGTTATACCTAAATCTAGGTCATTTATGTATATAAGAAACAACAGTGGACCTAATACCGATCCCTGGGGGACACCACTTTTGACTGCTCCCCACTCTGACTTGGTACTATTTATGCTGACTCTCTGTTTCCTACCAATTAGCCATGACCTAATCCATCCCAACAACGCCCCACCTATTCCATGTGCCTCAACCTTTCTCATCAATCTCTCATGAGGGACTCTGTCGAAAGCTTTACTGAAATCTAAATATATAATATCGTATGCCTTGTCATTATCTACTGCTTCATATACCTCTGAGAAAAAACTAAGCAAATTAGTAAGGCAATTACTAATAGCATTGTGCTTCATATGTCTACACAAGTTACCCTATTTGGTGTATTGAGTAAGGCAATTGGGTTGCATTATAAATATATATAATGTATAAGTGGTTACAAATTGGCAATTTCGACTCCCCTGTGTTTAGTTTCCTGGCCCTAAAGTGATGTATTTTTTTTCTATATGAGTGAGGGAGACAAAAGCCAGAGTGCCTGACGCCGTGATCCCCGAAGGGGTGGCCACGAACGAAATACCCCCATGCACCTCTGTCCCCAGTCAGTCGACGCCCCTTCTCCCAACCAGCACTGCCTTCACTCATATACTTCTTCACTCCATCCTTCCACCTCTCTCTCTCGGTTTACCTCTCCTTCTCTTTCCTTCCACTTCGCTCTCGTACACCCTCTGTCATTCTCTTGCATCCCATAGTGATACATTTAAGATTTACCAATGAGGACTCTCCACATCTATTACGGTTTGTTTTACACGTGCAGGTTCGTCCTAAACTGAATAGTCATCTGATAGAAGACAAAATAATATGAAAAACTCCACCATACTGAAATGGTTAATGGAGTGAAATGAGTCAAATAACCACACTAATACTATATTCTTGAAGTGAATATACAATAATTTTAGGGATTACATGAATGAAATTAAGAAGGGAAATTGTTAGTAAAAAGCTATATTTGTATTGATCATTGGGGGCTATTATGTATTAATTTAAAAACGTAGCCTTATACTACAAATTAACTGCATCGTGGATCATCCTTCCACTCCTATTCCTAGAACTATGAATTATTCCTAGAACTATGAATTATTCCTAGAACTATGAATTATTCCTAGAACTATGAATTATTCCTAGAACTATGAATTATTCCTAGAACTATGAATTATTCCTAGAACTATGAATTATTCCTAGAACTATGAATTATTCCTAGAACTATGAATTATTCCTAGAACTGAATTATTCCTAGAACTATGAATTATTCCTAGAACTATGAATTATTCCTAGAACTATGAATTATTCCTAGAACTATGAATTATTCCTAGAACTATGAATTATTCCTAGAACTATGAATTATTCCTAGAACTATGAATTATTCCTAGAACTATGAATTATTCCTAGAACTATGAATTATTCCTAGAACTATGAATTATTCCTAGAACTATGAATTATTCCTAGAACTATGAATTATTCCTAGAACTATGAATTATTCCTAGAACTATGAATTATTCCTAGAACTATGAATTATTCCTAGAACTATGAATTATTCCTAGAACTATGAATTATTCCTAGAACTATGAATTATTCCTAGAACTATGAATTATTTCTCATTTTATCTTAGCTTATGCCAAGCGATTTTCCTGAGCCTGAGAAATCCATCTCTCAGTAAAGGAGTGAAGGTTGTTTTAGCATCCCCTATGCCGGAGGTGACTGCGGCGGTTTATTAGGAGTTAGCACAAAATCTCCAATTTGAGGCATGACCGAGCGCTGGTTGGCAGAGAGTACGGACTTCTGTAGGGAGCGTTACACTACCTTTTGTGTATTGTAGGCGCCATGTTGTATACCTCGGGTTGGGTTTTGGTTCCTTTAAGTATTGCACAGTTGCCAACAATATTTCCGCTTCCTCCCCTATGCACACTATCAACTCTGCGAAGCAGAGTGGTATCACGCACACAGATCCCGCCCTTATACTGTGCACCACAGTCAGCTTGTCTGTCGTCGACCGTCGTCGACCGTCGTCGTCGTCGTCCGTCTTTCTATCTGGAAACTCCTCCTAGACCGTTCGATGGATTTTCACCAAATTTCACAGGTACATCCATTTGGTCACTGCAAAGGTCAGTCAAAAAGATATTTTCCATTTAACTTAGCACGAAAGATCCTAATATTGACAAGGAAATAGGGCGAAAGGTCTTAAAATTGCCAAACTAATGGGCCGAACGTCATATAATCTGAACACTAATGGGGCTAAACATGAGGGAGAAGGGGATCTAGAAAAATGACCCATCTCCCCTTAACCAACACATCTCAAAGGGTGCAAGCTCTACCAGTAATGTTAGGTTAGGTTTAGATTTAGGACTTTACATTGGCACGGGTTTAGTTGACAATGGTGGAAATGACACTGGTTGAGATATAATGGTTGACATAATACTAGTGGTTGAGTTGTCCAGGAACCCATGGTGACTATTGTGACGAGTGTGGTATTATTGGCACTGTAATTGGGGTGAGAGGCCAACCACTATCACCATATATTACTGTAAAGAGTGTGGTGTAACTCTCACTATATACGGACACAAGGGGACTGGAGTTCTTGCCGAGAGGCTCCAGTCCTGACGTTGTTCTCGACTTACAGTGTGCTGGCTTGATAATCCAATAGGGTTGATAGCCTCTGAAGTCCTATTTTAACTAACTATATAGTTACGGTGTGTGAGAGACCAACCACTATACCACACTCCACCATCACCATATATTACTGTAAAGAGTGTGGTGTAACTCTCACTATATATGGTGTGTGAGAGACTATAGCCACCATCACCATATATTACTGTAAAGAGTGTGATGTAATGCTCACTATATACGGTGTGTGAGAGACCAACCACCATTTAACGCTCCTCCATCACCATGTATTACTCATCTCAGATAGAAAGTAAGGAAACTTGTGTGTATGCTTGCTATTATATATATATATATATATAGCAGAAACAATGTGGCAAGAAACAAAAAGAACGCCATATTATCGATTTATTTTCTTATGGTCCTTTTCACAATATTTCGGACGAAGCGTCCATGATCAGGTATAGCACATTATTAATGGAGTGAAAAAGTGAAGGCCCAAAGTGACACGGGCCGCACCAGATAGGGTTAAGGTCTGACTCCCACCGTCCCCAATGCACCCAGCCATCCTCATTTCCATGTACGATCCTTATCCTCTATTGGACATTGGGAGTCGATGGAAATAAAGGTGTTAGGGCCACTCTGTGATGTTTGCTCCAGACTCAACGGTGATAGTCATAGCGAGACACGGCCGGGGAGAAGGAGAGAGGTAGGCAAGGGGGAAGAGTGGGGTAGGAGAAGAGAGGTAGGGAGGGGGAAGAGTGGGATAGAAGGAGAAGGAGAGAGGTAGGGAGGGGGGAAGAGTGGGATACAAAGAGGAGAAGAGAGATAGGGAGGAGGGTGAAGTTGGGCTGAAGGAGGAGATGAGAGGTAGGGAGGGTGAAAAGTGGAGTATAAGGAGAAAGAGAGAGGTAGGCAAGGGGGAAGAGTGGGGTAGAGGGAGAAGGAGAGGTAGGCAAGAAGGAAGAGTGGGGTAAAAAGAAAAAGAGAGAGGTAGGCGTGGGGTAGGAGAAGAGAGGTAGGTGAGGGGGAAGAGTAGGGTAGAAGGAGGAGTGGGGTAGAAAGAAAAAGAGAGAGCTAGGCAAGGGGGAAGAGTGGGGTAGAAAGAAAAAGAGATAGGTAGGCAAGGGGGGAGAAGTAGGGTAGAAGGAAAAGGAGAGAAGTAGGCAAGGGGGAAGAGTACGGTAGAAGGAGGAGTGAGGTAGGCAAGGGGGGAGAAGTGGGACTGAAGGAGTAGAAGGGAGGTACCGTACGGAGGGGAAGAGTGGCGTAGGAGAAGGAAAGAGGTAGGCAAGGGGGAAGAGTGGGGTAGAGGGAGAAGGAGAGAGGTAGGGAGGGGGGAGAAGTGGGACTGAAGGAGAAGGAGAGAGGTAGGCAAGGGGGGAAAAGTGGGACTGAAGGAGTAGAAGGGAGGTACGGAGGGGAAGAGTGGCGTAGAAGGAGAAGGAAAGAGGTAGGCAAGGGGGAAGAGTGGGGTAGAGGGAGAAGGAGAGAGGTAGGGAGGGGGAGAAGTGGTGCTGAAGAAGAAGGAGAGAGGTAGGCAAGGGGGGAGAGTGGGGTAGAAGGAGAAGGAGAGGGGTAGGGAGGGGGGTGAAGTGAGGCTGAAGGAGAAGAGATTTAGAAGGAGAAAGGTAGGCAGGAGCTGGTATAAGTGGTGCATTTCTGTAGTACTTCAAAGCACTGTTTGGAAAATATTTGGGTCACTAGTGATCAGAACACCTCTAGTCCCATCCACTCATATGCTGATGACTCTACCTTACACTATTCAACTGGTTTTTCACAACGACCCAGCATGCAATCACTCCAAAAGTCACGTGACGAAGCCATAGCACGTCTATCTTCTGATCAATCAATTATTTCTGATTGGGGCAGAACAAATGTTGTTACTTTCAATGCCTCCAAACCCAATGTATCTCTCTATCTACCAGTCGCAATTTTCCACAAGACTATCAATTACTCTTTAACAATACACACATCATCCCTTCATCTTCTCTCAATATTCTTGGTCTATTTGTTTTATCCAATCTTTCTTGGAAACATCGTATTACCACTCTTGCTTAAACAGCTTCCCAGAAGTTAGGTGTGCTCAACCGTCTCCGTGGGTTCTTTAACCCCGCACAGATTCTTGCTCTGTATAGGGGCACAGTACGCCCATGCATCAAGTATTGTTCGCATGTGTGGGAAGGTTCCACCCATACCACACTTCTTGAAAGACTAGAGTCAAAAGTATTTCGCCTCATTAACTCATTTACTCATACTAGTTCCCTGCAATCTCTTTATACACGCCGCAATGTTGCATCTCTTTCACTCTTCTCTCTCACTCTCTCTCTCTCTCTCTCTCTCTGTCTGTATATATATATATATATATATACAGTATATATATATATATATATATATATATATATATATATATATACTGTATATATATAATTATATATATATAGAGAGAGAGAAGATTAGAAAGGGAAATACTGAGCGATCTATGAGTATTATGAAATATGTGTTTGCACCTATGAAACACCTAAGCCCAATAATATGCGGTGCAGGGCTTACCGATGGGGAACTCTGTAATCCTGCCAGAAAACTAAGCCGATCTAGAACCACAGAGGGACGGGGGAAGCAACAGAGGCAGAGATAAAGGGGAATACAAAGGACATTAAGGGGAAACTGGCCGTTTGTTTGGTCTATTAATTCATTGATTCATATATTTTTTTAGTTTCCTCCCTAGACCTCCATCAGGCTTAGAAAAACACACCCTAGACCCCCTTCAAGATAAATTTGTAAATTTTTCGGTAGAAAAATTTCCCGGCCAAAGGCCGGTTCCTCCTTAAATTACAGGCTCGCTATCGCTCGCCAGGACAAAATTGACACCTAAATGGCACGAAAGGTCCTAAAATTAACAACGAAATGGGGCGAAAGGTGTTAAAATCGCCACACTAATGGGCCGAACGTCTTGTAATCTCAAAACTAGTTGGGCTAAACATTAGGGAGAAGGGGGTCCAGAAAAACGGTCTGCCTCCCCTTAACCCTTCCACAATACGAGGCCGCTTTTATAATTCTTTGGCAAATATTAGGGGATTTTCATCTCTTTCAGAAGGACTTGAGAGAGGCAGAGGGATAATTAAGATAGTATTAGCCTTTTTCATCCTCACTGGTCTTTTCTAAGCCGCATAAAATTGTATATTGATAGCCAAAATACAATATGTAACCTGCCCTTGTGTACTGTAAGGGCTAACAATAGATGCGAGAGAGGGATCCGTGTCATCTCGGCCAGTGGACCATTTCTTTCTTGGAGTTATACTTTCACCTGGCGGAAAGCTTAGTCCCGTAGCCTAGAATGATATGGCTGAGGGTATGGCAGTTAGTGCATTGTTGGTCAGTTGGGTTAGGGTAGGAGCATAGAACAACCTTTGGGTTAATCTCTCGTATTCTCGCCAAATTTGGTTGAAAGGAAACACAGGAAGAGCTTATTATTTAAATGTTCTCTCTTTTTGTCCTAATGGATTAACCAAACTACCATATTCTATATTTTTTGTTTAGATCAAAGTCCAGCATCAATGATTATATACGGCATATATGTGTTTCTAATCTCTCAGTGGGGTTCGAACCCCACTGAGAGATTAGAAACATTTAGTGGCTCACGTGTATTTGTGATATATTCTCAATATATATATATATATATATATATATATATACTGTATATATATAATTATTATTATTATTTATTTATTTTTGGTAATGCAAATGGATAATTACACACAATAAGTGCAACTCAATTAGATGTACGTGAGTATCACGCTTAGATATCTTTAACAAATGAGATAAAGATAAATATACTTTATTTAGCCCAGTTAGGCTACATTACAGAGATACTAAGCACAACATTATTATGATATAAACGGTGAGCCTTCTAAGAGTTTACACTTTGTACTCAAGGCTTCTTGAGTAAACTATAATTGAAACACTTATTACAGAGTCTGTTTGAAAGATAAGTTATATGTTAAAATCCATTTAACGTCTGGTATAGCACTGCGTAGCATTACTTTAACCTAATTTTATGAGTATGTGATTAATCTTATCATTATCCTTAAAGGAATGTTATGATTTCATCATTCAGTCTTACCTGTGCCTTGCTTTCTAGATTATATTGTTCAGACGCCAGCATCCCCATTTAATTAGTGTTATCTCCCTTATCTCGCTCTGAAACACCCTTCCACCCTTCCCACCTTCCGCCCGTCTCTATAGCAAATCTCACCATCTCAGGGCATTAAGCATTATTTTGTTAATAATTAATTAATTTAGAAATGTAATGTTTTGATATTTTCTGTTAAGTATATATATACATTATATATAAATAATAGTCTTATGATATTACTTTTTTCAAATTTGCATATGAATATATTTATATTTACGCGTAAAACGCACATTTTGTTATTCCTTTCTTGTATAATATTTGTTTCAACCTTTTTTTCTTGTTCTCTATATCCCTAATCTTCCACGTGTATGTTATGCTGTTGATTTCTATATTGGAAAATTATCCTCATGTAAGTACTACTTGTGATTATTTTACTATTCACGCCTTTTCAATAACTTACCTATTTAAGAGTCTAGACATCACATTGACATTGTTTCTTGACTCAACCTAGAGGTAACATACTACTGTATCTTGTGCTCACCACTGAAAAAACAAAGTATGACCGTAATATATGTTGGGGAATCACTAGGAGGTAGGGACCACAATCTAGATATATTTTCTGTCTGCACCCCTTGCAGCAGATCCACCAATCTTCAGAGTAGGAAATTTGATTTCCGACGAGCAAACTGAAAAATAAATAAATAAATAAATAAATAAAATAAAACGTAAAATAAACAATAACAAGCAAACAACTTACTTTAGATCGAATTTTAAGGTGAGGATATTAATGCCATTTGGTGCTTATTCAAAGAGCCGTTTATGGGAAGACAAGCAGCATTCGTTTCCTTTAAGTTTATCAGCTCAGGCTTACCTCAACCAAATGGTTTACAAGCGATATAGCTTCAGCAATTATAAATAGAAAAGCTGCATACAAAAAGGTAAACAAAAATCAGGACCAAAGATATCTAGACTTCCTCAAAATATATGCATATTATTAAGATGATATGAAAGAAATGTCAATTAACATTAACAAAAGACATAGGTTGACTAGATATAATCTAAACTGGGGCTACATAGTATATTCCATCAAACAGGAGACTGAGCTACGAGTAAAAATTGAAAGCTCCCTATCAGTTAGGGAGGTAAACTTATTGAAACATTATATTACTAAATGGGTTTGACAATGTAGATTGTAATACTATGCATACGTTGGCTCAGGTACTCCGGTCCGATCTCAAGACAAAGAACTTATCAAGAGAGGCAGCCCATGACCGGGTCACCTAGGACGTGAGACTGTAACCATACTATGTGTGGACGAAACGGTCTTTAAACTTGTATGTACTGTATTATACCGTATGTATGTACTCTCAATAGGAATTCAACACACAATCATTACAGGAAGTTAGAGCAGAAGAGATTTAGCAATTCTGTGAACACTTTCACATATAAGATTGGTTCTACCTAGAAAACAGTGTCCTTAAAAGTTGTCGAACATAATTATAGAAAGAAGGAGTATTTCGCACACTTTGTAATGAACATTCTGCATTCTATAATCTATATGGTTGCACTTCATGTACTTCCCTGGAATGAAACGCAAGGTTTTGGAGATACTATTTTTTCCTTGTAACTCCTTGTAACACTTTCTCTCTCTCTCTCTCGTTCTCGCCTTATCCGTTTCCCTGGCAGCATTCTCAGTTAACAACAGGGTCTCCGTTGAAGGCTGCCTGACGCGCCTTGATCCTATCACCGAATGAAGGAGAATTGAGCCAGTACGCGAGGATTTTATATACATCCCAGTTGCGGCAAGTTTCGTGGACCTCTTCTGTTTTTCAGAATACAAATGGATATACTGAATATTATTTAAACAAGTAAATGTATATCAATTTAATGCTAAATCAAATGCCGTATTTATCGAATAATTAAATTTTTATCAACTCTGATATATTACGTCCTCATGTAAAAAAAAAAAAAAAACACTAAAGGATGGGCATGGTACAAATACTCCTTCCACTACTTGGAAGTTTTTCTTCAATATACTTTCCCACTTTCTCTTTCCAAACAAGTGGTGGACTGCCACTAACACCTATTCCTCTTCCTTTATGTACTACATGTATGACGTATCGTGTTTGGTATTCTGCTCTTATTAATTCTTTGCTTATGGATGTTCCACCTCAGCACACAGTACGTCTCTTTATCTATTCAACCACTCCCTATTCAATGCCCAGAGCTTGCTATTTTATTCCTAAAGACTCCTTGTGTTTAAGGGGAGATCTCCACTTGAGGGATTTTTTTCTTGACCCCTTTCTCCCTCATGTTTAACCCCATTGCTTTTGATATTATAAAACGTTTGCCCGATTAGTTTAGTGATTTTAAGAACTTTCACCCCATATTAAAACCTTTCGTGCAATTCAGGTGTCGATTTTATCCTGGCGAGCGATAGCGAGCCTGTAATTTAAGAGTAATCGGCCTTCGGCCGGGACATTTTTCTACCGAAAAATTTACAAATTTATCTTGAAAGGGGGTGAAGGGGGTGAAATTTTAAGAATGCTGGAGGAGTAGGAAACAAACTAGAAACCTCCCCTTCACCCCATTGGTTTTTAGATTTTAAGACGTTCGGCTCATTAGCTTTGCGATTTTAAGACTTTACGCCCCGATTTCTTTGTCAATTTAAGGAAAGGTCATGCCATTTAGGTGTCGAATTTTTCCTGGCGAGCGATAGTGAGCCTGTAATTTTAAGAGTAACCGGCCAAATTAATCTAGAAGGGGGATATAATGGCTGTCTGTTTTAAAGTTTGATGGAGGTCTAGGGAGGAACCTAGAAAAATAATAAAAAAAATACATAAATGAGTAAATAAATATGCCCATCCCTCCTTAAATATGCCCATCCCTCCTTAATAAATATGCCCATCCCTCCTTTATAAATATGCCCATCCCTCCTTAATAAATATGCCCATCCCCCCTTAATAAATATGCCCATCCCTCCTTAATAAATATGCCCATCCCTCCTTAATAAATATGCCCATCCCTCCTTAATAAATATGCCCATCCCCCCTTAATAAATATGCCCATCGCCCCTTAATAAATATGCCCATCCCTCCTTAATAAATATGCCCATCCCCCCTTAATAAATATGCCCATCCCTCCTTAATAAATATGCCCATCCCTCCTTAATAAATATGCCCATCCCTCCTTAAATATGCCCATCCCTCCTTAATAAATATGCCCATCCCTCCTTAATAAATATGCCCATCCCCCCTTAATAAATATGCCCATCCCTCCTTAATAAATATGCCCATCCCCCCTTAATAAATATGCCCATCCCTCCTTAATAAATATGCCCATCCCTCCTTAATTAGTTTTGGATTCAAAATGTATCAAAATTAAGCTGGTATCACACGAGAGCTTTTATAGTCAACATTCGATGATCAACATTTTTCTGGCAATATTTCTGGATTATTTTGCACTGGTATCGGAAACTAGACTGATGGTAGATGAATTTAGGTGACAGAAAAGTTTTAAATGTTGACCTCATAAGCTGCCAGACCAGTGTTGAGTATAAATGTTGAGCGAAAATGCGCTCGTGTGATACCGGCTTTAGTGACCGCGATCATAAATGTTGATACATTTCGAAACCTCGAACTGATTAAACGAACCTTTAAAATGCAAGTATCAAGTAGAACATTTATAAGGGGCTTCCATTCCACCCATGTCTACTTCAACTATATACAGTGTATGTATACAAGTATTAAGGGGAGGTTTCTAGTTTGTTTCCTACTCCTCCAGCATTCTTAAAATTTCACCCCCTTGACCCCCTTTCAAGATAAATTTGTACATTTTTCGGTAGAAAAATGTCCCGGCCGAAGGCCGATTACTCTTAAATTACAGGTTCGCTATCGCTCGCCAGAATAAAATCGACACCTGAATTGCACGAAAGGTTTTAATATGGGGTGAAAGTTCTTAAAATCACTAAACTAATCGGGCAAACGTTTTATAATATCAAAAGCAATGGGGCTAAACATGAGGGAGAAAGGGGTCAAGAAAAAAATCCCTCAAGTGGAGATCTCCCCTTAACCCCTGCAGTACCGGTGACGTCTCTTTTATTCGATTTGAGCTACATTTAGACGATTTTATAAAGCTTAGGAAAGATATAGGGTAGCTAAAAGGCTTAATTGAGATAGTCTGTAGCCTTTTAATTGATAGGAGTCCTGCCTAAGCTGAATACAATCGTCTAATAGTGTCCAGAATATGATGAAAAGGACGTCACTGGTATTTAGTCTTGATAGCGTAATGCATAAGTGCGCGGGATTTCGATGTGAGTATCCTAGGTTCGAGTCCTTGGAGTGCCACATATATTTGTCGATTTTATTAATTGGGTTTAGAGGTGAAGTTGGTTGGTGGAAAACACATAGTAATTGTATGGGTTAATGACCATGACTATATAATAATTGTTAGAATAAACGACAAGCATGGTTCATTTCTGTATTACCGGTGCCATCCTTTCAACTTATTCTGGCTACTGTTAGACGATTTTATTCAGCTTAAAATGGCCTCCAGCAATTAACAGGCTTCGAACTATGTCATTGATCCCTTTTTACTACCACAGATCCTTCTTAAACTGCAAAAAATCGTCTAAATATTGCTAGCATAAATTTAGAAAGATGTCGCAGGTACAGAAGGGGTTCATTTCGTTCATCCAATTCGCGAGACACTTACACTCGGTTCGCTTCTGTTGGTTCGTTTGCTTGTCCCACTGAACTCACTAGACGAGTCTTGCTTTGCTTTCAGTAGTCAGCTTACAGTTGTGGAGGTAAGAGGGTGTGCTTCATGCTGTCGTCAGTTTTAATCCTTTACTTATTTTTCGTATTACCCGTGGATATTACAATTGATAGATTGTATCCACTATGAATAGGATGAAGGTATGCGACTTAATTTGAAGTGTTAAATATTTGGATTTTAATATATTTTGTTAATGTGCGATATAGCAAAGCCTTTACATATTATTTCTAGATATTCATACTTAACTCTTATATCTAACTCGCCTCAGTCACGGAATCATGATTCTATATTCGTATAGTGCAAAACTGTAGAGTGCTAGTAACTAAACAAAATAATAGTATATTTGAGACATCCCTAACATTATTTTGATTGTTATTCGTAAGTTAATACTGCGCTAAGGTCCTGTGTAGCTGGTAGAACTGTTTTTCAGATGCCTATTTACGAAGAAACATTAAACAATATCTTTAACCTAACCTAACCAAAACCTAACTTAACCTAATCTAGTATATTAGTGGACTATTTATTAATTTAAAAATATATTGTAACATTACCAAATTATTGAGATATAAGTACAGGTCTCTCCCGCTACACAGGATTATACCTAATAAACTTCCGGACTAATTCTACAGAAGGACGAACATTGAAGACAACCCCAGCCCAAAAAGCCAGAACCGTGTGATACAAACGGGTGCCTGAGGGTCTTGTGGTTGAGTGCATTATACCGCTGTCTGGTGTTGCCCCACTGGTGAACAATGTTGGAGGTACCGGCCATAGTGGGTGTGGGTGTGAGTGTGGCTCTCCTGGTGCTGGTCTTGCTGATACTGGCCGGGATATGCTGTACAAGTTCAAAGATTGGTTGGTAAGTACGAGCAGTTTGTTTTGGTAACGATTGATTTTACTTGCATTATTTTGGAGAGGCTTTGCCCCTCCTCGACCTATCATTGTATCCCACAGCCGGTTAAACTACTCTTACAATTGTGTGTCAATATTTACGAGCCGCACCACAGCTGGGATCTTATTTCTAATGGTAGTTTTGGGTTCCTATCATTTTATGCTTCGTTGCTATATCATTTTTAGGTCAATATTTACGAGACGCACCACAGCTATTTTCAAGGTTTTGTTTTTTGGGGATTTGTTATTTTTATAGGTTATAAGCTTTCGGAATTTATAACCGAAACTACCACTAATTTTCCCATGGTTTTTCTTTTGGGTTTTAGGTAGTTTTCATCATTATACAGTAGTTGAAATTAGTTGCATTCCCCGGAAAACTTTATTTCACCCATTATCCAATGATCTTAAAACTCAGATGCAAGTCATTTTCAGAGTAAAGATACCATTTTTTTTGGCCTTTGGATACAGGATGGGTTGAGGGGGGCTTTGCCCCCCTTCACCCCCCCCCCCATGACTTATTGAAATCGACATCTATTTTAACAGTAAGGGGCTTGATAAGAATTTCACTGCCGTCAATAGGGAGAGTTTTTTTTTTTTTTTTTACAGTCCTTTATATAGTGCACATAAAATGGATCTCCGGAGGTTGAAACTAATTTTAAAATGATCTTTGCAACATCCTTATTCTATAATAGCCTTCAAATATGGAGATATAATTAGTGGTAGCTTCGGTTATAAGTACCACGCTTTCTATAATACAATTGAGGGGTATGAAGCGACTAGGTAAATTTAGTTATACTACCCCTCTCCACCTTCAAAACACGCCTTTTAGCGTGTTTTTGGATGGTTCAGCAGACGCGGAAACCGTTTCTACACTTTGATCTTGGATCGCTTCGTCGAGCAGATTAAATCTTTTGGATGACCTTGATCAGCACTTGTCATTTCCAGCCACTAGCACACAACTAGTCTATTTTTTCCAGCTGATGGTAAATTGCCATATAGGTAGCATTCAAGGAGACTACTGCAGACTTTTCTTCTTCTTCTTCTTACCTCTGACCGGGTATAGGCTATCCTAGTGTTTACTACCCTATACCCCTTTGAAAGGACATTAGCCTAACCTAACAACCTTACCTAACCTAACCTAGTATTATAGGTGGGGGCTGCCGCCCCCACACCCCCGCTTTGACTTAGATTTTTGGTGTATTTGTCTGTGAAGTGGGTATTTTTCAATTTGTTTATAACGAAAATCCTCCATGCGGACTATATGGAGAAAAATATGGCGAATCTATTGGTGCCTATTTTGGTAAATTTCTATAATTGCACCTATACGAGCTAGAACATTTATTATTGTATTTAATAGGAAGGTACGACGAGGTAAGTGATGTGGTATAGGTGGCAATATGCGGAAATGGATTATAAGGGCATTCCGCCCCCTCTGACAAAAGTATCAATCTAGATGTGACACGGTCAATATTTACGAGTCGCACCACAGCTGGGATCTCATTTTTAACGGTAGTTTTGAGTTCCTATCATTCTATGCTTCATTGCTATATACTTTTTATCCACCGGATTTTTTTTTTCTTGTATTTTTTTTTTTAGCATTAACCTAACCAAAAAACCTAACCTAACCTAATAGCCCCCAAATACATTTAGGTTAGGTTAGGTTTTTAGGTTAGGTTAGGTTAATGCTAAAAAAAAAAAAAAAAAAAAAATATCCGGTGGATAAAAAGTATATAGCAATGAAGCATAGAATGATAGGAACCCAAAACTACCCTTAGAAATGAGATTCCAGCTGTGGTGTGACTCTTAAATATTGACCGACACGGATTTTACAATGTTTCAGAATCAGAGAGACATTAGCCTAACCTAACAACCTTACCTAACCTATCCTAGTAATATGGGTGGGGGCTGCCGCCCCCACACCCCGCTGGTTGGGTAAAACGGTAGAAATAAAGTTGGGTGGAGTGAGTAACAAATAGAGTTTTGTAAGGGGGTAAGAGGGGGCGGAATGCCCTTATAATCCATTTCCGCATATTGCCACCTATACCACATCACTTACCTCGTCGTACCTTCCTGTTAAATATAATAATAATTTGTTTAGCTCGTATAGGTGCAATTATAGAATAATTCCCCTATTTTCCCTAATAAATTGTTTCTCATAACGTCGCACTAGTGTCCTTGAATATTATCAAAACCGAACCTAACCTAACCTAAATGTATTTGGGGGCTGTTAGGTTAGGTTTGGTTTTTTGGTTAGGTTAATGACCAAAACAAAAAATCCCAAGAAAATAAATGAAAAATCCCAAGATTTTTTTTTCTTTTTTTCCCGGGGATAAAAAGTATATAGAAATGAAGCATATGATGATAGGAACCCAAAACTACCATTATAATTTTGCTACCTATATTGTAGCGCCTCCTGTATATTGACCCTTAGCTATTACATACATACATACATACAGTACATACAATTTTAAGACTGAGTACTCCACACAAACGTGCAGTTTCAGTCTCTTGTCCCTCGGAAGATTTTATAGCGAAATGTGTTGCTGATTATGAAAATATGGCAATGAGATGATAGATACAGTAGGTGATATTTATTCATTAATTATCGATAAATCAGCTGCTAAAAGACTTATTTACCATCAGCTGGAAATAGACTATAGTTCACAATATTCGCAACGGAGAACGAGCCTATTTAGTTGAAAAGTAATTTTCATAAAGCCTGTTAACCCTTTGAGTACAAATTAAGGCATTTCACATGCAATCTGATTATCATTACCGGAATTTATGCAGTTTAAGACGGATCTCTGGGAATCACAGGGGTAAACACTATAATTATCAATGAACACGCTATTCCCACAAGTTCTTTCTAAGCTAAATAACATAATTAATAGCAAAACCTGAGGAATGGCATCCTCTTATACTGGTGTGTCGAAAATATAACTTTCTTACCTGTTCTTGTTTATCGATAATGTACAGTTGGCCACATCAGTTCTGTTCCTCGTCGGGATCTTATGTATGAATGTAATGCTGTATGAAAGGAATGGGTTTCGTGCGTGGTTTCTTTTAATTATTAGTTTAATAAATCCGATGAGTTAACCACTGCATAAAAAAAAATAATTAATTCAACCATTCGCATTATTATTTCCATGTATAAGATCATGGAGAGAAACTGAAAATATGTGGCCAACTGTACAGTAAGTTTGGTTCAATGTTATTTTAATACCACGAATTTTGTTGATATATTTGAAGATAAATATTGAATCTATATGCTCTAAAGACCTCGGCAACCTAATAAAAAAGTATAAGTTTTAGCCCATTCAGTTTAATCCTTTGTCCTTGGTGACAGTTAATATGCATTGGTTAGTTTTAATATTTGAGTTTACTTCTGTAGTTTTATTGGGAAGTTATTTCCAGAGTTACATAATAGTTTTGTAATATCGATATTAATGTAAGAATCCTGTATTCCTGCTGGCGAGGTTTAATTATTTATCAACAAAAGAGTCAACCATTTTGAAATAATTGTATTAATTATTTTGGTTATTTGATCCGAAGGTGTCTACCAGTAATTAGATAAAGTAATACCTAGATGATCACCTCAATAAACATATGAAAGTTTCCATCAGTAATTAGATAAAGTAATATCTCTATGATTTCCTCAGCTGTCGGGTGACTCCTCCTTGTGGCCTGTTTGTGAAGCTGGACCTAGACAGCGGCCAACTTTTGGCTACTAGCGACTCGAACACCTTCACCGGACACACCACGCCCATCTCTCAACAGCACCACAACCCATTCGTTCCTCCACCACACACCACACAGTACCCCAGCCACACTTATAGGGCTATACATTTTACACCGCACCCTAGCCAGATCACACTCGGGCCCCCTCTACACAACACCCATTGGCCCACTCAAATCACAATCATCGCCTCGACCAACATCCCTGTTCTGTACAGGCGACCGCTGAGAGATGCTCGGGTACCCTTAGACGTGTCTCAGATCGCCACGGCCCTGCAAAATTCAAGACTACCTCCAGCTAAAACTTTGAGCACCACCCAGATTACCGATGCCACCATTCAAGCAAGTAACTGCACGGCCACAACTCGCGCCACCCGATCCCCCCCTATATCCACTCACCCCAGCAGATCCATTCTGGATGTGTCGATAGTAGATACTTCGGACACTAGCTTAGGGAGATTCATGACTCCACGACACAGGCCGCAACGCACTAACAAATCCGCTCACAATAACCGCATCAGTACCCCCTTGTCCAGCCAAATGTCTTCCACAAGTAGGCCAAGTTATTTGCTTAGAAATATTTCCTCGAGCACTGATATTAAGCACTTAAATACAAGCACATCCAGTGGTGTCATTACAGGCAATCACAGTAGCCCTAACAGCAGCTCAAACAGGCCAACATCACGCTACTCTAGCTTAATTAGTCCGGCTTCTCGTAACTATAACTCAGATAGTTCGATTTTACATGACTATGGCTCAAATAGTCCTACCACTAATGACATCTTAAATCGCCGCAGTACGCACCAGGACCTTAGAGGAACTGAGGGGCTGCAGGAAGGGGGCATGGAGGAAGGTGACACCCATAAAATGGTGTTGCTTGATCATGATCAGGATCTGGGATTAAGTATATACGACTGTGATGGATGGATAGTGATTTAACTCTGCTTTGTTGTTGTTTGTGAATGTGTCTGTGTTTGAAGGAACGGGGGGGGGGGGGGGATGGTTATATTATGCTTATAATTGGTCTTTACGTGAGTGTTATGCATTACATTTTTTACGGTACTGTGTGTGTGTGTGTGTGTGTGTGTGTGTGTGTGTGATTAGCATGTTTATACACCAGCATGTATCGACTATAATTGCAGTTTGCAATGCTATAATGTATATATTAGCTTAATTTTGTTGTATATTTTATATAGTTCTTACATTTGGTTAGATATTGTATAATCCTTTTAAGTCTGCATGATGTTATATATTGATAGTTCTACATACCGGTAATCGCAAAACTACTGAGTTTTCATAATCTACAAATCAACGCATGTTTTCACAAGCACGCACATTTGAACTTTTTCATTTGAAGCCATATGACTATACATTATTTAGCACATTAGTACAGTTAAATTACGCAGGAGTCTTACTTCCATGTGTAATATATAACTATTCCTGATTCATACAGTATAGTTTGTCTTTAACCAATATTATAATGAGGACATTTGAAGACTTGTCCTTTAAATAATTATCTTGATTTAAAGGTGTCCTATCGATCACTCTATGCTAAACTTCAACTGAAATACGAATTATCTTTTATAGCCACCTATGGCGTTAGTAATTAGTCATATAAATGCGAATTGTAAGTTACTTACAGAATACAGATGTTTTGCTACAGAGATGCCAAACATAGCCAGGTTATATAATGCTTATATAGATATTTTAGTGAACACTTACCACATGCATTACAGATATAAATCCAAGAAGAAAACTTAAAAACAATTTATTTTTAGTTCTCCAACCTGAGCTATTGATTCTCACTAATCGTAATAGATCTATTCAGAACGTGTATGCAAAGCTTAAGACCTAAAAAAGGCATATTATTCAAAGGGTAAGATCACAGGCAAAGGCCAAATTTGAAAAGTACATTATTATTTTGTTTACTAAAAACACCAGTAAATTTATCAGGCGTTGCTGGAAAACAATTTTAGGCTCCAGATATACCTCACGACTTGTATATATTGTTCTGTTAATTGTGTATCAATGCTGCCTTTGCTTTGATTGTGGTATTCCCTACCGTGAATATAGTTTTGTATTGGTAAAACTTGACTCCTTGTTTTATCGTAGTCTTATACCACTTGTAGTTCTTCCTGTTGAATGAGACTCAAAAATACTAGATTTGTCCTAGCATAATATTCGTAATGTTGGTTTGGAAACAATATACTGTATATGACAAAGGTCGTGATTTGATTTTGGAAACTGACAATCTGTTAAGCCTCAAATTTACCAAAACCAGATGTTGTTAAGTGTTCCACAGGTAAAGAAAAAACAAAATCAAGCACATTGTACAAATTATAATATTTGTACTAACCAAGAGCATGCATTGTCAACAAATCAAGAACAAATATATTTAATAGGATTATGTGATGCTCAGGCAAGACATTTATGTAATTTGTATAATATTTATAATGTAGGTCAAATTCAGACATGAAGTATAGTTTTTAGTTTCGTACAATTTTGGAATGTTTCACAAGTTCTGTTTTCTAAATATATATACCGACCAACCTTCATATATATATTTATACAAAATTAAGGCATACGATCAATGATGTTTTGCTAATGCTTTATCCTGTTCAACGTTCAGTTAAGGTGTCCTAAAGAAAATCTAGACATATTTTTAGAATGCCTCAATTGTTTATTGTAAAGAGAAACTCAATCAAATTCCCAAAATTGGATATGCAGTTTTCTTTCCAAAATGCAAAAACTGCTATTCTACTTTATTTTATGACTGCTAAAGATTATCAGCGATAAGATTCAAAATATAGTTATACTGAAGGCGTAAATAACCCTTACTGTACTGGCGACGTCTTTATATTATTATTTCAGCTGCATTTAGACGATTTTATGAAGCTTAGGAAGGATATATGGTTGCTAAAAGGATTAATTGAGATACTCCTTAACCTTTTAACGGGTATACATCCTTCCAATAGTTGCTTGAATATAATTAAGAGGATGTCACCGGTACTGAATGGGATAATCTAAATCACAAACTTAATTTCTGTATTCTGTATATTTGACTTTGATGCTGTGTTTCTGATACATCCGATGCTGAAATGCTCGTGTAACACCGGCTTTACTCTGATCTTAAAAGAGCTGACCATCTCCATAGCCTGACCGTTCAACTTCACCTCACACTCTGCGACTTCACCCCTTTCGAAGACCATAACCTTGCTCTTCCCCGCATTTACCTTCAAATTTCGTTTTTCGCACACTGTTCCAAACTCATTTACCAGACCCTGCAACTCTCATTCCTTATCGCTCATCAGAACTGTATCATCCGCAAACAGCAGTAGGGTATAAATTATTATTATTATTATTTTGTGTACGGACACTAGCTTGGTCTTCTCTTTTCTGTTTAGAAGGTAATTACATTGTTATTGAATTATAATAGTTTGGCGATAAATAGGAAATCATTTGCTTGTCATCTTCCTGTAGGAATAAAGGTTACTATAAATATATATAGTGATATTCGAAAATGATTACCTGATGGTTTCTCTCTGTGTGCACCTTTTACAATCGCACTTTCAAAAACTGAATAAAATAGCTTGTCTGCATCTAGAATAATATCCCTGTTACTTAAAACCCTACTCTTGTTAGAATGTTTGATATCTGTAATTCCACTATGTATATATTTATATTTATTAGCTGTATAAATAAATATATATTCTGTTCAATAATATACCAAAACCTTTGTTTTATATCTTGCAGCTAAACTAAAGCAAATATTATTTGTTCTATATTGCTATTAATACAAGAACCTCAAAGTTTAATAGACAACCAATACTTTTCCTGTGCCAACATACGAATATATATATATAATTCAGTTATGATATTAAGAAGCCATATTTATAGATCCAGTGAATTTCAGCATACAAAGACTTATTTTTAAATGCTATTCTGGCTATCAATGGATCATTTTATGCAGTTTAGGAAGTTGTATTATCTAAGGTGTTAAAACAAACTAAATTATGTCTCTGACTCCTACATACCCTTTGTAGGTAAGCATATTAAATCGTCGGAAGGTGTTCGCCCTTATAAGATCCGATTACGCATTTGTTTTCTGGCTATTATTAAACTCTTATTCAGATTAAGAAGGGTATATGGAAGTCCGAGGGTTATTCGATAGTCTTTACCCTTATAATTCTCACAGATCCTTCCTAAATTGGGACATCTTGTAATGATAGCCAGAGTAAACTGTCAAAATGCGTCATAATCTTAAGGTTAAAACGCGTCCAAATCCTGAATGGGATAAGGACATCATAAGGTAGATATAACTTGGATAGATATAGAAAGATAGATGGTGACCTACTGAATGGTAGATCTGGTCGACAGTCTCACACATGCGGAGAATAACATGTTTTGAGGCCTAAATCTGTCGCCCTCTGGGAACGGTCACCATAATACTCTAATAACCTCCCACCAAAAGACAATATTCTGAAAGCAAATTGTACGGTGTGCATTTATAATTATATTCAATTCAATTCAAAATATTTTATTGTCATGAACGTTTAGCTTACAAAACAGGCATACATGTAAACAAATATATGCAGTAGGCTTCGATGGTTTGGACATGTGGAGAGGATGGATGAACTAAGTTGGGTGAAAAAATGCAAGTCTGTGACCCTAGGGGGAGCTGCACCAAAGGGAAGGCAAAGAAAGACGTGGGATCAGATCATACGATCTGATCTTGAATACAAAAAATACATGACAAGTGAGGCAGCTCTGAATATGGCTGCCTGGAGCGCCGCCATGGAGAGAGTTGTGGCTGGATTGTTTAGAGTGGTGGATGAATGCATTATGACTGTAAATTTGGGATATATGTTAATATTTTGCTCCGTCAGTATCACCATTAACAGATGCCATTTTTTGTATGTAACTATGCATTAGGAATATTATTTCCCCTTTTGCTAGATAATAATAAAGTTTGTTAGGTAAACGACTGGTGTAACAACAGCGGAACCAGATAGTTATAAGAGGATTTCCTTATAAATAATACTAGAATCATAATAAAACATAATATCTGCGTTAAGATCTTCAACTATTTACAGTGGAATCAAATTATTAAAATAAAGCATCTTCACGATAGTGTGTGTGTGTGTGTGCTTACAATAATTTAATGGGCGATAGGGACAAGAAATGCATTTACGTTTCGTGTTTGTGGGGTGGAAAATTACGACGCTAGATATTTGTTTTGTCTTATATATTCCATTTCTTATTGAATTTCCTTTCATATTTAAATGTCCTTGTTTTCTCTGTTATATTAGTTTTGCGGGATTATTCAGCATAGTTGGTGCGTATGGTGCGTAATATATAGTGCGTAAATATTGTTTAAATGAATAATGCATTAGCACCCTCAAAATTGTTGGTATTTTACTTTTAAAATATATTATTATATAACTTGTGTATTTTAAAATCCTTATAACTCCTGCAACTCTGTGCAATACTGGGACAGAATGCATTGTTTGGTCTTTGGATCTAAATTCTTCATTATTTAAAATATATAACCACACCGTTGCTTAATAATTCCGGTACCAAAATGCCGTCCAAAGAAAGAGATGGCCGATATCCTTTCATACAGTTGGCCAAATAAGTCGTGTCGCCGATGTCATTACGTTTTGCTCTCTGTGTGGTGCATTAAAGTCTGTCGGATGTTAAATATGGTGTGTATAGATAGGAACATGTTGGCATATCTCACTCAAAACGAATAATTAATGATTAGATAGTGCTGATACCAATTATTGATCGAAATATGTTTGGTGCCGTGACATCACTTATTATGCCGACTGTACAGGCTCTTTAGTACGAATGGTTATCTGGGTTGCATTTAGTAGAGCTGGCGGCCTGGGAAGTGGGTCCGGCCTCGTATTACTTATGTAGAGTGGCTGGAGCTGGGACCTAGGAATTGCTAGGTCCCTGTCTGTCCCATTGTCTGCTTTGTGTTTGTCAAGTTAAGGGGAGAGTGGCTGGTTTTTTGGTCTATTAATTAATTTTATTTTAGTTTCCTCGCTAAACCTCCCTCAAACTTAGAAAAAACACCCCCTAGACATTCAAGATAAATGTGTAAATTTTTCTCTTCAAATTATAGGCTCGTTATCGCTCGCCAGGAACAAAAAGAGATCTAAATGGCACGAAATTTCTTAAGATTGACAACGCAATGGGGCGAAAGGGCTTATCATCGTTAAACTAATGGGGCGAACGTCTTAACACCTGAAAACTAATGAGGCTAAACACGAGCAAGAAGGGGGGACCAGAAAAATGACCCATCTCCCCTGAAAATGACCACTCTATTATTAACAGACTGATATGCATGTATTCTGTTTATAATGAGACGTTATAGCGTTTATTAATCATCAGGCATTAATAAATATATGATAATATGCGGAATTGCCCCTGCCGAGTTTTAACAATAAAATGTAATTACAGGATACAATTCATATCTTAGGTGTGACAGTTCGGTGACAGGTCAGTTGAACCAGTGCCACTTTAACCAGTGCTAAATCAACCAGTGGCCACTTGAACCAGTGACCATTTTAACCAGTGACCATTTTAACCAGTAGGTTAGGTTAGGTTACTGGTTAAAATGGTCACTGGTTGAAGTGGCCACTGGTTGAGTTAGCACTGGTTAAAGTGGCACTGGTTCAACTGACATGGAACCGACAGTTCATAAAGATTATACATACAAAATTATATCCCCAAAAATCATTACACATATTAAAGATATACAATTACTGTAACTGGAAGGCATTTAGTACAGGTTTTATAATTCATGATTTGGCCCCTAAAACTTACAGCCGTATTTTTAGATGTGTGGGGTGGGTATCATCCAGCCCATAATGAACGAAACAATTGGAACTGAGTGTTAATTAAGGAAAGAGAGTTCGAAAATTTCTAAGTTTTAAAGGCTAACAATGTGTGTCATCTTATTTCGTCCATTAAGGAGTATGGTTTCACGGTGGGAAGGATTAAGAATACGCCTGTTTATCTCGCATACTGTCTTCTTACTGTCTACGCTTTTCTTCGCACCTCATAGTATTGTTACTGTCCCAACACACGGGTCCTCATTCACTCTGTATTTCATTAGAGTTGAAATATATGCAATTGCAGGTAAAACTTTAACCCCTTCAATTTTAGGAAGCTCTTGTTCACTGTGTACTGGGAAACACTATACGATTTTCTACAGCTTAGGAAGGACTTCTACCCATCGAAGGGTTGAATTCGATTGTAATAAACCCTCTGACTAGCACAGAACCTCCCTGGCTCAATATAATCTTACCGTAATAGCCAGAATAAAATGGGCACAACAAGTGATGAGTATGCCCACGTTTAAGTGCAGATACCGTGAATTTCCTGAAAGCATGTTCCGCATGCTAATTTTTAGTAACCAACTTTGGTTCAGGGATGATACAATCATAATTAATTCAAAGAGCATACCATAGGCATGGCAGTCAGCTCCGACACTCGATCGCCTGTTGCTAGCACCATAAAAAGCAAGGCCTTCTTTGATGCGGATCTCAACATTAGGCCGTCAAGTATACAGAGTTGTTTTAGCGCTAGCAACATGCGATCTTGTGACCACGTAGTCATCAACTGTAGAGGGGTGGTCGAAGCCTGAAACATGCTTGCATGAATCCTCTCTCCTCTGCCTCCGGCATGGATAGACCAGTCAGATCGTACAACGGGACCTTTATGGTTGTTAAGTGAAATTGGAGTGTAATGACAGATAGCTGTCGCTCTTCAAAGAAAATCAAGATATTTAAAGATAAGAGCTATCGATGGTATCCATTGGTCAGATTCAACCATCCAAATTGTAAAAGCCCTCCAATGGGACTTGTATTGGCGTCCTGTTGACCCGTTATAACTACTCATTAGTTTGTCAGTAATGCTACCGCCGTCGCAAATAGGTTGTAATATGGTAAGCTCGGTAACCGGCCACACAATGAAAGGGCCTTTATTATGTAGGCCGAGCCCACCCAAAATGTAGGCAGCACGGCAAAAACCATCATTAATTCCTTTGCGCTTGGATTGCGGAAATTAACTAGTATGTACAAAAATCGTAGCCGAAATGTGTGTATCATGGCTCTATCATCCGACCCTTCCCGTGCCTCTATATATATCGCTCTATATATATATACGGTATATATTAAAACGGCGCCCTGAAAAATCGTGGAAATATTTATTCATCCATGGTAAAATAAAACTCCGTACAAGAACAATGGACGTGGGTTATGAAGCTAAACTGCTGGTGGCTGCCCTGCAACAAGTTAGTTCATTATGATTCGGAAGCAAAATATGAATTAATTGACTCTTTTCTGCACCCCGGGCTCTGGCAATATGAATGCAAATATTTTTCAGCCTCCCTCTCTCACTCGCTCGCTTTCATTCTCTCCCTCTCACATACACACTCACTCTCACATTCTCTCTCTCTCTCTCTCTGCCTAAATTAACAAATTCCTTCTCGTTTAGTAATTTTTGAGAGTGGTTTGGTATATACAGTAGATGGGAGGTCGGAGTTGATGGATCTGGAATTGAATTGAATGGCGATATAATGGATTAAAGTGGGGCTGGATTAAGGAGTGGATGGATTGAGGAGTGTGTGAAATGGGTGAAGTGGGTGGAATGGATGGAATGGATGAAGTGGGTGGAATGGATGGAATGGATGAAGTGGGTGGAATGGATGAATTGGATAGAATGAGGAATGTGGATGGCAGATAGAGAGTGTGTGTGTGTGTGTTGGTATAAATATAGAGGTATACTATGTAAACTTTGGCTGTGATGGGACAGATTAGTGATTGTGCTATGGCTGTGATGGGACAGATTAGTGATTGTGCTATGGCTGTGATGGGACAGATTAGTGATTGTGCTATTCTACTACACATTTGCATGCAAACCACCTGAGGCTACTTTTATTATTATATGGGATCAAATGCAACAATTTTTTTTTATTTTTTTCTGTGATTGAGCGAGGCAAAAGGCAGAATTGCCTATAGCGAGTGCCTCCCCATAGTTGAAAGTGTGACAGGGCCAAAATCAAGGGACGATCGAGCCAAAATGCCTGGACACACGGAGTTTGAAGCAATTTAAGTCGTAGGAAGAGGGAAAGACTGATTCTGGGAGAGAGTTCCAGAGCTCAGCTGTTGAGTAGAAGAAAGTTTGAGAGTAACGTTTCACTCTTGGGTTGGAGAGTTGCACAGAGTAGGGGTGGGATTGAGTTGCAAGACGGATACCACGTGCCCTACGTAAAGGAGGTGGTATGCACTGGGAAAGCTCTGAGGAACACTGATTATTATAGTAGCGATAGAATAGCGAGAGAGATGCAACATTGCGGCGGAGAGAGAGATTGCAGAGAGTTGGTGAGTGGACGGGAGTTAATGATACGAAAGGCCTTCCTTTCAACTTTGTCTAAGACAAAGTTGAAAGGAAGGAATAATCATATACATAAGAAATACTAAGAGTATAGTCATGATTAGTAATATCTGACCAGGCGGACACTGTTATGACCACACAATCTATTCCTTGGGCTCTTCACCCCCGCACAGCTTCTTGCTCTGTATAGGGGCACAGTGCACCCATGTATCGAGTAGTGTTCACATGTGTGGGGAAGTTCCACCCATACCGCACTTCTCGAAAGAGTAGAGTTAAAAGCATTTCGCCTCATCAACTCACTTCCTCTTATTAGTTCCCTGCAATTTCTTCCTACTCCGCAATGTTGCATCCCTTTCACTCTTCTATCGCTATTACAATAATCAGTGTTCTCCAGAGCTCTCTCAGTGCATACCCCCTCCCTTGTGGCGAGTGCGAGTCACCTGCCTTTCAACGTAGTGTCACTCCTATTCTGTCCAGTTTTCCAACTCAAGAATTGGCACATTTTTTCAGTCTTTCTTGTACTCAACAAGTGAACTCTGGAACTCTCCCTCAATGTCTTTCCTTCAACCTTTGAATTAGACTGCTTTATAATACGTGTGTCCAGGCATTTTGACTATGTCCTTTGAATTTACCTCTGTTAATATTTTGGCTTCGGGGGAGACACTCTTTACAGGCAGCCAGCCTTTTTTTCTCCTTCATGCACATACAAAAAAAAAAAAAAAAAAAAAAAAAAAAAATTGCCTCAACGTCTCTTCCAATCCAATCGGATATTTTTTTATAACTTCAGGGTGACGAGCCATGTGCCCATGTAGCCGAGGTTTGCGCTCACATACTATATAACTACTGTAATTTGTTCTCAAATCAACCCCATTAACAGATTGAAGTGCTTTATTCCCACCTTTTATAAGGGAAGCCAAAACTACAGCCATTGAAAGTTTGAACATTTGAACAACTATACAGATCATCTTCAAAATCAAGGTTATTGATCCTGAAATTACCGATTTAAGTCCATGAAAATGTTGGCAAGTGAAGGCACAACATTTCACCCATGTTTACACAAGGATTTTACAGGAAAGAGGTAGACTCTCTGCTTGTACTTTACACCAGACCAAAAATATTCAATAATAACCATGGACAGTGTGAAGATACAGAAGTTGCCCTGATGCACTGAATCAAATGCATTTGTGATACCAACATAGACAGCAAAGGATATCTCTGGATACTTAATCAGGTGTTCCATGAGGGCTTGGTGTGAAAGAATCTGGCCAGTCAGCTCTTGAGCATGAAGCTAGATTGGTCAAGTCTCTGACCTATAATTTGATTATTTCGAATTGGCATCCCAAAAAGTTGATAACAAATTTGCATGGTACAGTAAGCTGTGAAACACCGTGGTTGTAGTGGGACTCCCGTCAATCCTATTTCTCTTTCACCAAGCCACTTTTGCAGTCGTAGGAATGGTACCGGTTAGTCAAACTGCAGTCAGGACTGTGCTCAACCAATGCATTATGGCTACATCCCCATCTTTCAGCAGTTCTCCAGAAATACTACAGACACCGCGTCTTACCGCCTTCAATAGACATGAGTAAATCATCTGCCATCCAAACCGAGCTTAGACTTACTGTAGAGCAGAGCTTAGTCAAGGCTCAATGAGCAGGTCGAATATGTTGAGAAAATTTGCCCTTCTCATTTTCAGCGATTCCCATGACATACCTTCTTTTGTCCTGAATGTAAGCTTGTGTCCTACGAGACAGGGCTGTATGTTAAGCCTCGTCTCGGGTCAATTTGGCAACACAGCTCTCTTCATACAGTGTCTCCCCAAGAAAAATCCTCTCCTTGATCTGGGTTCAGTTCCAATGCATCTAACAACTGTTCAACTGCCGCAAGATCCTCACATTTGAAGTTGTCTCATAAGGAGTTTTCAAGGATCCAGGCACTTCAAACCAATTTGAGTCTGTTGCACTAGAGTCTGAGTGTCCTGGAGGCTTTACCATACCATTGTCATGAAGGATGCCAAGCCAAGCTGGTGGGCCAGGCCAGATTGATAGGCCCAGTCCATCAGGGCAAGACACCCTCAAGTTGGACCCACCAGCAAACCGTGGCTGGAGTCAATTTTAGGAACCCTGGTTTCCTTTCTCTTCTTGTTTCTAGTGGTGACCAGTTTACAAGTCCTCAAACAGCACATTTACCCCTCCCATCCCCTTGGTTCCTGGAAGCCGCTGAAAGCCATTGGGGGAAGTGTTTTTATTTTCCTTCCCTTAGACAGGTTGCTTGTCACGGCTACCAAGTCCTGTCTACCCACCAAGTTAAGTCGATTTTACAACATGCATTAGGATACAAGATGTTATATTTTAATCACCTAGCCTCAAAGAGGAACATAGGCACCATTACTCCCGAGGAGAAGTAAAGCAGCTTAGGCTTTTGTTGTTTTAAATGAGATTTCCCTTTGAAAAGCTTCTACCTGTACAAAAGTGAATTTGAAAACAAAAGTGAAGTCTCTCTCGCAGGATCCATTCGCCTTGAAAATAAATATCCTTGCTACTGGCGGTGGCTTGGCAGGGTTCTGGAGGAGGAAAGTGGCCCAATAAAGATGGAGGAGGTGGGCTGCAAAAACTCCCAAGGTGATAGACTGGAAAACAATTTCATACACGAATATTTTCTTCTGCATCTGAAGGAGTAAGCAAATAATATGTTCCAGTAACTTTCAAAATATTGTGGGAGTTGAACAATTTACAATATGTATTTTACTGTATTATGAGGTAGTTTGTTGCAATATTTTTTTTTTTGCAATCTCGCATCGAATATATCTTATTAGAAGTAAAAAATCTTGATTATAAAATATTAAGTCGGGCATATCTAATAATTGAAATGTGTAGTATTAGCTCGTTTTGTATGTAGGTATTTTGTATTTAGTATGTAGCTCGTTTTGGTAATAAAATCAATATAAATTACTTTTACACAGCATAATGTATCCTGTCACTTTGGCATTTGACTGTTAAAGCTTTCTTAATAATATAAGGATATGGTGATGAAATGATCCTATTAGAGTGTGGTTTGTGCATTAATAGCTTATTATTGCTTTCCCTCTCGGGATTTCTTACTATATAATGGTTTCTTATTACTTCTGCCAAAGAAGTTGGACGGAGGCTATGTTTTTGCCTCCGTTTGTCTGTTAGTCTATAAACAAGAGATATCAAAAAGTAATACACTGTCACGAAACTTGGTGGTTAACTCTCCGACTTTCATATACCCTTCCTAATCTGAATAGACTCGTCGGAGAATAGCCAGAAAGCACAACATAAATGCGTTGTGGATCTTGCAAGGGTCAAGGGGGGTCACCTGTTTTTTTCTCTACTTTTCTCTCTTTCTCTGGCTTGTATCCATTCGGCCCCATTCAGCCTACTGTTTTAAGACGTTTATCCTCATCTAGGTGTCGATTTTTACTGGAGAGCGATAGCGAGCCAGCATTGTATGGAGAAATCCGGCTTCGCCGGAGAAATTTTTCTATCGAAAAAATGTACAAATTTAGCCTGCTGACAAAAATATTATACAAACATATGCTAGCTCGCTACCGCTCGTCAGGTAAAATCGACACCTGGATGGGGATAAACGTCTTAAAACAGTAGGCTGAATGGGGCCGAATGAATACAAGCCAGAGAAAGAGAGAAAAGGATATAAAAAAGCAGGTCACCCCCTTTAACTCCCAAAACTTTGCCTATCTACACTATCCCCGTGGAAGGTAGACTAGAGTGAGCATACCGACGAGAACCGACGATCATCCCCGACTCTCCACGATTATATACCAAATAATTCAAGTGTCCTGCGAAATACATACCAGATAACAAGTGCAAAATATTCATAAGATTCCCACAAAATCTACCTTGAAAGATATACCGAAATGACCATACAAGTGCAACGGAATAACAAGCCTCACAAATTCTACCTTGAAAGATAACCGAAATTACCAATACAGCAGAATAATACCGGTTCCTGAATCTATTAGTCTTGAAAAATAGCTCACAAAGTGTAAACACATTTTTACAGTGAGGATAACTATGACTAATATGCTCAACTCACAATGGTTACTATCAAAATAGTTAGTTAAAAACATATGTCTTATGATTATAGATTACCATGATGATAATCTAACTGCTTTCAAGTCTAAACGGCCACACTCCGAAATGGCCACAATCCAAAATGGCCACAAACCTATATGGCCACAATCCTAAATGGCCACAAACCGAAATGGCCACACGGGAGAGACTGTCACCTGCGCGAGGGTAGTGACTGGTTGAGGCCAGCCACCAGCACTCACACTGGTGCAATCCAAGATATACAGTATATCCAATCCACAACTCAGATTGACAGTTTTTGTGATTATTGAACTCTTTATATTAACACGGTCGTAGATAAAAAAAATACACAAAATAAAAATAAAAATAAAATAAGTGAAAAACGCGCATATACTGTACAGTATATATATATATAATAAATATATATATATCTAGTTGTAATAGGAAATACAGCATTTATAAACAAAATAATAGATACCAGTTGATGGTTTAATCACCTAACATAATTATATATTGCATTAATACTTTAGCAAAAAGGTATAGTATCACTACGTTTCGTTAGAGAGAGAGAGAGAGATTCCCACATCTGTGACCTGAGGTCACTGGCTAAAGATCTATTGCCCTTAATCAGGGTTGGAGGCGGAGTTAGCACTAACTTGTCATATTCTTTTGTTCGCAATTACTTACCTATACTTTCTCTCAGTAATTGTTTAATCGAAGGCCTTTTTTTCTAGTTATTTAAAACGTATTCTATGGTGTATTATATGATATATAGAAGCAATAGAACTGCTAAAATGACCTGGGAAGTGTATATTAAACCAAATACAAAACTAAGAGCAGTGGGAGGGTGGAGCCTTGGAGGGGGAGAGAATCCTAAAGAAAATGGATTTTTGAGCACAGACTAAACCAAAAATACACTACTGCATTTACAAGCTGGTCATTAACTTAACTTAACTTAACCTAACCTAACCTAACCTAAGCTAAGCTAAGCTAAACTAAGCTAAGCTAAGCTAAGCTAAGCTAACCTGGGCATCCTGGGGGCTGCCGCCCCCAGACCCCCGCTGGTCTTGGGTTGAAAAGTGATAAAAAACATATCTCTTACCTCATTATTCAAAGTTTTGTATTTGGTTTAATATACACTACCCAGGTAATTTTAACAGTTCTATTGCTTCTATATATCATATAATACACCATAGAATACGTTTTTAATAACTAGAAAAAAGGCCTTCTACTAAACAATTACGAAAAAGGCCTTCGATTAAACAATTACGGTCGGTCAATTAAGGAAATACGCATACAACGGAGCTAGAGTAGGCAACAGGTCGCTCCATACCCAAAATGTAAACACACATCCGTGGACTTACTCTAATACCGCGCACTAGTATTTGGTTTAATATACACTTCCCAGGTAATTTTAACAGTTCTATTGCTTCTATATATCATATAATACACCATAGAATACGTTTTTAATAACTAGAAAAAAAGGCCTTCGATTAAACAATTACGATATATATATACTGTATATATATATATATATATATATATATATATATATATATATAAGATGTATAGGCTTAGCTTTATTATGAAAACAATACTCAACCATGGCTGAAGTTATAACTGAAGAGGTTCAGAGCTATAGTCTTCTTCTTCTTCTTTAGAACCCGCCCGCAGACCGTGCAGATCCACAGGGCTGACCTTTGTATCGGTTGGGACCAATTAATCTGACCAGGCCTGTATGGCAACACTGAACCTTCGGGGATCGTGATAGGCTGTTGACGACTGTTCGATTTCTTATCCTCTATTCAACAACAGACGTGAAAATGATTGTTTTGACAATACAATCATCTAAAGCATTAATAAAACTTTAGATAATTATAGGGAATAGGCTCGCAGCCTTATTATACATAATTTATAAGGGACAATGTAGGCCTATGGAATCCTTATACTGTACTCATGTATAATCCACTGTGGGAGACTAATTTTGATCACATTTATAAAACCCGATATTAATAGAAAAAACGCCGATTCTAATCAATCTCAGAGCTCTTTCGGACATCCTCACTGTTTACAAATGCCTTCTTTATGCAGTATAATCAATATTTACCCCCTGCTGACAACATAGACGACGATTTCAATAACTAAGGGGGTATCACACTGGGCCAATTCTCGCCATTCTACCGCAAAAAATGGAGCTACCGCCAGTCTCCAGCACAAATCTCACCATTTGATGGAGCTAGGATGCTTCCCGCACTGGGTGGGAAGCTCCATTTTTTGATGGAGGTAGATTGTCAGCCTCTTTACAGCTCTCATTTAATTTCATTGATATCTCAAGTATATGACTTCGAAATATATATTTTGCTACATAATTGTGTGTTTTGATTGTGAGAAGGGCTGCGGATAGACATAACCGAAGTGAATTAATGCTAAAATAGCTACACCACTTGCAGCTAAATAACCACTTCCTATACCTACGCCACGGCGATTGGTATGAAACGAAAACATTCGGTTGTGTAGCAGGAGGAACTGTTTTTCAGATGCCTATTTACTAAGAATCATTGAACAATATATTTAACCTAGCCTAACCTAACCTAGTATATTAGTGGACTATTTATGAATGTAAAATGTAAAAAATATATTGTAACATTACCAAATTATTGAGATAAATACAGGTCTACCCGCATACACAGGATTATAGCCTACCAAGCATTCTACAACCTCCGAAAAGTTCAAAATATTTCCTCATATATGCTCCAAATATAAAACATAATAACGCAAACTTGTAGATTGAGTCATATTGAAATATAATTGTCGATATAAATCCATATTACTCTAAATTATTGGTGAAACAGCACAATATAAACGATCGTTTAGTGCCGAGGTAACGACAGGGGCTCCGTCAGGCTATAGCCTATATTTTGCGAAAAACTTCCTCATAGCTACTTATATAAGCTTCAAAGGCAAAACATAGCAACATTAACGTATAGATTGGGTCCTATTACACAAAGTTTGTCAATATCAATCCGTATTATTTTAGTTTAAGTGAAACCACTGTTCTATAGCCTACGCCACGGCGATTGGTATAAATCGAAAAAGTTCAAAATATAAATGTCCTCATAGAAGCTTCAAATTAAAAAAAAAAAAAAATACACTAACGTGTAGATTGAGTCATATTGCATTATAATTGTAGATGTAAATCCATATTACTATACATTACAGTATAGGTGAAACGGCACAATATAGGCTAAGGTCGGACAGTGTTATTGTTGTGTAGGAGACTCACGCAGCCAGGACGCTTGGCGTGTGTGATATAATTTGCCGGCGGTACTGACCGGAAACGGAGACTGGAGATTGGAGAATGGCGATAATTTGGCCCAGTGTGATGCCCGCTTAAATAATCTGATCTCTCTAATCCCAAGCTACAATCTTTCCTCCAAACAACCCCTGCACATTACTCTATTTATTTATTCCAACAAACTTTACTAAACTGCCATGCTAGTTGCCGTATAAATATTCCCATTCACACTACAACACCTAGTCATTTTACCAGTTTACTTCTGAGCAGCTAGTTTCAGCTAGTTCGAGCTGCATTTTCAAGTGACGTTATAATTTGATCAGCTAAAATACTCATCAATCAAAATAATACTAGGCAAATAAATGAACATAATAAGTCTGCTCATGTAATCAACAAAAACAAATCGGTATAACATTTGAAATAGGAAAATGTGCCGCGTGTGTGTCTTACATCCGGGACATCGTCACGTGACTCGTGTTTACATTTTATGGCGTGGGCGACGGCGTCACGGCGGGTTCGCGGAAGAGGTCGCTGTATTCTTTTCTTATTTGTGATGTTCTGACATTATACCAGTGACTGCTAAGGACATAAGCTAATTAGTAAGTACTTGAGAATAGGTCGAGATATTCTAGACACGTGATAAGGAAGTAGAACGACATATTATGGAGGTTTAAAAGGGAGGTAAACTTTAAATGGCCTCAAAGTTGGGAGTCAAGCCTCCGAGATACAAGAACTTTAATTGGTTTCTAGGCTACAAGTGCCACGTTGCGACAATTAAAAGTGTACAATCCTCGCACTTGATCACTGTTATTTACTCCTGAACCCTGGAATTAATATTGTAAACTGAAACTAAGGTATGGTGCAAGGCAGAAACATACACATTCGGCGAGGTGGGCCAGTGCTAACTGTGTTTCTGCAGCAACAAACGGATTCGGAGTAATCGGAGACGAAGAGACGTAGCCTAGGTGAGTACCAAAAACCTAACAAATATTTCTACCATATTATTTTGTTGTCTATAAAAAACTTAAGCGGATGTTGTTGCCTAATGTAGGCTATATATCGGGCAACATTGCTTTACAGGTGTTCCTTTGTCATGTGACAATTCGCAAGATACATTCTGAACAGTGAACATGGTCGCCATAGTGCGCATGCGCTATATTTACTTACGTATGATAATGACGATAAGTCACGGGGGTGGCCTCAACCTATATTGTATCCAACAGCCAGGTGTAGGATACATCTTTTGTAAGAGTTAATTGGGTTTTCATAGTGCACATGCGCACTGTGGCGTTCTGGCTCAGAATGTAGCCTACTGAACCCTGGCGAAATGTTACATGACACTACCATATTTTTAGGGTTTAAGTGTACTATTATTATTATTATTATTATTATTATTATTATTATTATTATTATTATTATTATTATTGCCAAGTAGAGCCTGACCAGCTATACAATTATTACAAAATATTCACAAACAATTGTGTTGGTTTAGCAGGTAAGTGTGCACTTTAGTTTTGAGTGCGAAGCAATTTCAAGAATGTTAAGCAGCTTAATATTTTTGTTTTCAAATTTATTTCCCGATAATAGGCCTAATGGTTCCACCAGGCAGCTGCTGGCAACTGCGTACCGTTTGATACTTCACTATGCCAACCCAAACATTAACATTAAATTACGAACATTATACCTCACTTAACCTTACATGAATAACCACCTTAATTAATTTAACCTAACCCACCCTACCCCATCCCATCACAATTTATAGGCTACCGGTACCACATGAACAACGAGCTTAACAGACATTTGTTTTATTGTAATCTAAGATGGTAGAGCTTGGACGTGAACATTCTATTTAAAAATAACTAGTTACCCAAAACAGCCTCACTCAAATATGCATTGCCTTATTGTGAAAATATAGTCGCAAGTCATCATAGCTACTCACCCATTTGAATACGTATCAAACCCAAATGTGACAATGCAATGTTTTATTATATCCCATAATAATTCGAACGTGGCTTTTATTAAAGGTTCCCAAGATTCAAATACGTGTATACATATTATGGCTCACGACTTTACAGACAAGAGCATACAGTTGCTTGGCGAGTCGGCGACGCACCCGTTTGACTCAGTTTTGAACGCACTCTAGACAATGCAATGCTTTATTATTATAGTCCAGATGCTTCACTATTTGTCTTTTAAAAGTTCAAAGATTCCAACTTCTGCAACTTTATTATGCTCATGGCTGTACGTGCATTATAAGTGTATTCTGTAGACCAACTGACACATTTTGCTTTGTAATTTATGGCTTCGTTGTTTTATTTATTTATTTTTTTAATGTGGGTTTTGCTCGTTTAGGCAAAATATGTTGTTTATGTGCGGTTTAAGCATTTAGAGATTATATAGTAATTTGGTTCTTTAATTTGATATTTTTAGGCCTATATCTATTTTTTCCCCATAGGCTATTTTAAGTTCCACACAGAATGGATTAATTTCAATATAGCCTTGAATTGAAGGTATACAGTATAATATAGGCTTATCATAATAAATATATATGAAACTTGGACGAAAGGTACCGGGAAGTTTGAGTAATATATATATACCTATACCGGTATATATAAATATATACCCGGTATATATATATATATATATTTTTTTTTAAAGAGACAATGAACGGAGGAAGGAAAAACATAAAACAAAAAGGTCCATGTGCCTAAAGGCATCCTCCATTCATAAAATGTTTGTAACATATATATATATATATATATATACAGGGTATATATATATATATATATATATATATATATATATACTGTATATATATATATATATATACAGTACCGGGTATATATATATTTTTATATTCACTATAATTGTCGTACATAGGCTACTTATAGATACTCTTGAATCTTGATATTTAAATAGTGGCCTAAATGTCGGCCTTTTATTTTTTTTAAATTTATCTCGGATTTAATAGAATCTTTTTATATTATTTTTACTCTGTAGCTTATATGCAGTTCAAGGTTCATTTAAGTACTGCACCGGTATATCGAGGAGTCAGAAAGAGCCATGACTTGTGTCCTCCAGAATACCATGCAGGACTAGGCTAGCACTATTTTAACCATAGGCCACCAGTATTATTTATATGCCATCATCAGTTATTACTTTTTTTTTTTTTTTTTTTTTTTAAAAGAGACAATGAACGGAGGAAGGAAAACCACAGATAAAACAAAAAGGTCCATGTGCCTAAAGGCATCCTCCATTCATAAAATGTTTGTAACAACTGGATTTAAACATTTGTAGATTGTAAGTTTGTGGAAAGCAATTCGAGGGAAGCGAATTCCAAAGAGTAGTAGCTCTGGGGATAAATGAATTCTGATAAGCAGAAGTTCTGCATTGTGGAGGAGAAAGTGTAAATTCATGGGCGCTCTCAGCTGCCCTAGTTCTTCGGGGAAAGATGTGGAGAGGCGGCACAATTGAAGCAAGTTCCTCAGAACAATTGCTGTGAAAATATCTGTAGAATAATGCAAGGGATGCAACGTTTCTTCGTATGGATAATGTAGGAAGGTCCTGTGTGATTGCAGGGTTATTGATTAATCTAATAGCTTATTTGAATTTTGTCCAACTGCCTCAATGCAACCACTCCACTTCCACCCCACAGAGTGAACAGTAATCCATCTGAGAACGCACATGACTTTTTAATATCACGGCCAACTGCTCGTCAGTGAAGAATTCTCGAACTCTGTACAGGAGTCTCAGTTTTTTAGAGGCATTCTTAGCAATGCTTCTAACATAATGTGTCCAGCTCAAGTTAGTAGTTAATGTTTACACGAGAATGCAATACTAGGGGAAGTGGGAATATTTACATCATTAAAAAATATGTGGGAGTCGGTGAAATTCTGTCGGTTAGAAAAATTGAATGTATTGGTTTTCTGTGCATTAAAGGAAACTAGATTCTTTTGTCCCCATCCATTAATTCTAGAAAGGTCCTGGTTCAGAGAAATTGCAGTGTTTATTATTGAATTTATAAGATCGGGTTGGGTGAAAGAATTGGTAAATGTGAAGGAACTGTGGAGTGTTGAGTCATCTGCGTAGGAATGTATTGGATTATGAGTGGTAGATATGAGATCATTGATATGAATGAGGAACAGAATTGGGGCCAAAACTGATCCCTGGGGAACACCAGCATTTATTGAGTGAAATTGAGAATAAAGGCCATCTACCATTACACGTATTTTTCTGTTATGAAGATAAGAAGAAATTAGTGGAACTAATGATGCAAGGCCGTAGTGTGACATCTTCGACAATAAGGATTGATTATAAACGCAAAGCCGTAATCAATACAATTTGGAACGGATGTACGGAACTGGTACGGTATGGTAGTCTAACCAACTTGTGCTCGGGTAAATAAAGACTCATAGGTTCCTTAACTAGCGTAATGTTGATTAACCCTTAACTGGCGGCGCCCGGCATATGTCGAGTGAAATAAATATGGAGGATGTGGCCGGTCACGACATATGTCGAGTGCAATTTTGAGCACATAATGTGCTCGGAGAGAGAGCGGAGCGGTGGGAGGAGCATAGATTACCTCCTGACCGCTCGCCACGGCCGCCGTGGACCTACTGAGCTTTACTCCACTTACATCCACCCTCTCTCCCTCGCTACATACGTAATTATATAAAGAAATTGTCGTATTTTACCGTTTTTGCCCTTCGGTTGCAGGATCGTTGCAAGACAACCAGTGATCGTAGAAGGATGGTTCGGGTGTCATTGGAAAGCTCAATTTACGCCCTTTCAGGGATACATACTTGTATTACGCTCTGGGTCTTGTTTATGCATGAAAAAGAGCACGGAAACAACCCCATTTATGGTAAAAAAAAACCGCTGGGCGGTACGGTCAAATATACCCTCCCGCCCGCTAAATAAGGGTTAATAGGATTCCATTACTTTTGGTCAACATCATTTGTCTCACGCCCCACCCTCACCCCCTAAATAATAAAACAAAGGGGGGGGGGGGGGTTTACTAGCTATCAAATTTACGATACTAGTTCGTTGTTAGCCAATTATTTCGCACGATAAATTTGGAGTTGATTGGATGACCCCGATTGGGGGTTAAGTTTTTGGTTCCCTTATATTCATATGACATTCTCTAATACCATTGCAAAGAGGTTTGTGTCTTAAAATTTACAAATGGTTTCGTTCATAGGCTATATTGCGTGGTCATTGAATGTTAGGTAGGCACGGTTAATGAAACTCACCGTTCCAATAGGCGTGTTCCCAACATGTGTATGTCCGATTTCTTTAATTGATGGCTAGATATGGACCATAGCGAACAATTAAAATATCTTGCCAGCAGGGTGTCAAACGAAAGTCGAGTCCATTATTTGTAGTTTTTATTATATATGCGAACATAAAATTGTGGTTTGTAGTATAAATTATGTCTTTGGAAGTGATAACATTGCTAAAACAATGCCTTTTCGTGTTAATGGGAAATAATAATGAAGACACTTAAATTATCGTATGAGCCAGCTGTCCTAGTGTGCGCCGCCCTCTCGCTCTAGGCTACCACCACGTACCGGTAGCCTATATTCCGCGTATATTACTATCTTATGACACAGTAAACACCCCCATGACCAATATATCGCAACATTAACCCAATTTTAAGACAATTCACCATAATCTCATTATGGAACACAATAGGTTAGCATGATGAGTTGATGACTGGCCAAAACTGCATTCAGACAGTATGCAGAGACCTTGGCTATGATTTTCATACAACGATTTTATCCCGAAAATGATATAATAATGACTCCTTACAGTGGTGACAAGCTCACAAGATACTGTCATTAGACTTAATCGCAACTAAATATACCGGTAGTATACTTCAATGAAAGACATGTTATTCATCTTTTCAAAGCCACACATCCTTAGATTCTTCAAGTTTGTATATGAAATATAGCGCTACTGTCCCAGGCGTAACGTCACACTGGATGTCTGAGGTTCCAATTTTACTTCGGTGAGTTAACTTCTTGTATGTATATAAACTTTGATCACGATCCCCGAAGGTTCAGTGTTGCCATCAGGCCTGGTCAGATTAATTGGTCCCAACTATAGTAACTGTGAACACTTTTTCACATAAGATCTGTCTTACCTGGAACAAACTTCCCTCAAAAATTGTAAGCAGTTCTTCAGTAGAGCAGTTCAAGAAGAGAATAGATAGTACTTTAGACACTGTAATGCGTGTAGTGAACTAAACGGTCTACCTTCTTCCACTTCAAGTATCACCTCGGAGTGGACCGCAAGGTCTCTGAGATGCTAGCTATTCCTTGTAACACACTCTCTCTCTCTCTCCTTGTTCCTGGCAAATCAATGACTTTGCTTATACAATTATTGACATGCATTTAAACCCGCACCTTTAGAGATAACACAAGATAGTTGATTTGTGTTCTACTAGAAATAGGCCTACCGTTCTAGCAAAACAATTGAACTTTTTGTAAATATTTAGAAAGTATTTTCATGTAGTGCGTTTGGTTAATATTTGACGACCCGACCCCCCATTCCACCATCCCAACCCCCTTCAGAGGGGTTGGGTTCGAAAGGGATCTGCCTTGTGTGGGCCAATCGGCTCTCTGCAGACTCCCGTTTTCTTATGTTATTATAAATATATATACCGGTATATATATATATATATATATATATATACATATATATATATATATATATATATATACCGGTATATATATATATATATATATATATATATATATATATATATATATATATATATATATATATATATATATATATATATATATATACCGGTATATATATATATATAATATATATATATATATATATATATATATATATATATATATCAATTATCTTTGATTCGTATGTAACACTGTACTGTATATGGGTGCCAACATATTCAGGTAACCTATATATTCTGTGAAGGTGTGACTAGATTTAGTTCAGCAAAGGTTTCTTTATAGTTTAAAGACCAGCATGACGTTTTTCATTATTCCTGTATATATACTGTTATTATGTGTGAGTACAATATTTTACTATTTGCGGTAAAATATTGAAATAATCAAAGCCAATGCTAGATAGAAAAATTGAAAGCGTCGTAAGACTGTTATGAATTATAAACAAAACTAAACAGGAAAAATATAATAATAAAATGCAAAAAGTTTGACAATGGAGAACAATATTTATGACAATAGGTGTGGGTGTCAGGTCGGCATCCTCGAGAGATTAGTGACCTCCGCCCCAAACCCTTCCTCCGCCATCCTATACAATGCTCCTATGCACACCTGTAAATCTAGAAGAACAGATACATGGAGATATTTCAACACTAACCCTCATGATAAAATCTAACTAGTACGTTCCTTAGCTTTAGTTAAAAACTATTATGCTTATTTATGAACATTGACTCTACTGATCTGCGCTTTGTGAAGTCACTATACTGTATATTATGAATACTTTACTGGCTCCCCAGTATAGTATTGTACAAAATTTGCTCTCTCTCTCTCTCTCTCTCGCTCTCGCTCTCTCTCTCTCTCTCTTAGATATAGTAGTGAACAATAAGTTCATTAATTAATGTATTAATGGGATATACGCTTGACGGGTATCTTCCGTCAATCTAATTGTTATGCTTATTTCATATTACATCTACTGTATATATGCAGTATGTTAGCGATATTTTTACTTATTTTCTTTTACATTTTTTTTTATTAATGTAGTTCAATAGATCACAAAAAAAAAATCAATCGGAGTTGTGTATTGAACCAAGATATACTGTATATCTTGGATTGAACCAGCGCGCAGGTGACAGTCTCTCCCGTGTGGCCATTTCGGTTTGTGGCCATTTAGGATTGTGGCCATTTCGGTTTGTGGCCATTTAGGATTGTGGCCATTTCGGTTTGTGGCCATTTAGGATTGTGGCCATTTCAGTTTGTGGCCATTTCGGTTTGTGGCCGTTTTGGTTGTGGCCATTTCGGTTGTGGCCATTTCGGAGTGTGGCCATTTCGGAGTGTGGCCGTTTTGACCTGCTTCCAATCTAACTATGTCCCCAAATCTACTATCTCACTGTAAAAAATTAAATGGCACACACACACCCACACACACACATTGCCTAATTCAACTATCTTATACACAGAAAAGTTTTACTTCTAGTATATACTTGAACCCTTTGAAAGGTACCGGTAACAATGAATGATATGGATCACTATTGTTAAACTCTACACTGCTTCAGAGAAAGCTAGGCCACCATAAGAATATTAATGAGCCCACAGCTATATGTCCGTCTCACCGCGAGCAAAAAAGGAAAAAAAAAAGAAAACAAAATGGAATCCTTGACATAATAATCAGAAAGTCCTGCAAGATATAGTATGTGCTCGTGAAAGCAAGCACACCCTAATGAAATAAACAGAGGCATTCATGTCTTCCAAGATCGTGAAAGATTGACCCGCTACCAAGTACAATGGATGAATAAAACTAGTTTCTCCTTAACCCTTTCAGTACCTATGACCAACTTTATATTTATACAATTGTATGCAGCATGCAAAGAATCTGTGATATCTAAAAGGCTGTCTGTAGGCTAGATGTTCTTCGTAAGCTGAATAAAATGGTCTACTAGTTGCCAGCATATAATGAGAAGGGTTTTACCGGTACTGAATGAGTTAAAAGATGCTTCCCAAAAAATCCTGCAAATCTACACTTCGGGAGAGACCTAGGTCAAAGTGAGAATACCTACAAGGACTAAGTAAATTCCTTGTGTTTACATTTTTATAGACGTAAGCATCAAAATTCCCAAATCTTATACCGTAGCTCACAAGTCCCCCAAATTTGACTATATTACCAGGAAACATATCTCTCAAAGGCCCTCAAATCTACTACATTCCCCTAAAAAATCCGTCACAAAATCCTGCAAATCTACACCTCCCCCGCGAGAGGTAGGCCCCAGTGAGAATACCGATGAGGGCGGAGTAATATCCCCGTCTCACCGCCCGGCCACACTTCGTTACCCCGCCAGACTAATCTAGGCACCCGAGTCTTTGATGCTGATGAATCAAATAGAGGGAGGCGGGTAGGGAGAGAGAGAGAGAGAGAGAGAGAGAGAGAGAGAGAGATAGAGATAGAGATAGAGGTCCTGTCTTGGGGGGCCCGCAGGTTTATTTTATGTAACTCAGTTGTGGTAATTTGTACAACCACCTGCAGTGAAAGGTGGTACAGTACAGTACACATTGTATTGATTGGGTGCCTGCGGGTTTATTCTATGTAACCCAGTTATGGTCATTTGTACAACCACCTGCAGTGAAAGGTGGTACACAGTTTACTGAACACTTCTGACACACTGATGAAGTATTTTGTAATTCTGACGCACCAATGAAATATGTTGAAACAGTTCCTTTATACACATACCCGAGACGTGGTTTGCCCTCATCCAATCATCACTGTCTCAAGCTTATCAAATAGTAGGGTACGTACAGCACTATTGCAGACAGAAGTTTCGTTCCTCTCCGGGAGAGCGATTTTATATATGTTGCAATTTGGCAGTAGTTCAAATGTTTCACAACCTGTATCATAAGCCTCGGAATCTAACAGATGAGGGAAGGAGGGAGGGGAAGACTACCTTGTTACCAAATCTACCACACCACTATTTAGGAGAGGAATGAAACTTTTGCGTTCAATAGTACAGTACCGGTACATGATGCAAAATTCAATTTTAGGTAGAAGTGAGCAGACGGTGCTCTGTATCGATGAAACTATTATAATGCTAGCTAGAGCCTTCACAAAAAATACAAACTCTATCCTTCCATCAAAAGAAATATAACTAGAGAAATGGATAATTAATTTACAATCATGAGTCTGTATGATTGTATCTCGTCTTTTTCATATTTCTATATACGGTACCGAGTACTTGCATAACATTAGAGCCACTTTTAACATTGTGATCTTTCGATTTATTTGGTTACCTTCTTGGTAAACAGACAGACAGATCTACAGGGAACAGATCATTATCTCCATACATACTCGAATTTAAACCTCTTAGAATACCATAAATACTTGTTATCTGACTGTGATTAGTTAACTTTATTTAGCTTAGAAAGAGATTGTGGGTGTCAGAGAGTTAAGAACGTCATAGCACTGAAAGGGTTCACGAGTAATTGCGAGAAATTCAGCTTTACTCCAAATACCTGATGCGGCGGTTCCCCAGTGATGAACCCAAAGTGAGGTATGCAGACTCTCCTCCTTGACAGACTTATTGCCAGGCTGGGGTATGGTCAAAAGTTAACAGTTACAGTATGTTTCACCACAATGTTTATATTTAAAATGCCACTAATTTACCACCACCTGACACCCAACCCACAAAGTTTTCCGTTAAGGGGACAGTGGTTATTTTTTGGGGTCTATTTACCCTGGGGGTAAGGGAATATAATATGCCCCACGTGTCTCCTGCGTGTGTGTCGTAAGCGGCGACTAAAGAGGTTGGGTCGGTGGGCTTGCGACCCCCCACCCGTGAAAATACTTAGATGGTGTGCCAAACTTCATGATAAGATAATATAGATGGTTCTGAATATATATATATATATATATATTTCTTCTATGTGAATGAGGGAGTCAAAAGGCAGAGCTGCCTGTGACAAGTGCCTCCCCCAGAGTTGTGAAAGTGATTTATTTATTTATTTATTTATTTATGTTTTCAGAAAGAAGTGTGGTGTGTTTGTTTTAGGGTAATGAAGTAGATAGCAGGAGGATATGTTTGTGAGAGCTATATATATATATATATATATATATATATATATATAATTTATATATATATATATATATATATATATATATATATATATATATATATATATATATATATATATATATATAGTAAAACTCGAAGGAAAAACAATTAAACATTGTAACACCTAGCTTCCGGCTATTCTCTCAAGACATCTTCAGGGAAATATATGATGCATTTTGCTTACCTACCCACCAATATAATGTACCGGTAATACATTTTCTACTGAAATGTTTGTTATATATATGTTTATTGCATATTCTGATATAATAGTTCTGTCCACCATTGATCCCCCTGATACGTCTGTCATATCCCTTCCATAACGGTACAGAATCATGTATTATACATCCCAATGAGATCTGTCCTATGACAACCTCCAACTTGAAAACAGGGCATTTAAGTTTGTCTCGTTAATAAATTGTTCTTCGCCTGAATTTCGTTTTGATCATAAGCTATAGTCCGATTATTCTTAGCTGAAGGCAAATTTCCATGCTCTCATCCTGATTATCTATCGAATCATATTTCTAGTCATACAACCTTCGTGCTAATATGATGCCGAGACATAGCAGTTTCGTATACGGTACTGTATTTATATTAAGTATCAAGATATCGGCTGCTAAGGGATTGTGTTTTCCGTTAGGTAAAAAAACAAAACAAAAGACTGTGATTCTATTCAGATTCTTGTTTTCCAAAGTATTTCCTTATCCAACCCCTCTTAGAATGTTGCTTTGTTAGACATTTTTCCAGCTACCAAATAGTTAACCTTATATGACCCATCTCTAATGTATAGCTGACACCGTGATCTATAACCCCACTAATTGTATTCTAGGGCTGACATTTCCACTGACCATTCTTTTTCAAGTCATTTTTCACTCAAACTTCCACTTTCTCTGACCTTTCATTAACAGCGTCAAAGTTTGGTTGACATTTTCCTACCTCGACACATATTTATATAGCATAATTTATTTAACATCTCACCGTAACATTTGTAGACGAAATTGGAACACAAAAGTTAACAAGTATAAGCTGGACTATAGGGTCCGTGTTAACTTCTTGGCGCGTGGCACGGTGCACAGGATAAATGTAAAAATAAGGGCTCCGTTACGGCCTAGAAGATAGATTAGAGTACATACATGTGGAAGATCATTAAATTTGGTTCAATAATAACCACCAAATTTCGTGAAAATCAGTTCATAACTTTGAGAGCCGCCTACGTTGGCGTAGGTATGCGCTCTATTGATCGCCTCCAATATTTAATAACTTCTTACTTGGAGCATATCCTATCTGCTCACCAAATTTCGTGGTCATCGGTTCATATCTTTTGAGATATCTATTTTACAGACAATCAGACAAACGGACACAATAACATAACTTCCGTCCAACTTCTTTGGCGGAGGTAACTAGAGGGGCACACTGGAAAGCACGTACCTCCGCCTACGCTTGCGGAGGTATGCGCCTCCAAAATTGAATGACTTCTCCGGCTCATAACTTTGTGAGCCGTCTACAATGGCGCTGATATGCGCTCTACCAATCACCTTCACAATTAAATGGCTTCTTCTTTGGTGTATATCCTATCTGGCCTCCAATTTTGAAATTTGAAAGTAGGACTCCCAACTATTATGTCTAAGAAATAGACGAGATTATGTATGTACGTGTGCAAGTGAAAATTAGTACTATCCCAAAAATATACCCGTTTTCCCTTTCCTTCACGCCTGTAGAAGGGGGCCTGTGGTGGGGCGCCATGGCCGACATGTTGGATCCAATTATTATACGTGGTTCATTAATCACATAGAAATATCCGATCTCATTTTACGTCACTCCTGTAGAAGGGAGACTGTAGCGAGACGCCCTGGGCTAAAGTTGAAGATAGGACTCTGTTATGGTCAGGGAATACATTAGAGTACAGTATACAGTATGCATGTGAATGAAATTGGCAGAGCAAAGACCCCAAAAGACAGCCGATTACATTTTCCAGCAACTCCTGTAGAAGGGGGCCCATAGTTAACCGCCAAGGGCGAAGAAAGCGCCGCCTATCTTCTGATATATCAATTATTTATGATTGGGGCAGATAAACTCTTGTTACTTTCAATGCTTCCAAGACCCAATTTCTCCTTTATCTACCCATCGCAATCTCCCAGAAGACTTATCAATCATTCTTCAACAATACACAAATCAAGCATTCATCTTCTCTCAATATTCTTGGTGTATCTTTTTCATCTAAACTTTCTTGGAAACATCATATAAATACACTTGCTAAGACAGCTTCCCAGAAGTTAGGGGTGCTCAACCGTCTCCGTGGGTTTTTCACCCCTGCACAGCTTCTTGCTCTGTATAAATGCACAGTACGCCCATGTATCGAGTACCGGTATTGTTCGCATGTGTGAGAAGGTTCCACCCATACAGCACTTCTCGAAAGAGTAGAGTCAAAAGCGTTTCGCCTTCTCAACTACCGTAACTTTTTCTTACTAGTCCCCTACAATCTCTTTCTACATGCCGCAATATTGCATATCTTTCACTCTTCTATCGCTATTACAACGATCGGTGTTCTTAAGAGCTCTCTCAAAGGCGAGGCACCCGCCTTTCAACACAGTCCCACTCTTATTCTGTCCAACTCTCCAACCTATGAATTGGCAAATTTCTGTCTTTTTTTCTACTCAACTAGTGAACTCTGGAACTCTCTCCCTCATACAATCTTTCCTTCATCCTATGACTTAAACTGCTTTAAACTTCGTGTGTTCAGGCATTTTGACCACAACGTCCATAGAATTTCGCTCTATCACTCATTTGACTCTGGGGAAGACACTCGTTACAGATAAACTGCCTTTTGTCTCCATACAAATAGAAAACAAATATATATAAAAACATTCTCATTAGCATTGGTGCTTGCATATTGTTTTTAGTATGGTACTGTGCTGGATGCTGTATATAGCAACCAATGTAATTTGGCTAGTGTTCGGATAACCATGTATAAATTGACCATCTCTTACGTATTATTTAAGTATTTATTATCACTATTCTTATTGTTGTTGTTGTTTACTGCTGTTGTTGTTGTTAGGCCACAGTTTGTTGAATATATTATTGACACTGTTTTTATATGTTTATTTTGCTTTTATTTGTATTTATTCATTTACTTATTTACTTTATACATTTATTATATTTATTCGTGTATTCATATATACACGATGTATGCTCCCAGTGATTGATTAGTTGATTCTGATATTGCCCACAGATTTACTACAATTATTTTTTTGGAATATCTAACCAGGTAGTCAGACCATACAAGTGTTGAAAATAGAAAGTACCAGAACATATCCCGGTCTTTCTCATAAAGGTAAATGTGTGCCCACTGCATTTGACTGTACTTTTCTTTTCTGATCCAAACCATAGATCAGTAATCGCTTTGGGTAACTTGCAGATATGCAGAAGTTGCCATTACCTCATAGTCAGCCCTATCAGTTCCCGTTACTCTTTTGAAGTTGGCAAGAAACCGACCTTCACAAAACACAACCATTGCTGGGGCTAGACCAGTTGATCTAACCACTACCAGGATAGTCATATTGGAGAGAGCCTCCTTATCACTTCCCAACCTCCAAAACTATCCAGACAGAAAGGCAGTCGAGATCATAATCTGATTTCGAGATCCCTCTGAGATTAAATCCAAAAGGGAGTCTTTGAGGCCTTGAGTCATTTCATGAATCCCAGGAGCTTCTTTGCTCTACACTCATCTGTGTAAAACCCGTAGATTATCTTAGGCCTTTCCTCTAGCGAATACAACCATCAAGTAATACAGTAGTTAGAATAAAAGTATAAGTTGTCATTCTATTCAAAGGATTAAAATAAAGCTGCAGCGTACTGCAGGACTCTTACCCTAACCCTACGAACTGTCCAATCTCGATAGAAAAAAAAAATAAGGGAACTGTGCTGTCGGCTGCGTCAACACCACCACAATAGCCGGACAACGAGGAGCATGAACAAAGACCCCCGGGGACGGACTCCACCCACGCATTTTTGGCCTTTGTGAACAACGAGCGGCGCGTGGAAATCCGAAAAAAACACCGTCATCAAAGTCTATTGCGTTATCGTCCTATCGTCCAGAGATTCATGTGGTTCTGTGCCGTCCTACAGGTTGCTGTTTCATATGGTTCTGTATCGTCCTACATGTTGCTGTTTCATGTGGTTCTCTATCGTCCTACATGTTGCTGTTTCATGTGGTTCTCTATCGTCCTACATGTTGCTGTTTCATGTGGTTCTCTATCGTCCTACATGCTGCTGTTTCATGTAGTTCTGTATCGTCCTACATCCTGCTGTTTCATGTGGTTCTCTATCGTCCTACATACTGTTGTTTCATGTGGTTCTGTATCGTCCTACATGCTGTTGTTTCATGTGGTTCTGCATCATCCTACATGCTGTTGTTTCATGTGGTTCTCTATCGTCCTACATGCTGTTGTTTCATGTGGTTCTGCATCATCCTACATGCTGTTGTTTCATGTGGTTCTGCATCATCCTACATGCTGCTGTTTGATGTGGTTCTCTATCGTCCTACATGTTGCTGTTTCATGTGGTTCTCTATCGTCCTACATGCTGCTTTTTCATGTGGTTCTCTATCGTCCTACATGCTATTGTTTCATGTGGTTCTGCATCATCATACATGCTGTTGTTTCATGTGGTTCTGCATCATCCTACATGCTGTTGTTTCATGTGGTTCTGCATCATCCTACATGCTGTTGTTTCATGTGGTTCTGCATCATCCTACATGCTGCTGTTTCATGTTGGTTCTGTATCGTCCTACAGGTTGCTGTTTCATATGGTTCTGTATCGTCCTACATGCTGCTGTTTCATGTGGTTCTCTATCGTCCTACATGTTGCTGTTTCATGTGGTTCTCTATCGTCCTACATGCTGCTGTTTCATGTGGTTCTGTATCGTCCTACATGCTGCTGCTTCATGTGGTTCTCTATCGTCCTACATGCTGTTGTTTCATGTGGTTCTGTATCGTCCTACATGTTGTTGTTTCATGTGGTTCTGCATCATCCTACATGCTGTTGTTTCATGTGGTTCTCTATCGTCCTACATGCTGTTGTTTCATGTGGTTCTGCATCATCCTACATGCTGTTGTTTCATGTGGTTCTGCATCATCCTACATGCTGTTGTTTCATGTGGTTCTGCATCATCCTACATGCTGTTGTTTCATGTGGTTCTGCATCATCCTACATGCTGTTGTTTCATGTGGTTCTGCATCATCCTACATGCTGTTGTTTCATGTGGTTCTGCATCATCCTTACATCAACGACATAGATGAGGGTCTCACCTGTACAATCTCAAAATTTGCTGACGATACAAAAATTGCAAATAGCGTACTCTCAAAAGAACAAGTTGACGATATGCAACACAATCTAGATAAATTGTCATGTTGGACCCAAATTTGGCAAATGAGTTTCAATGCGGATAAATGTAAAGTACTACATATCGGATACCTAAATGAGAAAGTAAACTATTCGATGAATGGCACTCAGCTTAAGAATGTAAACAGAGAAACCGATCTGGGAGTAACAATATCGAGTAACCTAAAACCGAGTCAACAATGTTCAGAAGTTGTTAAGAAGGCAAACAAAATAATTGGCTTTATTGGCAAGTCATTTGAGCATAAATCCAAAGAAGTTCTCCTAACACTTTACAATGCCTTAGTCCGCCCTCTTCTGGAATACTGCGTTCAATCCTGGTGCCCTTATTACCAAAAAGATATAAACAAGCTTGAACGAGTTCAACGTAGAGTTACCAAAATGATACCTAGCCTAAAGAACAAACCATACGAAGAGCGTCTTAGAGAATTAAATCTATTTCCTTTAACCCATCGCAGATTAAGAGGTGACTTAATTCAAGTGTTCAAAATCATCAAAGGCATCGACAATATGAACTGTAGTAAGTACTTCACTATCGACCAATCTAATTACACGCGGGGAAACGGTTGCAAAATTATTGGTAAATCTTTTAACTCACACGAATCTAAGAATTTCTTCTTCAATCGAGTTGTCAACTTGTGGAATGGGCTTCCCCGAGACGTTATAGACTGCAGCACCGTTGATTCATTTAAACTCCGCTTAGACAAATATCTCGCATCAAACCCGCGACTGACTGCGTTTGTAAATGAATACCTTTATTTTATCCCCCCCCCCTCAGTTACTAACCCATCTGTCCCGTACTAACTTCCTAATCCTGCCACGGACATTAGTTCTAGGGCAGTAGTTCCCTTTCCAATGTTCCCTTACCCACTCTAAACCACTGTTTGGACACTTGATCCTCAGTGTTTTGGAGGACAAGCAGCCTAGAAGGGTCACTAGATCTGTTGTTGCTTGATTTCCTTTGTACTCCTTTGTACTCCATCTCCTCCTACTCCTTCTCCTCCTACTCCTTCTCCTCCTACTCTTTCTCCTCCTCCTTTAATATTATCTCTCTCCTACTCTTTCCTTTTCTTCTTCTTCTTCTTCTTTATCTTAATTTTCCTCCGTATCCTTCCCACCCATTTCTTCTTCTTCCTCCTCCTCCTCCTCAAATTGTACCCACTCTCCCTCTTCTTCTTCCTCCTCCTCCTTCATCTTTACTATCCTTTTCTCTACCTCGTAGTCAATAGATTAATAGTTTTAGATATCCAAACTGCCCCGTAAGGACCAATAGGTCTGTTGCAGTTTGTTCTCCTTTGTATTCCTTTGTATTTGTATTTGTATTCCTTTGTAAGCTGCGGTTTCATGTTGTTGGTTCTGTATCGTCCTATATGCTGCTGTTTCATGTTGTTGGTTCTGTATCGTCCTATATGCTGCTGTTTCATGTTGTTGGTTCTGTATCGTCGTATATGCTGCTGTTTCATGTTGTTGGTTCTGTATCGTCCTATATGCTGCTGTTTCATGTTGTTGGTTCTGTATCGTCGTATATGCTGCTGTTTCATGTTGTTGGTTCTGTATCGTCCTATATGCTGCTGTTTCATGTTGTTGGTTCTGTATCGTCCTATATGCTGCTGTTTCATGTTGTTGGTTCTGTATCGTCCTATATGCTGCTGTTTCATGTTGTTGGTTCTGTATCGTCCTATATGCTGCTGTTTCATGTTGTTGGTTCTGTATCGTCCTATATGCTGCTGTTTCATGTTGTTGGTTCTGTATCGTCCTATATGCTGCTGTTTCATGTTGTTGGTTCTGTATCGTCCTATATGCTGCTGTTTCATGTTGTTGGTTCTGTATCGTCCTATATGCTGCTGTTTCATGTTGTTGGTTCTGTATCGTCCTATATGCTGCTGTTTCATGTTGTTGGTTCTGTATCGTCCTATATGCTGCTGTTTCATGTTGTTGGTTCTGTATCGTCCTATATGCTGCTGTTTCATGTTGTTGGTTCTGTATCGTCCTCCCATCAGCTGCAGTTTCGCGTGGTTATATAATGTGTGCGTATGTTTTTTTTCGGCGAAGATCAAAGTGCAATAGAACATGCAATCAGAGATCAAATTGAGTGTGGTAACAAAGCAACTGAAAACATTTACACACACTTCGTTTTTAGTTTGCATGGTGTCTGGATATGCAATATATTATTTCTGTATCCTTCAATATAGTTATTATTATAGTTACTATTTTTATAACACAGAAGGATCTCGTAGGTTTAGTTCTAGACGTATTTATCGACATTGTTACTTTAAACGAACAAACAAATCTATAATCTTCCATGCATTTTATTTTTTAGATACGACTTTTAAGACATATATTGCAATACTCTCTTTCACATAACCTTGCTTTAGAGTAAAATCTAATGATCACGCCTCAGATTATATATATGATCACGCCTCAGATTATATATATATGATCACGCCTCAGATTATATATATGATCACGCCTCAGATTATATATATGATCACGCCTCAGATTATATATATGATCACGCCTCAGATTATATATATGCTGTATATTTAGTGTTTACTGTATATTACAGTAATCCCGAAAATATATATGATTGTAAGATACATGATATAGTAGCTTTTGTTGGCATCAGTGAGAAAGCGATTGAGGATTCTTTCTATGAGTAAAAAGGAGACAAAAGGCAAAGTTGCCTATAACGGGTGTCCCCTAACAATGAACGAGTGATACTGTGTTGGTGGTGTAATGGATTGGATGCTTATGTTCTGGGTGTGGTGTCCGGAGTTTGAATCCCGGGAGGATCATATGCTTTCATTACTTTATTTAAGTGCTTTGGGGTTTGTAATGGAGGATAAATGTTAAGAACGGAGTGTTCCTTAGTATCTGTATCATGATATGTGGAGTAATTTGTATTTGGTAATTTGCGATATATTTAAAAACAGAGCGTGGCTAGGCTGCGCTTGGCCTCGTCGCCCATCTCCGTCAAACTAGGTCATATTAGCAGGTAGGCTACTCTTGCATACCTACAGTTTATAAGCCCTTTGTTCCTCGTCCATTATAGAATAGGCAATAGCTGTTAAGGGGGTAGTGCTTGTTTTTTGGGTCTATTTATATATATATTTATTTAGTTTTGAGTTTCCTCGCTAGATCCCCATAAAGCTTAGACAAACATCCCCTAGATCCCTCTTCAGGATAAATTTGTAAATTTTTCGTTAGCAAAATGTCTCGGCCGAAGGCCGGTTTCTCTTGATATTAAAGGCTCGCTATCGCTCGCCAGGATACATTTTTTTACCTAAATGGCACGCAAGTCTTACAATTACCAACGAAAAATGGGGCGAAAGGTGTTAAAATCGTCAAAATAATGGACCGACCGTCTAAAAATATCAAAACTAATGGGGCTAAACATGAGGAAAAAGAGGGCCCAGAAAAACGACCCATCCCCCCTTAACATATTTATAAACACAACCGTAAGAACCCAAAGAGCCTTCAAAGTTGTTCATGATTGCACCCCCCCAACCCCCTAGGGCCATGTCTAACCCCTTCCGTACGATGACGTCTGTTTGACCTAACTTCTGGCTAAATGTAAACCCTATTATGAAGTTTATGGGGAGATGGGTCGTTTTTCTGGTCCCCCCCTTCGTCCTCATGTTTAACCCCATTTAGTTTTCAGAGTTTAAGATGTTTGCCCCATTTGTTTGTCGATTTTAAGACCTTTCGTCCCATTTCTTTGTCAATATTAAGGCCTTTCGTGTTATTTAGGTTTCGATTTTTTTCCTGGCGAACGATCATGAACCTGTCATTTGGGAAAAGCCGGCCTTTGGCCGGGACACTTTTCTACAGAAAAATTTACAAATTAATCTAGAAAGGGGAGCTAATGGATGTGTTATTAAGTTTGATGGAGGCCTAGGGAGGAAACTTTTGTTTGTTTGTTTAAAAGATCAATAAAATTGCAAATAAATACGCCTATCTCCCCTTAAAGAGGTCCTGTGATATTCAGATGGTTATTGAGATAGTAATAACCACTTACTGTCCTAGAGGTAGATTTTATAGAAACACAATCGTCAAATGATAACCAGAATAGGACGAAAATTACGTCATCGTGCTGCAAGTGTTAATATACCTATTTTGGTGTTAGGTCAGACAAAATGTAAACTGATAACATATTTACTGCCTATGTTATGGCAGATTTAATTACAAGTTCTTGCAACTGAGCTATTGTATATAATCAAGACAATTCTGGTTGTCTATGAATTACCCCCTAAACAATAAAACCCCTCCTTTGAAACACCATAACATATCTAAAATATAATATACGTATAGGGTCGAACTCCTACATTCGAGATGAAGAGAACCAGAAATATAACAAGACCATTATTATAGAGTCAGACTATCGACCAACTATACTCGGTTTCTTTTCAACTGACGGTAAATTGAATCCTTTAGCAACTGATTTCTCGATAACTAACGGAAAATATGAAACGGCTATGTCTCTGCTTCATATTAGTGTCAAGTTTTCCTAATTCACAACATATTTCGCTACAAAATCTCCATAAAAGCGTACTAATCAAGTTGAAGACATACCAATTTTCCGTCAGCTGGAAGAAGAACAAAAAACCAGAGTACAGTTTTGTTCACTGTATATACATCATGCTGCCCCCATGATAATTGAATATATATTATTATATTCATACCCCGAGTACTAGAGACCCAACCAGCGACTATCGACCACCCAGCCCTGTTCACTAGATACATAATGCCTGATTAACTTTCCGTCGATACTGGGTGGTGGTGTGGGTAGTGGTGGTAGTGGTGGGATGTTTGTGGTGGTGGTGGGGGTGTGGGTAATGGTGGGATGTTTGGTGGTGGTGGTGGTGTGGGTGATAGTGGGATGTGTGGGTTAGTGGTAGTGGTGGGATATGGGTGGTGGTAGTGCGGGTGGTGGTGAGATGTGTGTGGGTGTGAATTGGTGGTGGGATGTGTGTGGATGTGGGTTTGTGGGTGGTAGTGGGATGTGTGTGGGAGTGGGTTGGTGTTGTGGGTGGTGGTAGGATGTGTGGGGGTGTGGGTTTGTGGTTGTGGTGGGATCTGTGGGGACTTGGGTTGGTGGTAGTGGTGGGATATATGTGGTGGCCGACACGTGACAGAGCCCGTACAGAAACAACATTTAAAGTTCCCATTCTCAGGGTCAGGGACCACTTTCGCGTTCCCTCGCCCGTTTCTCTGTCTCGTCGAGAAGGAGAATTACACAAGGGGAGGAGGATTTCTAGCCGCCAGCCCCCAGTAACAGTTGTGGTGAGTGCCTCTGATGTTAACAGGGGCGGAAAAAGAGGAGGCACCGGGAGTCTGAAGAGATCATGGTACGGCTGGTCCGGGCTGAAAGGGTAGCTAAGGTCTTCTCAATTCTTAGCCTTCTTCATCTTTTGCTAAATATTTGTTCTTATTCTTCATCATCTTCTCTTATTCTTCATCATCTTCTTAACTATTTTCTTCTGCATATTTTTCGCATACATCTTCGTTTTCTTCATCGTCATTTTGTTTGTCGCCTACTTTTTCATTTTTATCTTGTTCGTCGTCTTCTTGTTCGTCATAATTTTTGTTCATTATAATTTTTTACATGTTTTTGGTTCATCGTTTTTTTTTTTGCCATTGTAATATTTGTTGTCTTCTCGTTCGTTGTTGCCTTGTTCAACATCGTCTTCTTAGTAATTGTCTTCATCTTTGTTGTCTTATTGTTTCCTTATTCCTGTTTCTCGTCTTTGTGTTTGGCTTTTGTCATATTCCTGCTATTCTCCTTGTTTGTTGCCTTTTTGTTTGTTGCCTTTTTGTTTGTTGTCTTCTTGTTTGTTGTCTCCTTGTTTGTTGCCTTCTTGTATGTTGTCTTCTTGTTTGTCGTCTTCTTGTTTGTTGTCTTCTTGTTTGTCGTCTTCTTGTTTGTCGTCTTCTTGTTTGTCTCCTTGTTTGTTGTCTTCTTGTTTGTCGTCTTGTTTGTTGTCTTCTTGGTTGTCTTCTTGTTTGTTGTCTTCTTGTTTGTCGTCTTCTTGTTTGTCTCCTTGTTTGTTGTCTTCTTGTTTGTTGTCTTCTTGTTTGTCGTCTTCTTGTTTGTCTCCTTGTTTGTTGTCTTCTTGTTTGTTGTCTTCTTTGGCCTCTTATTGTTTGTTGTCTTCTTGTTTGTCTCCTTGTTTGTTGCCTGTATGTTGTCTTCTTGTTTGTTGTCTTCTTGTTTGTCTTCTTGTTTGTTGTCTTCTTGTTTGGCGTCTTCTTGTTTGTCTCCTTGTTTGTTGTCTTCTTGTTTGTCGTCTTCTTGTTTGGCGTCTTCTTGTTTGTCTCCTTGTTTGTTGTCTTCTTTGGCCTCTTATTGTTTGTTGTCTCCTCGTTTGTTGTCTTCTTGTTTATCGTCTTCTTGTTTGTTTCCTTGTTTGTTGTCTTCTTTGGCCTCTTATTGTTTGTTATCTTCTTGTTTGTCGTTTTCTTTTTCGTCATCTTGTTTGTAATTTTCTCCCTTGTCTACTTGTTGGTCATCTTATTTTGTCATCTTCTTGTTTGTCATCTTCTTCATTATCATCCTCTTTGTTTTCTTCGACGTCGTCTTCTTCATATTCAGTGTCTTCGTTTTCTTCTTCCTTTTTAGTTTTTATTATAATTTACTTTTTGTAGTTACGTTTGTTCTCATGAATGTGACTCAACGAAGTATTGATGTGGTAATAGATAATATCACCAACTCGATTCAATTGTTTATATGTGCATAACCACGAAGTATGTAATGTTTATTGTTATATATATATATTTAGTATATTAGTTCATTAGTTCGTGTAACTGCAATATTACTGTATGCCTGCCTATCGGTTCTCTCCCTCTCTTATCTTCTCTCACTCCCTAGTGCCCTCACTCGTCTGCCTCTCCCTCCCTAGTCTCTCTCTCTTTCCTCTCACCCTCCCGCCTTACTCCTCCTCTTGTCCTCGCTCCACCAAGACTCGTCCGATCATCCTTATAAGTATCGCCTAAGTCTGCCAACTACTTACCTTATTAAGCCTGGGGGTAATTACCGGGGGACCGCAACTTTTCCGCAGCGCTGGGGGTACACTTTTGGGGTTTATTTCCGAGGGGGGGTTCCGACGTTCCCCTGACCCGCCCACTCCGCACTTTGAAAATTCTCCCTGACCCCCGAAAGTTGGGACTCATGATTTTCGACTGTTTTTATTTGCGCTGTGGATAATATGTTGAACTGTATGTTGTTGCTATATAATTGTTAGTGCGTAGTTTCTGTCCCATTGCTTGCTTCATCTACTTGTTTATGTATTATCTCCTTTCCTTTTATTTTTCTATTCGTATTTAGCTCTTAATATTTTTGCTATCTATTCTTCCTTCTTTTATTCCTTCCCGTCTCTTTTCTTTCGTTTATTCATCCGTCCTGCCTGCTTGCATCCATCCACCCTCATTCACTTACCTCCTATCTTCCTTCCTTCCTTCTTTCATTCGTTCTCTAGTCTTTCTATGCAGGACGTCACACGAGTTTAATTCGTATACCTCTCAACTCCTTCTCTCCACCTCACTCTCGGTCTGCCTCTCCCTCTCTGCCCTTCCACCTCACTCTCGTATACTCTCTTATGGAAAATCAGTCGGGAGGCATTCGTCGACCGAAAATCGGGTATGTGGGAAAGCCTCTTAAGGGGAAGAAGACCGTTTTTCTGGACCCCCTTCTCCTTAATGTTTAGCCCCACTAGTTTTGAGATTATAAGACGTTCGGCCCATTATTTTGGCGATTTTAACACCTTTCGCCCCATTTCGTTGTCAATTTTAAGACCTTTCATGCCATTTAGGTGTCGATTATTTCCTGGAGAGCGATAGCGAGCCTGCAATGTCAAGAGGAATCGGCCTTTGGCCGGAATTTTTTTCTGCCGAAAAATGTACAAATTTATCCTGAAGAGGGGTTTAGGGGGTATTTTTCTAAGCTTGATGGAGGTCTAGGGAGGAAACTAAACAAATATATGAATAAATGAATTAATAGACCAAACAAACGGCCAGTCTCCCCTTAACCATGCCAGTACGGATCATGTATTATTCGTATTACTTTGATTATATTACGTTTATTTTCTGCAACTGAGGAAGGATGAGTGGGAGAGAAAAAAATCTAATTGTGATCGTATAAATCCCTTTAATTTAAGGGAAGGCATATTTAGTTATTTGTTTACTTATCTATTATTATAATAATAATAATAGTTATAATAATATAAATATTATTATTATTATTATTATTATTATTATTATTATTATTATTATTATTCTTGTTTTTCCTCTCTAGACCTCCATCAAGGTTAAGAAATATCCCAAGACTCCTCTTCAACAATAATGTGTACATTTTTAGGTTGAACATTTTTCCGGGCGAAGGCTCGCTATCAGTCACCAGAATAAAATCAACATGTAAATGGCACGAAAGGCCTTGAAATTGAAAAGGAAATGGTAGAACGGTCTTAGCATCGCCAAAATAATCGGGCGAACGTCTTAAAATCTCTAAACAAATGGGGCTTAACATGAAGCAGAAAGACACAAATACCTCCTCTTAGCCTGAACAAGTAATTCCGAAGCTGAATACAATCGTCTGACGTTAGCTGGAATAGTGTGAACTTTAGCGTCCACGTCGTCAAATCGACAATAAATTAATATTTCTACTATTACCATATTTGATTTAAGGGGGCCTACCTCGTTTTTGTTTTCTCTCCCTCTCTCTCTGGCTTGTATCCATTCGGCCCCATTCAGCCTATTGTTTGAAGATGTTTATCCCCATCCAGGTGTCGATGTCACGAGCCAGCATATTTATAAACATATTTTAGACAGCAGGCTAAATTTGTACATTTTTCAATAGAAAAATGTCTCCGACGAAGCCGGATTTCTCCAAACAATGCTGGCTCGCTATCGCTCGCCAGGAAGAAAGCGACACCTGGATGGGGATAAACGTCTTAAAACAGTAGGCTGGGGTCGAATGAATACAAGCCAAATCAAGAGCTAAAAGAAGAGAAAAAAGTAGGTAACCCCCTTTAATTGTATATATCTCTTTCGCGGCAAATTTATGGATCTTTAATTAATTTATGGATCTTTAATTAATTTATGGATCTTTAATTAATTTATGGATCTTTAATTAATTTATGGATCTTTAATTAATTTATGGATCTTTAATTAATTTATGGATCTTTAATTAATTTATGGATCTTTAATTAATTTATGGATCTTTAATTAATTTATGGATCTTTAATTAATTTATGGATCTTTAATTAATTTATGGATCTTTAATTAATTTATGGATCTTTAATTAATTTATGGATCTTTAATTAATTTATGGATCTTTAATTAATTTATGGATCTTTAATTAATTTATGGATCTTTAATTAATTTATGGATCTTTAATTAATTTATGGATCTTTAATTAATTTATGGATCTTTAATTAATTTATGGATCTTTAATTAAGAGCGCGATTCATATTTTTGCATTCAGGTTTTTTATTTCATCAAACCGTTCCTAATTAATCTCTGTAGCTCCCGGGGCAGAAAAATGTGTGCCAGCATCAAAAGTGAGAGAGTTTTTATTTGGGCTGAAGGGGGGATGGGCGTATTTATTGGCTTATTTATTTATCTTAGTTATGTTTATAAAGTATCCTCCATAGACCTCCATCAAACTTACAAAAAAAAAAAAAAAAAAAAAAAACCACACACACACACACACACACACCGAAGACATCATTTCAATATTAATGTGTACATTTTTCGATAGAAAAATACTCCGACTGAAGGTCGATTCCTCTTAAATTACAGGCTAGCTATCGCTCGCTAGGAACCAATCAACACCTACAGTACATGGAATGAAAGTCCTTAATATTGGCAAAGAAGTGGGGTGAAGGATATTTAAATTGCTATACTAATGGGACAAACGTCTTAAAACGTCTTAAAAATCGCTACCACTCGCCAGGAAAATATTGACACCTGGATGGGGGTTAACGTCTTAAAATAGTAGGCTGAACTGGGCCGAATGGATACAAGCCAAAGAGAGAGGGAGATAAAGAGAAACCAAACGAGGTGGGCTGCCTTAATATGTTTCCCTGGCGTAGTTGGAAATATTATATGGTCAGGGTTGGCTGGCTCGGAGATAGATGCAATGTTAGTGTTTTAGCCTATATGGTAAAATGGACGAACAGAGAAATGGGTCGTTGAGGTGGCCACATCCCACAATTATATGCTATCATCGTGTTTTGTTTCTTATAGTTGTGGCTCCCAAGGACTAACTAACTAATTAACTAACTAACTAACTAACCTAAATAACTAACCTAACTAACTAACCTAACTAACTAACTAACCTACCTAACTAACTAACTAGATAACTTAAATAACTAACCTAACTAACTAACTAGCCTAACTAACTAACCAGCTAACCTAACTAACTAACTAGCCTAACTAACCAACTAACTAACTAGCTAGCCTAAATAACTAACTAACTAACCTAACCAGCTAACTAACCAACCTAAATAACTAACCTTACTTAATTTTGGGTCAATTGTGTTGGTCATCTTTGGTAGCAGCAGTCGTTCCCTAGGCTGCCTGGCCGAACAATATATATTTGGTGGTAGCGCAGTGGTGAGGTAGCGAGATGTGCTGATATCCTCCCTACTTCCGTGCTTCATTATCCCGGCCGCCTATAGTCTATTCGCTGTAAGTAGGCGAGAAATCATGACCTCTAACCTCTGTAACTCAAGAAGGGCTAGAGCAAATTGGCTGTAAATTCCCACACCTATTCCTTGACTGACTCTTCCCAAATGATAGAAATATTAGCTGGATTACTCTAGTCGTTTTTGAGTTACAGAAGTTAGAGTTCATGATGTTTCGCCTACTTACAGCAAATAGACTATAGCGCAGTGGTGAGGTATCGAGATGTGCTGATACGTACCTTCCCTACTTCCGTGCTTCATTATCCCGGCCGCCTAGGATCAATATTTCACCCTCGCCGTAGTGTTGCCAATTTAGCTACCGGTACTTTCCCGCTCGATCTAGAGGCATTTACTTCGATCTAGGCCTAAGGGCACATATTACATCTTGTTACATGAATGCTAGCGATATTCTGTAGATTTGAGCCATTTTAGAGTTATATTGTAGAGATTGTGCCGTTATTTGAGCCATTTTAGAGTTATATTGTAGAGATTGTGCCGTTATTTTGAGCCATTTTAGAGTTATATTGTAGAGATTGTGCCGTTATTTGAGCCATTTTAGAGTTATATTGTAGAGATTGTGCCGTTATTTGAGCCATTTTAGAGTTATATTGTAGAGATTGTGCCGTTATTTGAGCCATTTTAGAGTTATATTGTAGAGATTGTGCCGTTATATTAGGTGTTTTTGGCATTTATTGACTATCTAGCGGACTTGATTTGGTAACCCTGATGCTGCCTCTGGGCCCGGGTATTACGGTGTGTTCAGGGTTCTATACCGGCAACTTTACTTTTCCTGTACTGCAGACCTTAATTTATTGACGCCCAAAACAAACGTGACAAGGCCATAGAACGCCTATCTTCTGATCTATCAGTTATTTCTGATTGGGACAGAGAAAATCTTGTTACATTCAACGCCACCTCCAAGACCAATTTCTCCCTCTATCTCTCCATCACAATCTTCCAGAAGACTATCAATTATTCTTCAACAATACACAAATCAATCCTTTATCTTCTCTCAATATTCTAGGTGTATCTTTTTCATCCGATCTTTCTTGGAAAGATCATATTGCCACTCTTGCTTCACAAACGTTAGGTGTGCTCAATCGTCTCCGTGGGTTCTGCACGTCCGCACAGCTTTTTGCTCTGCATCGGGGCACAGTGCGCCCCTGTATTGAGTATTGTTCGCGTGTGTGGGGAGGCTCCACCTATACAGCAGTTCTCGAATGAGTGGAATCAAAAGCATTTTGCCGAATCAACTCACTTTCTCTTACTAGTTCACTACAATCTCTTTCTACACGCCGCAATGTTGCATCTCTTTCACTCTTCTATCGCTATTCCAAAAATCAGTGTTCTTCAGAGTTCTCTCAGTGTATACCTCCTCCCTTGCGGTGAGTGCGAGGCACCCGCCTTGCAACACAGTCTCACTCCCATTCTGTCCAGCTCTCCAATCCAAGAATTTTCTCAGTCATTCTTCTCCTCAAAAAGTGAACTCTGGAATTCTCTTCCTCAATCAATCTTTTCTTCATCCTACGACTTAAACTGCTTTAAACTTCGTGTGTCCAGGCATTTTTACCCTAACGTCCCTTGAATTTGGCTCTCTGTCACTCTTTTGGCTGGGGTGGGGGGGGGGGGAGACACTCGTTACAGGTAACCTGCCTTTTGTCTCCTTCATACAACAAAAGTTGGTACAGCCAGATCTAAACGTAGAGGTATTTTCCCCAAATGGCCGTTGTACTATAACAAGTACAGTACTGGGTTGTTGCTTGTGTTGGAGAGTTAGGACCACGGTATAGTAACATAGAAGGTTGACGCACGGAATTCTTGAACTCATATACATAAAGGCTTCTAAAAAGCACTAAACAGACTTCTATTAATTATTTTTATTTTGTGACTTCACGCTCAACCATGGTACCGTCATAATATAAGATATAGTTGTCGGAATAACGTTGATTATTCTATAAGCGAATATTTAGTGAAATATTCGTATACCATCGTTTGTTGACATAGGCTCCGCTATAGTGTTCTTTCTGGCCGTCAGAGGGCACCACCGTCCGTCCCCCCCCCCCCCATTTCGCTTCGTAGAAATCTATGTTCCCTCTAGCTGACCATATATTTATACAAATCATCTCTCCACATCCCCTAGGCCTTCATACACCCTCACACGCCATCACTGGGTGAAAGTTGATGAGTGTCAGAGGCAAACTACGTGAATTTAAAGGAAGTTAATCAAGGGATAAACGAGAATCCGTTTAGGCCTAGCTTTTCTCCCGACCGACGAATCGAATATCACCAACACCTTCGAAATATCTCTTCATATAAACTACACATATATCAAATAACAATGGTAACATGTAGCTTGGGTCCTACTACAATAATATTATCGATATCAATCGACATTACTCTACATATTAGGTAATTAGGTCAACAAAAATATCATCGCATTTCCGCGGTAAAATTTGAAGCGACGTCGGCTATATACTACCTCATAGCCGTATATACTGCCTCATAGCCGTATATACTGCCTCATAGCCGTATATACTACCTCATAGCCGTATATACTACCTCAGCCGTATATACTGCCTCATAGCCGTATATACTGCCTCATAGCCGTATATACTGCCTCATAGCCGTATATACTACCTCATAGCCGTATATACTGTCTCATAGCCGTATATACTGCCTCATAGCCGTATATACTACCTCATAGCCGTATATACTGTCTCATAGCCGTATATACTGCCTCATAGCCGTATATACTACCTCATAGCCGTATATACTGCCTCATAGCCGTATATACTACCTCATAGCCGTATATACTGTCTCATAGCCGTATATACTGCCTCATAGCCGTATATACTACCTCATAGCCGTATATACTGTCTCATAGCCGTATATACTGCCTCATAGCCGTATATACTACCTCATAGCCGTATATACTGTCTCATAGCCGTATATACTGCCTCATAGCCGTATATACTACCTCATAGCCGTATATACTGCCTCATAGCCGTATATACTGCCTCATAGCCGTATATACTGCTTCATAGCCGTATATACTGCCTCATAGCCGTATATACTACCTCATAGCCGTATATACTACCTCATAGCCGTATATACTGCCTCATAGCCGTATATACTACCTCATAGCCGTATATACTACCTCATAGCCGTATATACTACCTCATAGCCGTATATACTGCCTCATAGCCGTATATACTGCTTCATAGCCATATATACTGCCTCATAGCCGTATATACTGCCTCATAGCCGTATATACTGCTTCATAGCCGTATATACTACCTCATAGCCGTATATACTGCCTCATAGCCGTATATACTGCCTCATAGCCGTATATACTGCCTCATAGCCGTATATACTACCTCATAGCCGTATATACTACCTCATAGCCGTATATACTACCTCATAGCCGTATATACTGCCTCATAGCCGTATATACTACCTCATAGCCGTATATACTGCCTCATAGCCGTATATACTACCTCATAGCCGTATATACTGCCTCATAGCCGTATATACTGCCTCATAGCCGTATATACTACCTCATAGCCGTATATACTGCCTCATAGCCGTATATACTACCTCATAGCCGTATATACTACCTCATAGCCGTATATACTACCTCATAGCCGTATATACTACCTCATAGCCGTATATACTGCCTCATAGCCGTATATACTGCCTCATAGCCGTATATACTACCTCATAGCCGTATATACTACCTCATAGCCGTATATACTGCCTCATAGCCGTATATACTACCTCATAGCCGTATATACTACCTCATAGCCGTATATACTGCCTCATAGCCGTATATACTACCTCATAGCCGTATATACTACCTCATAGCCGTATATACTACCTCATAGCCGTATATACTGCCTCATAGCCGTATATACTGCCTCATAGCCGTATATACTACCTCATAGCCGTATATACTACCTCATAGCCGTATATATATTCTTCAAATGCAAAAAATAACAACTTTAGCAAATGGACTAGGGTCCTGTCACACTATATATGTATATGTTTATCCATGTCACTTTACATTTTCGGTGGAAAACGCAATATACTGATCCTGTTAGAACACCATATTTAGCTTGAAAGACGGTTCAAGAGTCATTCAGTGACGTCACGGAGGCCCAAACAAGTGACTGTCGTGGTTCCAATACTACCGCCAAGCGTCTACCTCCTTATATTACTATACCGTGGTTAGGACTATGGATGATTAATATGATGTTACACTTGTTCCTGCTTTTGTATTTATTGTATTGGGGAATGGAAACGGGCTGTGCATAAGAATACACCTATGCATGTTAACAGGTATATGGGGTGACTGAGGTGACATCTGGTGGGATTGATAGTTTTTAATGTTACGCTTCATCTCTTATATGTTTTTGTTGAGGAATAAAAGTGGGGTGTGGATAACAAAACACCTCTACATGTGAATAAGTAGGAGGTTACTAGGAATGACATCAAAAGGTTTCTATAGTTTAGGAAAGTTCTCCATTGTTATAATGTATTTTTTTTATTAATTTCACCCCGACACCAAACACCTCCAATGAAATTAATGAAAGCATATATGTGATCCACCGGGATTCGAACCTGTACCTCAAAGAGATGCATCCGTACCACCAGCATTACCTGCACAAGAATGTTCCGAAACTCCTGCAACTTAATTAGGGCCTGACTGAATGTAGGACAGAATCCCCAACTTTGCGGTAAAAATGTTGTGAGGTAAGAAAAATGTGAGGACCACACGCTCACACACTCTCCACCTCCGGGTAACGTCCACCACCTCTTTAAGGGGGAGGCTGGTCCGTTTTTCTGGACCCCCTTCTCCCTCATGTTTAGCCCCATTAGTTTTGATATTTTAAGACGTTCGTTCCATTAGTTTGGCGATTTTGAAAACTGTCATCCCATTTCTTTGTCAATATTGAGACCTTTCGTGTCATTAAAGTGTCGATTTTTTTGTCAGGCGAGCGATAGCAAGCCTGTAATTTTAGGAGAAATCGGCCTTCGGCCGGGACATTTTTCTACCGAGAAATGTATAAATTTATAATGGAAGTGGGGTTAGTAGGTGTTTTTGAAGCTTGATAGAGGTCTAGCGGTTAATTTAAAAAATAAACATATAACTAAACATATAACTAAACATATAACTAAACATATAACTAAACATATAACTAAACATATAGCTAAACATATAAACATATAACTAAACATATAACTAAACATATACTAAACATATAACTAAACATATAACTAACATATAACTAAACATATAACTAAACATATAACTAAACATATAACTAAACATATAACTAAACATATAACTAAACATATAACTAAACATATAACTAAACATATAGCTAAACATATAACTAAACATATAACTAAACATATAACTAAACATATAACTAAACATATAACTAAACATATAACTAAACATATAACTAAACATATAACTAAACATATAACTAAACATATAACTAAACATATAGCTAAACATATAACTAAACATATAGCCCAACAAACAAGCACTAGCCCTTAACTCCTCTCACAATTTAGTGTTAGTGTTTACGAATGTGAATGTGTTAATATAATGCTGTTTATAAGTGGTCAAAACCATAAATTGTGACCACCTCCCGATCATCATCACCAAAACCAGAACCACCCCAGCTGGCAATCCATCGATCCATCCATATACTTAGGCCCAATCCCCACTTTTCCTTTTTTTATTTTCTGGGGGTGGCCGACCCAAGACAGAGCCCGAATAAGGACAACACAACAGAAAGCAATGAACACACAAAAACAAAACACAAATTCACACACATCTAGGTCATCCAAGAGAAGACCCAGAGACCAGGGTCACCAAGGTCCCTCCAGCAGTTTGTCAGCTGGTAATATATTATACACATAATCATAAACGAGCCAACTGGGAAGCTTTCACAACTGAAACCGAACAATAGCTTTAAACTCTAGACTGCACTCCAATCACAAACATCAGCGATGCCGTACGCTCTTTCAATACAATTATTCAAAACGCAGACAAAAACACATCCCTAGAGGTAACAGAAAGCAACACAACCCCAATTTTACACAAATAAAAGACCTCATATACATGACACACTGAAACACTCACCAACGCCCCACACACAGGACACTGCACAACAATTACAAGCACTATTGTATTTAGCAACTGTATATATCTGCATATTGCTAACAAACTCAAACGCAAGAATTAACTATCAAAAGACCAGTTTAAGATTGCATAGCTTGCTTGCCATTATATTATCTTTTAGAGCTATAATTACATAAACGAAATTAGTTCTGTAAATGTTTTTTTTTTCTTCTATATTCCAACTACTCCCTCTCGGGCATAGGCTGATAGCCTTTACACTCTACCGCTGAACACGGTGAGGCCCGTGAGGTCTTGTTCCAGTCTAGGGAGTGAGACATGCGTAGCACTTATGAATGGCTCGAACCCAACTCCATCTCTGAAGCTGCTTTGCCTCTGCGCTTCACAGTCTCATTCCCCAGGCTCGGACCCTCACTCTCAGAACGCCACCTATTGAGCAATTAACTCACTAGGCATTGCCCCCCTGTAGCATATTTTGAATATGGGAATATTCATACAGTGCTATTTAATCAGGGAACAATGAGGGTATTTTGTTTTGGCATTTCGGTGTGCTGTGGTAATGCACTGAAACTAGGTACAGCACAAATTCCATCCCAATAATATATATATATCCCCAGTATATGTATTGCTGGGTGTACACAATCATGAGCCTTAGTAAGTGAAAATAGGTGCATGAACAGGGTTCGAAGAATTAACTTTGGTTCAAATATAAGATTTCCTTGGACTAATAAAGCGAATCTTGTCAGACAGCTCATAACCTGGTACTAGAGTCCATCAAAGGTATCGGGTGATGGTACCCACAAACCTTGGTAACTGGCAATCCTTGGTGGTGTGGTAGGCAGACACGGGGCTAACCCACTCCTCCACGTCAGGGAGGCAACTAGTCTAACAGCTGGCTGTTTGGTGACACAGATAACATCTTTATCTTTATAGATGTATCATTGTTGTAGTCTGGTAGAATGCTGGTTGGGGACACAAATTGCAGCTTACTGTTTATTATGGCAGTGAACAATGTGTTGGTTGATGATAATGGTGCTGGTTGGCACCACACCATTGTTAGTTAGTGACAAATCTACTGTTGTTGTAGAGTTGTTGGTTGGCGGCACATGTGTTGGCCCAACTTGTCCAGACAAAACAACAATCAGGGTTTGTATGTAAAGGTGGAGCACAGGCAAGGCTATTGCTAAAATTTTAGTGTTCTTCAGTAGTAGTCATGACAGTTGGATTTGAGTCCTCAGCTGGTGTGTTGTGGGCAAGGAGGGTGGGTATACCTGTACATAGGTCAGTGGGAGGTGGGAGGGGATGGGGAGGGGGAAGTTGATTGTGTTGGTTAGAGATCCTGTAGTAAGAGAGAGTGGACGGCTGTTTCTTTGGATGTTATGTTTGTACTGTATGTATCTAACAACGAGGTGATATTAAATATATAACTTAGTAGAATTTAAATCCAGATTCCAAACACTATTTTCCATACCAGCAATGCCGAATGTTAAATATGGGTATGGACATAATGAGTAAAACCAGTGGCACCAAAATGACGGAGGTTGTCTTGTCTGTGTTATGATAGGGTCCCCAGTGGTGGTTAATGCTGTATACACGGGACAAACTCTTGGGTCAACAGAGGGACAGAAGGAGTGGTTGGCCTCGGTGCACGCTTGATTCTACCTTCCTGCCACCACTATGAAGGAATTACGATAGTGTACACGTTCGATTCTAACTTCCTGCCACCACTATGAAGGAATTACGATAGTCTAGATCAGCTTAAGTTGGGGGAGGGCATGATTTTACCTTCCTCTCAGCACTATGGAGGCATTACATTAGTCTACAGTAGATGAGATTAGGTTAGGGGAGGGCATGATTTTACCTTCCTCTCAGCACTATGAACGAATTACGGTAGTCTAGATGAGATTAAGTTAGGGGAGGGCAAGATTCTACCTTCCTCCCAGCACTATGAACGAATTACGGTAGTCTAGATGAGATTAAGTTAGGGGAGGGCAAGATTTTACCTTCCTCCCAGCACTATGGAGGAATTATGATAGTCTAGATGAGATTAAGTTAGGGGAGGGCAAGATTCTACCTTCCTGCCACCACTATGGAGGAATTACGGTAGTCTAGTAGACGAGAGGCGGTGCGCTCTTCGGTGCCACTAGCAAGAGTGGCGAACTCCACTTAGGTAGGTAAATGAGGTTAGGGGAGGTTAAGTCTGTTGTTCAATCATTTGTATTTTTCCACGGGGTGGAACGTCGGAGGTCTATGAATGATCGATATTGTTATTGTTGTTGTTATTGGTGTTGTCGTGCCTGTGGACCAGATGCATCCATGTTGACAAGTCTACTTAAGGGGGTAGTACTCGCTTTTTATGGACCCCCTTCTCCCTCATGTTTAGCATATTAGTTTTGATTTTTAAGACGTTCGTTCTGTTAGTTTGGCGATTTTGAGACCTTTCACCTCATTATGTTATCAATATTAAGACAGTTCCTGCCCTTTAGGTGTCGATCTTTTCCTGGTGAGCGAAAGCGAGCCTCAAATTTTAGAAGGAATCGGCCTTTGGCCGGGAAATTTATCTTGAAAGGGGGTCTAGGGGGTGTTTTTCTAAGCTTGATGGAGGTCTAGCAAGGAAACAAAAATACTAATAAATAAATATATATATAGACCAAAAACCAAGCACTACCCCCATAAAACTGCCAATTTGCAATTAACTGCTCGGGGGAAAGTCGGTGACGGGAATTGAAAAAAGGAACCGTCTCGTTTGGTTTCAGATGGACTGTTGCAGATTTTAGGTTTCTTTTGTTCTTAGTATGAATTGGTGCAGTTTAAGTTCCAGTAAAGCAATATAACTGCTGGGATATGGTATATTTTGTATTCTATGAAGGTGTATTGATAATGCCTTGGGTTCTCAATTGGCAGTTTGGGTTTCAAATCACACTGATAGGTAATGGTTTGTCCAAATTATAAGTTATGGTGTTCTATTAAGAATAAGCATTAGATTAGATTAGATTAGATTATATTAGATTAGATGTGACTAGATTAGGTAGGTTAAGCTAGGATATATCGCATCACACTTGTAAGAAAGCAAGGGTATAAAACAAATTATAAAAGGTTATATATTTTACAATCAATGGGAATATTGATAGCAATTTACTTTTCCATCTTTATAGTAAGGGGAAGGTAGTCGCTTTTCTGGACCCCCTTCTCCCTCATGTTTAGCATATTAGGTTGGCGATTTGATGACGTACTCTTCATTAGTTTGCCGATTTTAAGACCTTTCACTCCATTTCATTGTCAATGTTAACCCATCCAATCTCAGCGACGGCTAGCAGCCGTCAGTAGATACATTGCTTGGGACTGGGGGGGACTTTTATTACTGTATCCTACGGTACAGTAGGGGTTAAGACCTTTCGTTCCATTTAGGTGTCGATTTTTTCATGGCGAGCGATAGCGAACTTGAAATTTTAGAAGGAAGTCGCCTTCGGCAGACATTTTTCTGCCGAAAAATGTAAAAATTTATCTTGAAAGGGGTTTAGGGGGTAATATTCTAAGCTTGATGGAGGTCTAGCGAGTAAACTAAAAAATATATTAATACATAAATACATAGAACAAAAGCCAAGCTGTACCCCGTAAGTGGGTTACTACCACCAATATAGTGTAATTTTATAAGGCTATATTATTGTGGACACTTGAATTGCCCTTTTCATACCTATTAATTTGTACAGTGGAGAATGTAGGAAGGTTTGCCGGGTTTAGAATTGTGGCATATAATATTATGGAATATGGACACTTGAAATTCCCTTTTCATAGCCATTAATTTGTAGAGTGGAGCATGGAACGTTAGAATTGTGGTATGGGGGAAAGCGGCGGTGGTTGGGGCTTTGGTGAAAATAACAAAAGGTAGAGTACGGGTATTGGGTTGCTGGCTCAATCCTTTCATGCTCCGAGCGGCTCAGCTATCTCTCTCTCGCTCGCTATCTCTCTTGCTCTCTCTTCTCTCTCTCTTGCTCTCACCTCTCTCTCTCTCTCTCTCTCTCTCTCTCTCTCTCTCTCTCTCTCTCTCTCTCTCTCTCTCTCTCTCTCTCTCTCTCTCTCTCTCTCTCTCTTACAAATCAATACTACTAGTCTCAATTTTCTATACTACCTTTCTACTTTTTTCCACCACGTTTATCTCCCTTAACAAGTCTTTATTGTCCTGGAGTGGTGGGTGGGGAGAGAGCCTTCTGCCTTGCTATCCTTACCTTCCACTTTGTAGCAAATGCCATGTTCGCATTAAGTCCGGACTGCCTAGTAGGGACCGGAAAATATGTGCAGTCTATGTATCGGGTATCTATGTAAATCTATGTTAATCCTCTTCCCTCACCTAACCCTTCCATGTCTTTCCTTTTTCTTTCACCTTGATCCCCGACGCCCTACCCTTCCAGCACTTCCATCCTGTTTCCCTCTACACTATCCCCTATTCCACCCATTCCTGATATGTTCCTCTTTCCGCGACGCTCCTTCAACATCAGTTTTGTTTCCACCCCAGACACTTCTATTTTGTCTCTCATCCATCACCCCATTCCTGCCCCTTCCTCCTTGCCCCTCTCCACCCCTTCTCTTTAGCCATTCCACCACCCTCCTCTTTCTGCTTCCTCCATCCACAATATCTCCCTACGGCACCCCCCCCCCCCCCCTCCCCATCGGCTTATCTCTCTATCTCTCTACCCTCTGTCCCTCTCCTGAACCTCTGTCTATCCCAGTTCTTATATTCTTCGAGTTACTTTTCATGCGTTCCTTTTCCTTTGTCCTTCCCTTCCACCCTTCTACTACCCCATCCCCCCCCCCCCCATTCCTTCCTTGCTTCAACTCTCCCCTCCTTGTACCCCTCCACACACCCCTTTCCCCGTCCCGTGGTGTATTGGTTCCGTGTCCCGTGGTGTATTGGTTCGCGTGCTTGCTTCACAGCCAAGAGAATGGGGGTTCGATTCTGCCTAATGAGGAGAGACATTTGGGCAAGTCTCCCTACACCTTGTGTACCTCTGTTTCACTTAGCGGTATATATCTAGTTTTAGCAGCCTAGAGGGGTCACTAGACCTGTTGTTGCTGATTTCCTTTGAACTCTTTTGTATTCCTTTACCTTCTCCTCAACCACCCTCTATCTTATCTCAAATGTGGTTTTTTTGCCCTTACCGTTCTTTTCCACTCCTTTCCTGCTTACTCCTCCCTGTGTCCCCCTCCCCTCCCTGCACAATTTCTCTCTCTCCCCCTCCTCTCTCTCTCTCGGTCCCTCCCCCCCCCCCCCCTACCCTCTCTATTATCCTTCGCCTCGTCAGCCATTTACTGCCAATTTCCGGGCGGAACCTAACCCCCCCCCCCCTCCCTCGGCCCACCCCACCCCACCTGACCTAGCTCGCTACCACTCTCTGGCCTTATCCGCTCGCTGTTACCCACCTCACTAGTACCTCATTACACATACAAACTGTAACCACCATTATAGTTTTCTTAGGTTTAACCCTTTCGACACGATGACGTAATTTTTCGTCTTATTGTGAATACCATTAGACAATTTTAGTTAGCCACGCAGTCAAACCATCTGTCACAGGTTCCGTTTTACCGAGGGGGAGGCGTTGAGAGGATACAAGAGCCAGGTGTACAAGTTTTATTATGTAAGTAAGCAATGTGCATTTGAAGGTTTATTTATACAAAGTAAATGCATGAACAATAAGAATCATAAATAATTGTAGCAATAATACAACAACCAATAATTGTAGCAATAATACAACAACAAATAATTGTAGCAATAATACAACAACCAATAATTGTAGCAATAATACAACAACCAATAGTCATAAAAATAAATATTATAAATAATTATACTAATCTTCCTGATGCGATTTGAGTGAATTAAATACTGAAAACATATTTGTATATATTTTGTAGATAAATTAGTATTACCTGTATGCAACTTGATTAGTATTACCTGTATGCAACTTGATTCCGCTAAACAGGAATATTTTGGAAGCAAATTGCGGGGGAAATGCAAGTATTTATTGTCTTTCACCTGAGCCAATTATTTTGTGTATATTTTTAATTAAGCAACATAGCTATTCAACCAATTATTTATTTGGACGGACTTTTCATATTGAAGATCTAATCACAACTAAACTGTGCTCTTTAAATTGCTATTGTTATCATATATTTTACCTGCATCTAATGAGGCAAACTACTATAGGTCCTTTACCTTGACAAAATGGCTATATAGTTTTTAAGGAAACTTAATGAGTAATTTTGGCAGAATTGCTCATCTCGTGATACAAGAAATGCAATTTATTTCCAAGTAGGTCAATCTCCAGCCTTATGAACAATAATAACGATATTAAAAGTTGCTTAAAAATGACAATCAAAATATTAATCACATTTGATATCAGATGATAGACTGGAGACCCAATAAAGTGTTCAAGATGCAATGAGTCCACAGCGAGACACAACATACTATTACATATGTCAATGTGGTGATGGGCTGGTCTATCAGAGTGAGAACTGAGCGATCTCTGCCATACCCATAGCTTACTCTGACTGTTCCTTTAACTTATATATTTTCTAGATCTCAAGTGACGGCGTCTTTTCCGTGGATTGACCTCCCAATCTACCAAGGTTGGAAGCCAAAGCGTCACATTTTTCCCTTGCCCCTCAACTTTCTCTTCATAATTGCTGAGGGGCACAGGGCCCTGGGTGGGGCTTTGGTTTCCCGGGCGTTTCCGCACCCTCCTCAGCTCCCCGCCATGGAGTGGCTTCGGTCACCCAGGCTTTATTGTGGTCGGCAGGGAGGGTTCTGTGGGGGCGCTCGGTTATGGCCTTGGCCTTGCTCGGGGCCTTGGGGCTGTTCGGTCAGGCAGCTTGGGGAACAACAACAACAACAACAACAACATATGTCAATTATTGTATCCTCTGTCAAAGCTGTACTGTTCGCTCAAACTTTCGGTAAAAATTCCACCTTGGATGATTCCGGCGCTACTCCTCTCTCTCCACCCCCCTCTCACTTACTTATGCTTAATATCATAATCTCTTCTAAGGATGTATTGTTTTTCCCTCTCTGAGCTTAATACTAAGAAGGCATACAGACCGGATGGTGTCCCTCCTGTTGTACTCAAAAACTGTTCTTCCTTGCTGACTCCCTGCCTAGACAAACTCTTTCATATCTGTCTTTCCTCCTTGCTGGAAGTTTCCTCTTATTCAACCTGGCCCAAAGAAGGGTGACCACTCCTAACCCCTCCAACTATCGTCCAATTTGCTCTCATTTCTTGCATCTCTAAAGGTTTTGAAACTATTCTTAACTCAAAATTCTTGTATATGCTGAGGCCCAATCCCCACTTTTCCTATTTTGTATTTGTATTTTCGATTTTACTCAATTTTATTGTTTGTTTGGTTTTTATTTTCTTGGGCTTCTTACTTAAGCATTATCGTCCCATAAACTACTTTTAGATCGCCAGTACGGTTTCCTTAAGGGGAGGTTCTTAGTTCGGTCCCTAGATATCCTTCAAGCTTAAGATTACACCCCCTTGAGCCCCTTTCAAGATAAATTTGTAAATTTTTCGGTAGAAAAATGTCCCGGCTGAAAACCGGTTCCTCTTAAATTACAGGCTCGCTATCGCTCGCCAGGATAAAATCGACACCTAAATGGCACGAAAGGTCTTAAAATTGACAGAAATGGGTTGAACGTTCTTAAAATCGTAAAAATAATGGGGCAAACATCTTAAAATTAGAAAACAATGGGGCTAAACATGAGGGAGAAAGGAGTCCCAAAAAAAAAAATCCCTCAAGTGGAAATCTCCCCTTAAGGGCTGCTTTACTGGTGATCTTCTAGCTTATTTTACTAACTCTTGGTCATCCTCCTTTCGTAGTTTCGGTGAGACTTTTTTCTATTTGCGCTAGACATATCGAAAGGCACAAATCTCTATTTTCCAAACAACTCTCCTTCAATTTCTATCCCACTATATGTGCCCTTGTCTCTAATTTCCTTTCAGACCGTTCCATAGTTGCAGTTGTGGACAGCCATCGCTCACTTCCTCAATCTATCAACTCTGTGTTCCTCAGGGTTCTGTCCTGTCTCCAATTCTCTTTCTAATATTTATTTATGATCTCAGCTGTACCTCTAGTCCTATCCACGCATATGCTAACGATGCTACCTAACACTATTCAACTAGTTTTTCACAACAACCCAGCATGCAATAACTCCAAAACAAACGTGACAAGGCCATAGAAAGCGTATCTTCTGATCTATCAGTTATTTCTGATTGGGGCAGAGAAAATCTTCTTACTTTGAACGCCTCCATTACCCAATTTCTCCCTCTATCTCTCCATCACAATCTTCCACAAGACTATCAATTAATCTTCAACAATACACAAATCAACTCCTCATCTCCTTTCAATATTCTAGGTGTATCTTTTTCATCCGACCTTACTTGGAAAGATCATATTACCACTCTTGCTAAAACAGCTTCCCAAACGTTAGGTGTGCTCAACCGTCTCCTTTAGTTCTTCACCCACACACAGTTGTTTGCTCTGTATCGGGGCACAGTGCGCCCCTGTATTGAGTATTGTTCGCATGTGTGGGGAGGCTCCACCCATACCACACTTCTCGAACGAGTAGAATGAGAAGCATTTTGCCTCATCAACTCTCTTCCCCTTACTAGTTCCCTACAATCTCTTTTTACATGCCGCAATGTTGCATCTCTTTAACTTTTTTATCACTTTTACAACAATCAGTGTTCTTCAGAGGTCTCTCAGTGCATACCCCTTCCCTTGCAGCGAGTGCGAGGCACCCGCCTTTCAAGACAGTCCCACTCCTGTCCAGGTTTCCAACCCAAGAATTGGCAAATATTCTTAGTCTTTCTTCTACTCACCTAGTCAACTCTGGAACTCTCTCCCTCAATCAATCTTTCCTTCATCCTATGATGTAAACTGCTTTAAACATCGTGTGTCCAGGCATTTTGACACCAACGTCCCTTGAATTTGGCCTTGTCACTCTTTTGGTTTTGAGGGAGACACTCGTTACAGGCAACCTGCCTTTAGTCTCCTTCATACACATAGGAAAAACAAGCTTAATGTGTAACACATATGTTGCTCAGATAACACGCGTATACTCTTGCTGGGCACTAAGGTAGGATAATCATACACAGGGTCTAAAAGGCACATTTACTGGTTAGAAAACGTGGCATTATTTACACGTTAATATATAGAACCAAACCTTCCTTGTGATTACTCTAGGATATAAAAGCTAGTACGGACGCTCTGGGTGAGATGGACGATAGGAAGCGGATCACGTGACCCGGACAACTCAACTAATAGAAGCTGTTTTGGCCAGTAGATCTCAACCACTAAACCATTTAAGGGGAGGTATTTAGTTTGTTCCCTAGACCTCCATCAAGCTTAAAATTACACCCCCTTGAGGCCCTTTCAAGATAAATTTGTACATTTTTCGGTAGAAAAATGTGCCGGCCGAAGGCCGGTTCCTCTTAAATTACAGGCTCGCTATCGCTCGCCAGGATAAAATCGACACCTGAATTGCACGAAAGGTCTTAATATGGGGTGAAAGTTCTTAAAATCGCTAAACTAATGGGGCAAACGTTTTATAATATCAAAAACAATGGGGCTTAACATGAGGGAGAAAGGGGTCAAGAAAAAAATCCCTCAAGTGGAGATCTCCCCTTAAACCAGCAGATTTCAACCAAGATATTCAACGTGGGTCAGCTTACCAGTAGATAATTTTAATCAGTGGTTCTCAACCAATGACCCTTTCAACCATTAGCTCTCAATCAGGGTCAATTGATCACTTGCGAGTTTAGGGATATAAGGAAGTACCATTGCAAATGAATACTCCGAAAAGTTGACTTAACCTAACCTAACAGTACTGGTTGAGAGCTGCCGGTGAAATGATATACTGGTTGAGAGCCGCTACTTGAAGTAAGACTGGTTGAGAGAGGGCTACTTGTTGAAATGGTCTACTGGTTTAGAGCTACTGGTCAAAATGATTCACTGGTTGAGAGCTACTGGTCAAAATGGTCCACTGGTTGATATCTACTGCTCAAAATGGTCCACTGGTTGAGAGCTACTGGTCAAAATTGTTCACTGGTTGATATCTACTGCTCAAAATGGTCCACTGGTTGAGAGCTACTGGTCAAAATGGTTCACTGGTTGATATCTACTGCTCAAAATGGTCCACTGGTTGAGAGCTACTGGTCAAAATGATTCACTGGTTGATATATACTGCTCAAAATGGTCCACTGGTTGAGAGCTACTGGTTGACATGGTTGAGTTGTTCGGGCACCGTGGAGTACGACCTTGAAGCTTCCATAGTGCTCACAATAATTCCTCCTCCAATATTTGTCAAGGATAAACCCGGTATCACATGAGCGCTTTTTCCGTCAATTTTCCATGACCATGTTTTTTCTCTTATCATTTCAGGACTTTTTCGCACTGGTTTCGGCAACTAGACTGACGGTAGATTATGTTGGCCGGATGAATTCTGATAAAGTGTAATTTTTCTAGCTTGCAGACCACAATTGCTCGTAAAAATTGCTCGAAAAAGGGCTCGTGTGACACCACCACCCGGTATCACACGAGAGCTCTTATAGTCAACATTCGATCATCAACATTTACCTGGCAACATTTCTGGACTATTTTGCACTGGTATCGGAGACTAGACTGTTGCTAGATGAATTTGGGTGACCGAAATATTCTAAATGTTGACCTCATAAGCTGCCAGTCCAGTGTTGAGGCCAAATGTTGGGTGAAAAAGTGTTCGTGTGATACCGCCTTAAACCAAAAAAACAATGTTCTCATAACTACACTGGCCACTCTAACTTTACTTACAACTTTCTCTCAGCTTTCCATTCTATATAGTAAGATATGAGATGGATTCGCAATATAGCGTTTTCTCCCTACGTCTTAAGCTCGATAACTATATTCTGGCTATAAGATCATATAAAGTGGATTCACAATATCGCTTTTTCTCCCTACGTCTTTTTACTCGATAACTATATGCTGGCTATAAGATCATATAAGGTGGATTCACAATATCGCTTTTTCTCCCTACGTCTTTTTACTCGATAACTATATGCTGGCTATAAGATCATATAAGGTGGATTCACAATATCGCTTTTTCTCCCTACGTCTTTTTACTCGATAACTATATGCTGGCTATAAGATCATATAAAGTGGATTCACAAGGTCGCTTTATTTCCCTATGTCTTAAGGGGAGATATCCACCTGGAGGATTTTTTTCTGGACCCCTTTCTCCCTCATGTTTAGCACCGTTGCTTTTGAGATTTTAAGACGTTCGCCCCATTAGTTTGACGATTTTAAGAACCCTCGCCCCATTTAAGTCAATTTTAAGAACATTCGTGCCATTTAGGTGTCGATTTTTTCCTGGCGAGCGATAGCGAGCCTGTAATTTAAGGGGAACCGGCCTACGGCCGGGACATTTTTCTACCGAAAAATGTACAAATTTATCTTAAAAGGGGGTCTAGGGGGAGTAATTTTAAGCTTGATGGAACTCTAGGGAATCAACTAAAAACCTCCCCTTAAGTTCGATGACTACTGGCTATATTTTGGATTCCTTTGCACTGGTATTGATGACTAGATTGAAGGTATACTAGGAAAGTTTAACCCCTTCAGCAGCATGATGATGACGTAGTTTTCCTCATATACCGGTTGCTTTGAGGCGAGTTTCTTTAGTGTATGATCTACCTCTAGGACTCAAAAGGGGGTAAATCAGATCTTGATCTAGATTCTCTACAGAACGCAGGTCTTGCTTAAACCGCTTAAAATCGTCTATTTTTAGCCAGAATCAAAGGTAAGAAAATGCCATCGTGCTGAAGGGGTTAATTCGCAAGCTTCCGTACCAGACTTTCCGATAAAACGTTGCAGGGGGGGGGGGGGAACGTTCTTGTGTATCCGTCTTGGTGGGGAGGGGAGGAACGTTCTTGTGTATCAGTCTTGGGGGGGGGTGGGGTACGTTCTTGTGTATCCGTCTTGGGGGGGGGGGGGGACGTTCTTGTGTATCCGTCTGGGGGGGGGGGGGGGGGGGGGGGGGGGGACATTCTTGTGTGGGGTGGAGGAACGTTCTTGTGTATCCGTCTTGAGGGGAAGGGGGAGGGGGGGGGGGAACGTTCTTGTGTATCCGTCTTTACAAATCCCTCGGCCTCGATCGATCTAACAGCACTGATGATAACAGCACTGATGATAACAGCACTGATGATAACAGCACTGATGATAACAGCACTGATGATAACAGCACTGATGATAACAGCACTGATGATAACAGCACTGATGATAACAGCACTGATGATAACAGCACTGATGATAACAGCACTGATGATAACAGCACTGATGATAACAGCACTGATGATAACTTTCTACTAAACACTGATATCATGTTTCCATAATGTGTCTGCTCCCACCACACTGACAACACCAGCTATAGTCACTTTAACCAGATAGTCCCACCACACTGACAACACCAGCTATAGTCACTTTAACCAGATAGTACTCTTGTTCTTACGGTATTACTGGTGTTTAAAGGGGAAATGGGCTGTTTTTCTGGTCCCACTTCTTCCTCATGTTTAGCCCCATTAGTTTTTAGATTTTATGACATTCGGCCCATTAGTTTGGCGATTTTAATACCTTTCGCCCAATTTCGCTGTCAATTTGAAGACCTTTCATGAAATTTAGGTGTCGATTTTTTTTCCTGGCGAGCGATAGCGACCCTGTAATTTAAGAGAAATCGGCCTATGGCCAGGAAATTTGTCTATAGAAAAATGAACAAATTTATCTTGAAGGGGGGTCTAGGGGTGTTTTTCTAAGCTTAATGGAAGTCTAGACAGGAAACTAAAAAAAAAAAAAAAAAAAAAAAAAATATATATATATATATATATATATATATATATATATATAGTAGCGCCAACCAACTTGACAATTATCTCGATCCATGACCTCTTCGTAACTCAAAAGGACCTTGAGCAAACTGGCTGTAAATATCTTCATGTATTTCCTGGTGGACTCTTCCCAAATGATAGAAATGTCAGCCCGATTGCTTTCATTAATTTTGAGTTATAAGAAGTTAATTAAGGGGTCCAGATTATTGTCAAGTTCTTTGGCACTACCTATAAGCCCCTTAATCATATAGACATTAGTTGGCCAGCATGACTAAATATTCGGGCATCAAGACAAGACTGTAAAATATGACACTAAGACTTCCATCTTATATTACAGGCTTACGCATCCAGTAACTCTAGGCATCTCTGCTATCTGGTCAGTACGACAAGCTGGTGTTTGTAGTGAGCACAAAATAACTCTAGCAAAATCGACGACACTTACAATATCGATAAAATCCACTTCCGATAACTTTCATAAACCTCTGACCGCTCTCTAAGCCTTGTAAGATTCACAGCACTAATAATGACTTCTATAGGACTGGCGATGTAATGACTGGCAATGTTAACCCAATGATTGTCCTCAGGCATATTCATTTTAACACCAGTTGAGGAGGAGACTTTATGAACATTTGACTTATAGCCTCATTTGGTCATAAATATTGGTGACACGAAGCTATAAGGTGTCCAATAACTGATCGGTCTTATTTTGCAGTCAGTCAGCTTTAACCTTACAGACGTATTCGTAAACAATCTCATTTTTCCGGGAAGCTTCCATGATTACAAGCGTTGAGTGAATTTGATTATATTGACACATTATTTAATACGGTACCGTATATTTCACTAATCCACGAGCTTCCTAGGTCTTCGTTGATCATCTTGTATTATAATAATCCATGTGATAACCTTGGTCTAAAGAAAACTGGTCAATACAAATATATGATTTTTGAAACAGTCGAGTTCTGCATCGCTTAGAAGGAATGCGTTTGTCTATGAATACGAGAGTAGGTTGTGTCTACCAGTATATACAGACTGGATGCAGTTGCCCTGGAAAGAAAGAAAGAAAGGGAAAATATATATATATATATACTGTATTTGCATATGTGCTAAACGGGTCATTGCTTTCGTCAAATGAGAACCTCTGATTCGTTTTTTAATTACGAAATGTTGAGATGCATGACTAGTATCGAAATTATTTGAGATAAAGTTCACCGTCTTTCCGAATATAATATATATACTGAATATATAATATACATATCCCTGCAGGGAAACTAATAACGACTGAAGTCTTTATTGAAACGTATTAATGTAAACAAAGAGAGCTATCATTGTGTCATGATGGTAAACAGCTTCTTGAAGAGTAAACATATATTCATCTTTATCATGTATGTATGTATGTATGCATATACTCAGGCACATACCCCATTGCTGGAGGTGGCCGACACGAGACAGAGCCCGAACAGAAACAACATTTAAAGTTCCTATTCTCAGGGTCCGGGACAACTTTTGCGTTCCCTCGCCCGTTTCTCTGTCTCGTCGAGTAGGCGAATTATACAAGGGGAGGAGGATTCCTAGCCCCCTGCCCCCATTATCAAAATGCATTATTTCATTACAAGCAATTAATTTACTACCAAGGACAAACAAGGCCTTACCTCTTCTATTAATTGGAAGCAGACGATTCACTATCCAGCACGGGTTTCCTATGTGTTGTGAATGAAAGAGAGAAAGGAATGATGCGGGAAAAATGTACGTAGATGGAAAAGAGGATATAATATTATGTTAGTGAAGAATAAACTGACTCGATGACTGAATAATGATGCGGGTGTCAATGTAATATGGTTGATAAAGAGGATATATACTATGTTAGTGAAGAATATACTTACTAGATGACTGAATAATTCTAGAGATCATTGGAATACAAATTACCCTGTGTTAACGTAAAATGGATGGTATATAGCAATGCTTTAGAAGTTTAAAGTAACAGAAAAGGTCATTGCCACGGAAAGAATTAAAGGGGCCCACCTCGTTTTTGCTTTCTCTCTCTCTCTCTCTCTCTCCCTCTCTCTCTCTCTGGGTTGTATCCATTCGGCCCCATTCATCCTACTGTTTTAAGACGTTTATCCCCATCCAGGTGTCGATTTTTTTCTGGTGAGCGGTAACGAACCAGCATATTTAAAAAATAAATTGACAGCAGGCTAAATTTGTACATTTTTCGATAGAATAATGTTTCCGGCGAAGCCAGATTTATTCATACAATGCTGACTCGCTATCGCTCGCCAGGAATAAATAGACACTTGGATGGGGATAAACGTTTCAAAGCAGTAGGCTGAATGAGAGTGAATGGATACAAGCCAGAGAAAGAGAGAAAAGGAGAGAACAAAAGCTGGTCACCCCCTTAATGTAAAACCAGAAGAACATAAGTGTGGTGAGACGAGTGGGATAAGAAATGATGATGATGATGACCCGATGAGATGAATCAATGGAAGACCTCTATAGTAGCTTAGCTGTGTACACAATTAGGAATGATCCCCCGTGGAGATCCTAGGGTAGTAACTCGACCAGGCACAGTAACAAAAAATAATAACAATACAAATGTCTACAACTGTACATGAGACTATGACGTGTTGTTAAATGATTGGTAAGGATTGTATGTGAGGACAAGTTATGATAGGTGAGATATCGGGTGAGGTGTTATGCGAGATATGTACAGTTGCCGGGACGTGAACCTGGTACAATTGCTGTGGAGGGCTGGATGTATTATACCACCTTATTGGGTTAATCTATCTATCTATCTGTCTATTGCCGGACGCCGTGATCCAAGAAGGGGTTGCTAGTTAGTCGACACCCCTGCTCACATCCAGCACCGCTTTCACGCATATACATAAGAACATAAGAACATAAGAAAATGGGAGTCTGCAGAAAGCCGATTGGCTTAAGCAAGGCAGATCCATGTCCCACACAACCCCAATTCAATTACAAAGCCCAATTATAGGCTCAACACTCTAATACCCTGAGGATCATCTTACCAAAACGGTTAGAGATTAACGCAGGATTATGGGGGTCTGCAGAGCGCTGATTGGCCCAACCCGGCTGATCCCCCTTCACACCCAACCCTTCTCGTCCATATGCTTATCCAATTTTATCTTAAAGCTCCCTACCGTTTTAGATTCCACTATAGCACTTGGTAGTCCATTCCACCCATCTACAACTCTGTTACCAAACCAATATTTGCCTATATCTTATCTGAAACGAAATTTATCTAATTTGAAACCATTGGTACGAGTTCTTTCGCTATCACTGAGCTTTAGTACATTTGTCATGTCCCCTTTGTTAATCCCACTAACCCACTTGAACACCTCTATCATATCCCCTCTAACTCTGCGTCTCTCTAACGAATGTAAACCTAATTTCTTCAACCTTTCTTCATACGGAAGATTTCTAATATTATGGATAATTTTTGTCATTCTACGCTGTACTCTCTCCAATGAATCTATGTCCATTCTGTAATAAGGACACCAAAATTGGACAGCATAATCCATATGGGGTCTCACTAATGACAAGTAAAGTTTTAAGATAACATCAGCAGTTCTGTTACTCACAGTCCTAGAGATGAACCCGAGAATCCTGTTTGCCTTATTACGAACGCTTATACACTGTTTTCTAGGCTTCAAATCATTGCTAACAATATACTTCTCAACTCCATCCTTCCACCTCTCACTCGGTCTACATCTCCCTCTCTGTACTTCCACCGCACTCCCGTACACTCTCTTAGTCATTCTCTCGCTTCCCATACGTTCCACATTGGCGAACCATCTCAAGGTGTTCCTTTTCACACTTTTCAGCTCATTTACATCCATACCACACCTCTCACGTACTTCCTCATTTGTCTTTCTATCCCTCCATGTAACTCCGCATGCACTTCTCAAGTAGCTAATTTTCACCCCTCCCACTCTTGGTTTGAGTCTCTCCTCCAACGTCCATGCTTCGGTCCCGTAAGTCAATGTCGGGATTACCACACTGTCCATGCTGAGCACCTTATTTCTTGTTACTGCTTTCAGCATTCCTACAACCCTCTTCCCCTGTTGCACCCTCTCCCGCACTTATTCATCCATATTCCTATCTTTACTCAGCATACTGCCCAAATAGTTAAATGAGCTGACATTCTCCATAGCCTGACCGTTCAATCTCACCTCACACTCTGTGGCTGCACCCCTTTCAAAAACCATACCCATTGGGCTAATGCAGAGTAATATTGTGAAATGATCTCTTAAACCTATCTACCGGTAATGATACAAAGGTAACACGCTTAAATTTGACCTCAAGCTATAAATAACCATGTGACATAATTTAGATCCCGTCACTCTTTAATAGTTGTGTACCGCTTTCATATGTTGGCAACTATACTTGAGAGGCAGGGTGCGCTAGATAAATGTTTACTGTATACTTGAGGGATTACAATGATTATTATAAGAATGTATATTGTTATAGGCGAGTGTAAGATGTCTTGGGTGAATGGTGGGCATGCTTAGTGAGTGTAGGTGTGTTACTTACGGGTAGGGGTAGGGTGTGGCGGGCGAGAGAGAGGTGTTGGACGAGATATGTGTGTGTATCAGGAGATGGTGTGATAGATGCTTTATGTGAGCATGGATAGTGTTATATGAGGTTTGTTTATGGATGGTAGGGGCAAGGTATGTTGGATGAAATAAGGATGTTTTAGGTATTATACAAGGTTACGGCGAAATGGGTGATATGATAATGATATACTGTAGAGTTAGATGAAATAAGCATACATCCTTGACAATAATCTTGATCCCTAACCTCTCTGTAACTCAAAGGTGCCTCCAGCAAACTGGCTACAAATATTCACACCTATTTCTTGGTGGACTCTTCCCAAATGATAGAAACGTCAGCCCGATTGCTTTCATTAATTTCCAGTTATAAGAAGTTAAGGGATCAAGATTATTGAGGGATAAGCCTTTACAACGGCAACTCCTAGGTACTTTCTACTTTTCCTATTTGCTGAATAGAGAGAGGAGAGGGGGTGTTGGAAAGAGAGGGAGCTGTTGGAGTGGCTTTGTTGTGTATGTTATTAGTCCTACGTCGTCGAGCATGTGAAGTAGGGCGAGTCAATTGATGGTTTAAACCGGTATCACACGAGCGCTTTTTCACTCAACATTTATCCTCAACACTGGTCTGGCAGCTCATGAGGTAAACATTTAATATTTTTATGTTACCTAGATTCATCTATCGTCAGTCTAGTTTCCGATACCAGTGCAAAATACTCCAGATATGTTGCCAGAAAAATGTTGATCATCGAATGTTGACTATAAAATCTCTCGTGTGATAACAGCTTAAGGGGACATGGGCCGGTTTTCTGGACCACTTTCTCCCTCATGTTTAGCCCCATTAGTTTTCAGATGTTAAGATGTTTGCCCTATTAGTTAGTCGATTTTAAGACCTTTCGCCCCATTTCTTTGTCAATATTAAGACATTTCGTGCTATTTAGGTGACGATTTTTTTCCTGGCGAACGATAGTGAGCCTGTAATATTGGAAGAATCGGCCTTCGGCCGGGACATTTTCTACCGAAAAATGTACAAATTAATCTAGAAAGAGGATCTAATGGATGTTTTATTAAGTTTGATGGAGGTCTAAGGAGGAAACTAGAAAAATAATGAATACATGCAAAAATCGCCCAAAAAGTGGGTATAGAGATTGTATGAGGAATGTCCGGTGTGTTAGACGGCTGTAAGAGTGTGTGTTAGAGATGTGCAGGAACTCTTAGGGTAGGGTGTGTTAACTGCGGAAAGAGTGTGTTAGGGGTAGCGGTAGGGTGTGTCGGGATGTTATATAGTTGACGATGGGGCTAGAGTGTGTTAGGTGAAGCCAAGAGTGTGTGTTAGAGTGTGTTATATGAAGCTAAGAGTGTGTTAGAGCGTGTTAGATAAAGCAAAGAGTGTGTCTTAGAGTGTGTTAGTGTGTTATATGAAGCCAAGAGAGTGTGTTTGAGTGTTAGATGAAGCTAAGAGTGTGTGTTAGATGAAGCAAAGAGTGTGTGTTAGAGTAAACTAAGATTGTGTTAGAGTGTGTGTTAAAGTGTATTAGAGTGTGTTGGAGTGTGTGCTAAGTGAGGGCTTGACAGAACTGGAGTCTAGGTGAGGCAGCATGATAGACCAGGTGGACCTCTCTACCATCCACCAGTAACCGGTCCACACAACCCTGGAAGCCCCAGTGGAAGGGTATGTTAGATAAAACAAAGAGTGTGTTAGATAAAACAAAGAGTGTGTGTTAGAGTGTGTTAGATGAAGCAAAGAGTGTGTTAGAGTGAGTTAGATGAAGCTTAGAGTGTGTTCTGTGAAGCTAAGAGTGGGTGTTAGTGTGTTATATTAAGCTAAGAGTGTGTTAGAGTGTGTGTTAGGTGAGGGCTTGACAGAACTGGAGTCTAGGTGAGGCAGCATGATGGACCAGGTGGACCTCTCTACCATCCACCAGTAACCGGTCCACACAGCCCTGGAAGCCCCAGTGGAAGGCGGCAGACAACTGGGGCGGCACCCACCGGTGACCACCTGGGGGGAGGGAGACAAATACGGATTAACGGGAGATTTTAACTTAAGAGGGGGTTTTTCCGGACCCCCATCTCTCACATGTTTAGCCACATTAGTTTTAAGATTGTGATACGTTTGCCCGATTAGTTTGGCGCTTTTAAGACCTTTTGCCCCATTTCTGTCAATTTGCAGACCTTTCGTGCCATTTATGTGTCGATGTTTACCTAGCGAGCGATAGCGAGCCTGTAATTTAGGAGGAACCAACCTTCGGCCTGGACATTTTTCTACCGAAAAATGTACACATTTGTCTTGAAGGGTCTTGGGGGTATTTTGTTTGTTTTATATTTGATGGAGGTCTAGGGAGCAAAGCAATAACCTCCCCTTAAGACTAGCTCATCCGAAGTCTTGGGGTATTTGTGGTGGGTACTTATTTATTTGTGGTGGGTACTTATTTATTTGTGGTGGGTACTTATTTATTTGTGGTGGGTACTTATTTATTTGTGGTGGGTACTTATTTATTTGTGGAGGGTACTTATTTATTTGTGGTGGGTACTTATTGATTTGTGGTGGGTACTTATTTATTTGTGGTGGGTACTTATTTATTTGTGGTGGGTACTTATTTATTTGTGGTGGGTACTTATTTATTTGTGGTGGGTACTTATTAGCATGGATTATTTGGATTATGTTTTTAGTATAGCAGCGTGGAACACATTATATAATTATATCGGTCGTCGTATTTTGTTCTCCTGGATAGCGTAATGCTTAGTGTGCGGAATTTCGGTGTGAGTATCCTAGGTTCGGGTCCTTGGAGTACCACATGTATTTATTACTTTCATTTATTTCATTAGTTTTGGTTTATTTGTAAATTAATTGGTGGGTTGGTGAACACAAATATGGTTTTACAGACGATCCACTGTCACCGCCGTACAGTCACGAGCATAAATACTGCGACATCAACCAGATAACGTTAACGCCTTCATCATGAGAGGTATATACTAAGCTGAATAAAATCGTCTGACGGTAGCTAGAATGAAACAAAGAAATCATTGTGAGTTTGGATAAAAAGTATAGCAATACCTTTGGAGACGACGGGGCGAACATTAGCATTATGCTCGTGACTGTACAATCGCGCTAATAAGTGATGTCTCGGCACCAAGTGTGTTTTGATCAATAATTGGTATCAGCCATATCTAAGCTTCATTTCTTCATATCGAGTGAAATATACACACACATGTTCCTACACTTACCCACCCTATTCAACATCTGACAGACATTAATACAGCACAGAGCAAGCCAAACGTAATGACACCTGGGACATGACTTATTAGCGCGACCGTACATCAGCTTATTGCAATCGTAATTGTTATCGTAATCGCGTAATCTCCAAAACCAGGATACTGATAGCAGAAAAGGTTTACATGTATTCATATCATCATCAACCCACCAATTAACTTACAAATAAACCCAGTGGATGAAATCAATGACACTAATGATACATGTGGTACTTCAAGGATTCGAACCTAGGATACTCACACTAAAATTCTGCGCACTAACCTAACAGGCTTATGGTAAAATCAGTAGAAAATAGTAGAATTATTATTATTATTATTATTATTATTATTATTATTATTATTATTATAACTGTTCAACTGAGCATAAATATATATATATATATATTTACAGACTATTCAGAATATAAAGTAGAGACGGATTGTATTCCAGTTCTGCAATAACATTATGAAATAAATTATAATATATACCGATGAATTGCAGTCAACCGTTGCACAACAATATGTAGTGTTAAATACACTTGGGTGTCTATGTTTGGTGCAGACGAGATCTACCTTAAGGGGTGTCACCGGCTTTGTTTTATCTTGCTCTCCTTTTCTCTCTTTCCCTGGCTTATATCCATTCGGCCCCATTCAGCCAACTGTTTTAAAACTTTCCTCATCCAGGTGTCGATTTCTTCCTAGCGAGCGATAGCGAGCCAGCATTGTATGGAGAAATGCGGCATCGCTGGAGACATTTTTCTATCGAAAAATGTACAAATTTAGCTTGCTGTCAAAACAAGAATATATATGTGCTGGCTCGCTACCGCTCGCCAGGAAAATATTGACACTTGGATGGGGATAAACGTCTTAAAACAGTAGGCTGAATGGGGTCGAATGGATACAAACCAAAGAGAGAGAGGGAGAGAAAGATAAACAATAAAAAAGCAAGGTGGGGTCCCTTAATCTTTCCGAACAAACAACATTGTTTGTCGACTTATCTATTATACTCAAGCAATGCAGAAATATGAAATAATAATGTTTGGAATATAATTGTTGCTGTCCAGATCTAATATAATTGTTGCTTGTCCAGATCTACTATTTTTGAGTAAACGATAATAGTTGCCGACGTATTTGTATTAATTATTATTTGTTTGTTATGGGGCAGGAGGCTAGGAATCCTCCTCCCCTTGTAAAATTATCCTATTCAACGAGACAGAGAAATGGGTGAGGGAACGCGAAAGTGATCCTGGACCCTAAGAGTTGGAACTTTAAGGTTTCTGTTCGGGCTCTGTCTCGAGTCGGCCACCTCCAGCAATGGGGTATGTGCCTGAGTATATACATACATACATACTGTACATACATTATTTGTATGTGTATGAAGGAGACAACAGGCAGGTTACCATCTGTGTCATCTGTTTCACACATGATAAGTAAAATTGAAAACGTTAAAGACAATTGGTGTATGTATTTTGTTCAATCCTGTTCTACCTTACATTTGCAAGTTAATAATAATATTTACCGACTTCTTTATTTCGGTCAAGCTAGGCAAAATGTAAAACTTATAACGAAATGTGCGTACTCGTATATATTTTGCATAATCCAGCTGTTCCTCAGTATTTTCAAACAAACACTATTATTTGCGTATTCCTGCAGTCCCACCAGGCCGGGATATTTCTGGTCAAAATAACAAAGCCTGTAGTAATATGGACAATGTAGTAAGAGAGCCTGGCCAACTTTTAATATGGACACTAATATTATACCCTAATTTATCAAACATCGGGGGTGTTAGTTTCTATTGAGCATGTATATAGAATTTAGACACAAGGGCCCTACACTATATATACTATTCTGTACCAGTATTACCGAATGTTTATTATGATGGGAGATATTGGAGTGTAAAGAGAGGCTAATGTACACCAGTGGCTCCAAGATGGCGGGGTTTGCCCGATCTCTGTTACTATAGTAGTGTCTCTGGTCAACATCAACATTGGTAACAGAGGGCTTAAGGGGGAGGGCTATTTTCTCGGGACCCCCTTCTCCCTCATGTTTTGCCCCATTAGTTTTGAGATTTTAAGACGTTCGGCCCATTAGTTTGGTGATTTGAACACCTTTCACCCCATTTCGTTGTCAAAAATATACAGAATGGCACAGAATAATAATGGGTATACGAATGTGTTGTAGTCTAGTTCTAATACCGGAATATTATCAAGCAAACATTTCCATTTACCAACATATCTCTTTCTGCCAGGCTAAGCAAAATGTAAAATGTTTAATGTTTAATGATAATTCAGTATACCTCTTTTGATGCAGTAACATTTCACATTCATAAATTCAAACAATAATATTTGCAGACTTATAGATTGAAGTTAAGGGGAGATATCCACTTGAGGGATTTTTTTCTTGACTCCTTTCTCCCTCATGTTTAGCCCCATTGCTTTTCTAATTTTAAGACGTTCGCCCCATTATTTTGATGAGTTTAAAAACGTTCGACCCATTTCTGTCAATTTTAAGACCTTTCGTGCCATTTAGGTGTCGATTTTTTCCTGGCGAGCGATAGCGAGTCTGTAATTTAAGGGGAACCGGCCTTCGGCCGGGACATTTTTCTACCGAAAAATGTACAAATTTATCTTGAAAGGGGGTCAAGGGGGAGTAATTTTAAGCTTGATGGAAGTCTAGGGAATCAACTAAAAACCTCCCCTTAAGCTAAGAAAAATGTAAAACTCTAAACACATCAATGAATTCGAACGTATGTATTTTGTTTCAGTTTTTCAGCACTTCATACCATGTATTTACCCCTTCTGTACCGGCAACGTGTTTTTAACTTTTGTCTAGCTACTCCTAGAATATTTTATTCAGCTTAAAAAGGGCCTCCAGCAATTAACAGGCTTCGAACTATCTCACTTAATTCTTTTTACTACCACAGATCCTTCTTAAACGGCACAAAGGCGTCAAAATATAGCAAGAATAATATTTATAACACGTCGCCGGTAAAGACAAGGTTATTGTATGTATTGCAGTCTAGCATTGCCTGGATATTCCGAGTAAGGGTTAGGCTAGACCTCGTGTATTGAAGGAAAACAAGGATAACAAAGAGCTTAGCAAACCTCTGGACAACAACCTAGCCAGAGGGAGGGCCAGCTGCGTGTGTTCCGGGGCCCTAGTTTACTTATTGGCCACAGTTCTGACCATTTGTACAGTCGCGCTAATAAGTGATGTCCTGGCACCAAGTGATAACTAAAACTTGATTTATTCATTTCGAGTGAGATATACAAACATGATCCTACACTTATCCACCCTATTCAACATCTGACAGACATTAATACAGCACAAAGCGAGGCACACGTAATGACAGCCGAGACATTACTTATTAGCGCCTCTGTACACTCGGATTCAATAGTCCATCTAGCCTACACCTTGATGATAAATCCTGTAACTTTAAGAGAGAAGCACGTTATGACAATCCTACCGGCGAAAATAAACAAACAGCAACAACAACAGTTAACACTAATGTGGTGCGAGGCGAGTCTGTTTCACACCATTAGTTTGGAAGACGTTTCACCTGCTTGCTTTGGTGATCATATATCATTAACCTAATACAGTAGTCGATTTATTTTAGGCTAGCGATAGCGATAGCATTCAACAAACCCTTATACCCCCATACAAATGTGCAACTACTATCTTAATCAGCATACCTAGTACATGATGTTTACTGGTCAAATAGCTCCTATGCAATCTATTATTTTGACTCTAAAATCATCCGCTAACCTAATACATAATATTGATCTCGTCGCAACCTCGTGCTTTGGACCTTATTATAAAGGTGACCGGTCAACTCAACCAGTAGACCATTTCAACCAGTAGCTTTCAACCAGTACCAAATCAACCAATACGGTTAGGTTAGGTTAGGTTAGGTTAGGTTAGGTTAGGTTAGGTTAGGTTAGGTTAGGTTAGGTTAGTACTATATTTTGGCACTGGTTTGGTTGGTCTGGGTTAATTTGGCACTGGTTGAGAGCTACTGGTTGAAATGGTCTACTGGTTGAGATGACATGGAACCTATTATAAGATAATAATAGTTAGAGTTAAGCTACACACTGTTCCTCTGTACATTTACAGCTTACGGCTGCAATTATCAATAAACCGTTTATTATAATTATATATTTGTATTACACACACACACACACACACACACACACACACACACACACACACACACACACACACACACACACACACACACACACACACACACACACATATTTACACTTGTAAATATACAACCTTTAAGTTGCTTATGGCTCGACCGCACTTTACCTCAATATTTATCGTCAACATTGGTCAATATTTATCGTCAACATTGGTCTGGCAGCTTATGGGGTAAACATTTAACACATTCTCTCACCTACGTTATTTATCTCCAGTCGAGTTTCCGATACTAGTTCAAAGGATCCAAGAAATGTTGCCGGAACAATGTTGACCAACGAAAATTGACAATAAAAGCTCCCGTGTGATATCAGCTACAGCCAGATAATTTCCCAGAGTGTTGAGGATTGTACTAATGGTTGAATAAAAACAAAACTAAACACTGTGATACCCGCTCCCTCTCTTCCTTCCCACTCAGCATGATTGATGGCCAGTATGTACCTCCCCGTAAAAACAGTAATTGAATAAATAGTTAATTAAGGGAATGAGGTATGCAATTACGCCAACATAAAAGAAGCTAGACAATTTACACGGGACGGAGGGGAAGGAAAGACAGAGAAACTAAGGGAGATTTTTTAGCTCGGTGTTGATGTAGTAATCGCTCGCCAGTCAGATTCTCACTTGGGAGTAATTGCAACAAATTACACACTTACGCGGGAGGTACTTGCTTTGTTCTGGACCCCTTTCTCCCTCATGTTTAGAATATCAATTTTGAGATTTTAAGACGTTCGTTCCATTAGTTTGGCGATTTTGAGACCTTTCGACCCATTTCTTTGTCAATATTAAGACATTTCGTGCCATCTAGGTGTCGATTTTTCCCTGGTGAGCGAAAGCGAGCCTGTAATGTTAGGTAATGTAATGTAAGTAAGGAACCGGCCTTTGGCCGGAATATTTTTCTACCGAAAAATGTACAAATATATCTTGAAAGGGGGTCTAGGGGGTATTTCTTTAAGCTTGATGGAGGTCTAACGAGGAAACTAAAAAATAAAGTTAGTACAAATATATAGACCAAAAAAAAAACAAGCACTAGGTTACCCCCTTAATTGTGAGAGTTGCCTAATAGGATGTCGGGATCTGTTGGCCGATTTGTCTTTACTTAGCTCTTTGGTGGTTATAGCCAAGATATTGGGTAAGTAATTGATTAAATCAAATTTTTTACAAGCAACTGATAATCTGAATATGTTGCTACATCTAATATTGAATGTATCAATGGTGCTCAATCTCAGGAAAAGTTCAAGCAGGTAAAACGTAATTTCTACATCAATCAATCTATCAAACAATGGAAGCTCACGCCGGGATGGCGTGTAGCTGCACTCACCCTCCGACTCTACTCATGTATATCTGTGCAAGGTTCCAGGCCTTGACTCGGTCCATTCCAAGCAGTTCCCGACAAGAAAAGTCCGACTTTCCTGTCCCGAATCACATGGTCTTCTCTGAAGTCTCCCCCATTCACGCTTGTCACCCACCAGTACTACCGCATTCTTAACTTTTGGGAGACGAGACACGTGCCCTAATAGCCGAACTATGCACCCATATCTCTCAAATCAGTTACAGAGAGTACACTTTGGTTTGAAATGTGGTACCAAGATACTTCTTTACAAATCACTGTTGAGTGTCCATGTATTGAAACCAGACAGGGAGCACAAGTGTCTTGAAGTTCTGCAACTTGGTCCTTCTTCATAATTATCGACATCACCATATGCTCTTGTTGAGATAATTCATGGGCCATTGTGCCCTACCACTGTTTTGGATCTCGCTACCAAAGAAAACAAATTTATCCAATACCTTTATGTTCTCGTTGCCACATGCATGTACATACCATATTGCTTCACCCAATAAACCACCAATGCTTGAATTTTAGTCTTCGTCCACAAGATCTTTAGACCCAGGGGCTCTGACTCCTCATGTAGTGCCTCAAGTGTGAGAGTATCAAGTGACTGCTAGGATCATTGCACCATCTGCAAGTCAAGGTTAGTGATCCTGACACGACCAATACTTTGATACTACTCCAATACTATGACTGACTGACTGGCTCAGTAACCAGTCCATACCAATTTTGAAAATTAAGGGTACTAATACACACCCCTGTCTCACTCCTGGGTTCATGGGGAAGAAGGAGGAGGCCTGCCTGCCATACTTAACCTCTGTCTGTAACTGTGGACAGTACAGAACCCAGATCAATAATCGCTGCATGTATCCCACGGAGTCAGAGTAGTTCCCACCAAGCTCACAATGGACTGAGTCAAACACAATTTTTAGATCATCTTATATTAAAAGCAGCCCCTCTCGAAAATCATATACATATTTGGTTTATATATGTATTTCAAAGCATATCTATGTTCTTAAAATAAGTTGAAACATTGTAAATTTCTCATTACTCTTCCTGGTATTCAGTGCAGTTCGATTGAGGGCCCACAGAGTGCCATTCTAGAACAACATGCTGTGCAGCGGATGTGGGAGAAGGATTGGAATAGGAGTTATTTTCCTTTACTGGCTTCTATAGCTAACTCATAATGCCAAGTATAGTGTATAGTTTGTATTATATTCTTCTAATATACCAGCTTTATAACAATACCTATGCAATCAGTACACGAGCTGATATGATAACTATAATGTTTATGGTAGATCAGACTTGTCATCGTTGGCAAATTATACCAAGTTAGTGTGGGCAGAGCATAGAGTGAATGATTGACCTCCCCCCCCATGACTTTAAATAATATGCCTCTCTCTTTCCGTCTTAACCCTTTTCACCTACAGTAGGGCTTGTCGCGGGTCACTCACCTATCCAAAGGTCTCCGTCAGTGTGCAGCGCAGGTGACCCCCTGGGCGCCTTTCCTCTGACAGGCCTGTGGTTGTCCACCTTCAATAGTGCTCGTCGCCACCTTCTCGTTACCCTTACCACGTGCCATGACCCATCATCCACCGCTCCCTGAACACAAAAACATACAGGATAATATACACTTTATAATTACCACACAGTTCGTGCATGCATATACATTCTTTTCGTTGATCTATTTAGCTACGGCGGATACATTCGTATACAGTTTAATAGATAGAAAATTGGCGTGTATAGACAGATGAGAAAGAGTTTTCTCAGAAGGTAGAGTGAAGCCAAGTGTAGAAAGGTATATATATTGCACTAGTGTTTATACACAAAATCAAGTTAATATATTGCCTTACCGTGGAGCTAAGGACGAATGGCTTGCGAGAGCGACCGAGGTTGATGGCCAATTGGGGGAAGCCATCCACCAGGGCCAGGGCTAGGTACTGTCCCCCCCGGCCCCCCCTGGATCCGCCCCCTCCACCCCTTGACCCCGCCCCTCCGCCCCGTCCCGCCCACACCAGCAGCCCCGTACCGCTCTCCGCCCTGAAGCTGACCTCCAGGACGCCGTGGGGCCGACCATGACCCCGGGACCTCACTTCACTGGAAACAAGAGAAACAAGGTCAGACAGTGGTTTGGCCAACAGCAGAAACCAGTGATCCATCCAATTCACAATACTATGAAAAACGAAGAAGGAATATAAACATTTGCATGCAAAATTCAATTATTTTACAAAGATTGCCAATGAAACCAATTATCAAGAGATCTATTGATTCTTATTGTAAGTTCCGTGTGTGAGAATATTAATTTAAGGAAGGATTACCACATAAAGTTCCTAGAGGGTAGTCGTCAAGAGCAAGACCCATTGATGATCTTTAACTCATATCTACCAATGATATAATCGTACTTTCCTTCAAGATTATCTTAACTGTGCCACGTCTTCCCTGGACATTACTATGCATGAGCATTATTCTGGATCAAGTGTTGACAACCTTGCAGCTTGGGAGATGCTACACAACAGATTGGCAATGCCACATATTGGCTACATATCATCGTATACATGAGTTTTTGGCTTTACTATATCCTTACTCATGCATATACATCCTGTGTAAATAAGGGCTATACTGCAGGCGAAGTACATATACGTTTTGGTAGTTACGGCTGAGATGGTTGGACCAAGCTGACCTGCTTGTTGCCAGACACTTCCAGGAAGTGCTAAGCTTACCATCCATATTTATATCAGTATGCTTAGTGCATTGGTTGAGGAAGAGTGTGTGTACAAAGAAGAGGTGTTTTAGAAGCTGAATATCAATGAAAACACGGCCATTTCTACATGTAATTGTGACCGCTATATACCAGGTGCGAATATGAGGTTAGGTTCATCTTCATTTCAACAACTCGTACTGTCTTATAAACACAAAAGATGATACAATAACAGTAAAAAATCATCAAGCTATCGCGAGTCGAAAGGAAGGAGAGAATCATAAACAATTTCGCTCGCGAGTGGCTTTCAGCATCGAAACCAATAAAGTATTGATAAATTTTCCTCATGGTTTGAGGAGATAGGGAGGGTATGGTAAATATTATAGAGAGAATACGACCCAAGCTTTTCATTGGAGTTCGTTCCATTTCACTCTGGGCTACGGATATGGCGTTAGGACAAAGTATATTGAGTGGAATCAGCGGAAAAATAGCCACCAGGACGTATTCTTACCTATAGAAGCCACCATCACTGAAAGGGTTAAGGACAAAGTCAAAACATCATGATTACTTAACTTATAAATGGAAGCATCAGGAAATTGTGATGTGGTTGGGGAGGGAGTCATCTGTAATAGTTTGTTGTCACATTAAAGCACACATCACATGGCTTGTTCTTCTCAGTTTTACTCTCTTCAATATGTATGTACAGTACAGTATTTACTTCTATAAATATTTATTATTGATTATTTTATTACTTATTTGTATGATTTGATTATGTATTTTTTTATAATTCAGGCTCCCAAATTGAAGACAATAATCGAGATGATATTTTGTAAATAAACATTGCACAATACTGCTTTTTAATATGTCATTGATTATTTTTCATTTATCGATACCGTCTTGGTCGACGCTCTGAGATGAATACCATTCACTGAATATTTAACCCTTTTTTTATAACCGTTATTTATTATAACCCCCCCCCCCGTTAGTGGTGGTGTAGTATTGTAATTATCGTGTGTGTGTGTGTGCGCGCGCACACACACACACACATACCAGTGTGATGATGATGGTGATTATGGTAGTAGTGATTATTATTGTTTATTATTATTATTATTATTATTATTATTATTATTATTATTGTTGTTAATGGCATTCACTTGACAGATTTAAATATAAGTTATCTCCTAGTAATTGCATGAAAGGCGATGAGCCCAAGCTTACACACCCTCTAAATTTACACAACTATTTCTAAACCCTAGTTGTGTTCGCTTTACAACATTCTTCACATATTGGTTCAGAGCATCCGGTATCAAGTGTATCATGTAGTGCAATGGAATCTTTGAACTTTAGTCATTTGTGTGCGTGTGTGTGTGTGTGTGTGCGCGCGTTTGTGTATGTGTGTGTGCGCGTGCGTGCGTGCGTGCGTGCGTGTGTGTGTATGTGTGTGTGTGTATGCGCGTGCGTGTGTGTGTGTGTGTTAAGTCGGATTTTGAGTTTTATTCAATTGATTCTCATATAGGTATAAATTAGTCAGTTACTAGCAAAGTATGGCCATACTGTAATTCCAAATAAAATATTATATAAAAGTAGACGTAGAGGAGACATAGAGAAGACATAAGAGGAGACATAATGTGAGTAATTGAGTAGATATATAAGGTACGGTAATAGAGAAAACACTGATGAAATATAGAAGATATATAGAGGAAGACTATACGGTAATAGAGAAAACACTGATGAAATATAGAAGATATATAGAGGAAGACTATACGGTAATAGAGAAAACACTGATGAAATATAGAAGATATATAGAGGAAGACTATACGGTAATAGAGAAAACACTGATGAAATATAGAAGATATATAGAGGAAGAATATACGGTAATAGAGAAAACACTGATGAAATATAGAAGATATATAGAGGAAGAATATACGGTAATAGAGAAAACACTGATGAAATATAGAAGATATATAGAGGAAGAATATACGGTAATAGAGAAAACACTGGTGAAATATAGAAGATATATAGAGGAAGACTATACGGTAATAGAGAAAACACTGGTGAAATATAGAGGAGACATAGGGAAGATATAACAGATGTAGAGGAGATTTAAGAGGACACAAACGAGATATAAGGAAAGCATATAGTATACATAGAAGCATATAGTATACATATAAGAGATAGAAAATAAAGATATATGGGAGAAATAGGTGAGGAAAATACGAAAGCTGCAGGGAAAATACATGGGATATATCGAGGACACATACTGGAGTGTCAAAAAGGAGATACACAAAGAGAGATAATGGAGAAAATATACAGTAGCCAATATATAAAGGACAGGACAACTAACTAAAGGAGACAATACGATGGGTAAGAGGGTAATCAAGCAACATTTCATCATATTGCGTCCAGAATGTCGGCAGCCTGAGAGATATAATTATTTAGTCGGATGATCATTAATGTTTTGAGTTATTCTGATGATTAATTAATGCGCACAATTGACGTCAGAAATCCGTCGTGGTAATTACAGGCTCAGTTGACTTGAATTTAATATTATTATTATTATTATTATTATTATATATAGATACCAGTATATATATATATATATATATATATATATATATATATATATATATATATATATATATATATATATATATATATATATATATATATATATATATATATATATATATATAGAGAGAGAGAGAGAGAGAGAGAGTACAAAGGAGTACAAAGGAGTACAAAGGAAATCAATCAACAACAGATCTAGTGACCCTTCTAGGCTGCTTGTCCTCCAAAACACTGAGGATCAAATGTCCAAACAGTGGTTTAGAGTGGGTAAGGGAACATTGGAAAGGGAACTACTGCCCTGCCACTAACGTGGCAGGACTAGGAAGTTAGTAGGGGACATATGGGTTAGTAACTGAGGGGAGGATAAAATAAAGTTATTCATTTACAAACGCAGTCAGTCGCGGGTTTGATGCGAGATATTTTTCTAGGCGGAATTTAAATGAATCAACGGTGCTGCAGTCTATAACGTCTCGGGGAAGCCCATTCCACAAGTTGACAACTCGATTGAAGAAGAAATTCTTAGATTCGTGTGAGTTAAAAGATTTACCAATAATTTTGCAACCGTTTCCCCGCGTGTAATTAGATTGGTCGATAGTGAAGTACTTACTACAGTTCATATTGTCGATGCCTTTGATGATTTTGAACACTTGAATTAAGTCGCCTCTTAATCTGCGCTGGGTTAAAGGAAATAGATTTAATTCTCTAAGACGCTCTTCGTATGGTTTGTTCTTTAGGCTAGGTATCATTTTGGTAACTCTACGTTGAACTCGTTCTAGCTTGTTTATGTCTTTTTGGTAATAAGGGCACCAGCATTGAACGCAGTATTCCAGAAGAGGGCGGACTAAGGAATTGTAAAGGGTTAGGATTACGTCTTTGGATTTATGCTCAAATGATCTGCCTATAAAGCCAATTATTTTGTTTGCCTTCTTAACAACTTCTGAACATTGTTGACTCGGTTTTAGGTTACTCGATATTGTTACTCCCAGATCGGTTTCTCTGCTTACATTCTTAAGCTGAGTGCCATTCATCGAATAGTTTGCTTCTCATTTAGGTATCCGATATGTAGTACTTTACATTTATCCGCATTGAAACTCATTTGCCAAATTTGGGCCCAATGTGACAATTTATCTAGATTGTGTTGCATATCGTCAACTTGATCTTTTGAGAGTACGCTATTTGCAATTTTTGTATCGTCAGCAAATTTTGAGATTGTACAGGTGAGACCCTCATCTATGTCGTTAATGTAAATTAGAAAGAGAATTGGTCCTAGTACCGATCCCTGGGGTACCCCGCTACTTACATTGGTCCATTTAGATGCCTTACCGTTTATGACTACTCTTTGCTTTCTGTCGCTGAGCCAATTTTCTATCCATTTCAACACACCGTCTTGTATTCCATGCGCTTTTAGTTTTAGCAGTAAACGTTTGTGGGGAACTTTGTCAAAGGCCTTTTGAAAATCAAGGTATATAATATCTACAGCTTTACTCTCATCGTAGAGGTTGAGGATATCGTGGAAGAAGTCTAAGAGGTTTGTTAAACAGGAACGTTTTTAACGAAAGCCGTGTTGAGTATCTTTAAGTATGTTATTTTCCTCTAAGTGATTTACGAGTCTGTCTCTTATGACCGTTTCTAGCATTTTACATACAACTGAGGTTAAGCTAATTGGACGATAGTTACGAGAGAGAGAGAGAGAGAGCGAGCGAGCGAGCGAGAGAGAGAGAGAGAGAGAGAGAGAGAGAGAGAGAGAGAGAGAGAGAGAGAGAGAGAGAGAGAGAGAGAGAGAGAG